>JANHMN010000014.1:17507725-17523604 GCA_030674055.1 Rhabdomys pumilio | reverse complement strand
CTCCCTTCTCTTTCTTTCCTTTTTTTCTCCTTTCCTCTCCTCTCCTCTCCCCTCCCTTGCTCTCCTCCCTCTCCCCACCCAAGCCCTGGTGTCCTAGAGCTCACAATGTAGACCAGACCCTGAACTCACTGGGATGCACCTGCCTCTGTCTCCCAGCTGCTGGGATTAAAGGTGCTCACCGCTATGACCCGTCCAGTAAGGCTTTTAAGAAAGCTTTTCCACCAACCCTTCCTCTTTCTCCTCCCAATGTAGACAATGCCTAGAGTCACAACGATTTTCTCCATAGAATGTGCAAGGTCTATGCTAGGAATGGTCGGTCAGAAGATTGAGGGACCCGCCCCCCCACAGTAGGTCTGAGCCACCTTGCCTCAGAGCTGTTCCCCAGTTACTTAGCCAGATGATATCCAGACTAACTCAGATGTGCTGTCCAGACTAGTGCATCAATTCAGAAAGTCACTTCCTTCCGAGTACTCCACAATATGCATTGTTTTGGGATAATTTGAGTTAATGTTTCATATTTCATAAAAGCAATAATCATTTATCTTCATTTTAAAATGTAAAATGAACATAATTTAATTGACAGTAAAAATGAGCTGAAAGTCAACAATTTTTATTTTACCTGCCTATTAATTGACAAAGAACCCAAGATTTTTCTTCTTCCTCCTCCTCCTCTTCTTCCTCCTCCTCCTCTTCTTCCTTCTCCTCCTCTTCCTCCTTTTCTCCTCTTCCTCTTCTTCCTTTTCCTCCTCTTCTTCCTTCTCCTCCTCTTCCTCTTCTTCCTCCTCTTTTTCCTCCTCCTCCTCTTCCTCATCCTCCTCTTCTTCCTCTTCTTTCTTCTCCTCCTCTTCCTCCTTCTTCTTCTTCCTCTTCCTCTTCTTCTGCTTCTTCTTCTCTAGCTTATTTAAGCTAGTTCAATTTGGGAGTAAATAAAGTATCAAATTTGTACACATTTACTTAGTTAGCATTTTTACTTAAAACATACAATTTCCAGACTTTAAATCTGCTCAATTTTAGTGTGTGATTTTTTTTTGCAAGCTTGTTTTTATAACAAAGTTTATTTTTAAAAAACTAGCTTCCTAATTAAAAATCTTAATTTCTACTGCACCAACTTGAACAATAAAGATTTTATATGTGATAAATTATAAAATATGGTAAGAAGCCAAAATAATATGAGGCAGCTTTCTGTGGTTGGAAATAAAGAAAAATGTCATTTACAACAGGCTACACTGGTACTACTCATCATAGAACACTGTGTGTGGTATGTTAGGTACTACTGAGATATCTAAGATGTTTTAAATCAGTCGATATTTGGCTACTATGGAGAAGTTTACTATTAAATGAATCCAACTGGTGAATTTTATAGTAAATAAAATAATTACCTTCTAATTTATTTAATGTTTAAAAAGCAGCTTTCTCCTTCTCTTCCTCCTCCTCTTCCTCTTTCTCCTCTTCCTCCCCATCCTTCCTTCTCCTTTTCTTCTTTCTTTCTGTTTTTTGAGCTCATCTGGGTAGAGAGCCTGAAATACCAGCCTAAAACTTTTGGTCCTCCTACCTCCTGGATGCTGGGATTACAGATTTGTGTCACCATCCCTAGTGTAAAATCTCCTACTTCTTATGAAGTGATTTACATGGGCGGAGCTGTAATCTGGGTCCAACCAAAGTCCCTCAAAACATAGGAGAGATGTTAGATCTCTTTGTAGTTAGCATCTGCCAACTCACAGTCACCAGGGAGCTATTTAACTACATCTTCTGACCCTAAGCTGAGGGTGTTGATGTTCAGAAAAATGTCATATTGATGGGTTGTTGATGTGGGCCAAAGATATGCTCTTCACATAACAGGAGCCTTCAAAGGGGGCTCAGGTGGATGGAGTGGCTGTACATACCCACTATGCTTCAGCTCAGGAGAGAATGAGCTGCGGTGGACTGGGCACATTGCTATTCTCCAAAATGAGCTGGTCCTTGGGATTCTCACTGGATGGCCTTGTGTAAGCTCCATCATTCAGGTCAGAGATGCTTCGTGAAGGGATAGCTCACACAGTGTGACAGCTCTGTGACAGTTAAAGTCTCAGTGCTTTGAGTGTAGGGAAGACTTGCTGTCCTTGGTCACAGATCATTCTCTTGAGGCATTCTTTGGATCATCTACGTAGCAGATTCTCGCTGTTCACCACACTTTCCCCTTTCCTCCTCAGCTAGGTGATCTTTCCAGGATTCTCAGAGCCAGATGCATCCAGGCAATGACTGCTGCCCGTGTGTCCCTTTCAGCTCACCGATAACCGTCCTCCTTGAACTAAGCACGCAGGATCCAATGGCAAGCCCCGAGGCCTTGGAGGAATGAAAGCCACTAAATACAAGGAGCCCAAGTCTCCAAAAGACCAAGTGTAACTGTCTTTCTGCCGGCCCTTACTATGACAAAAACAACAAAGATAATAACAAAATCTAATGACATGTTAACTACCTCACCAGAAATCTAGGATCATTGGCCACAGAAGTTAGCACGCGCTGTCTGGTAGATTTCAGATCCTTAATTACCGTCTCAGTTCATACATACAAGTAAAATGAAAGGATGAAATGTTCGCTGTAGTGAAAGCCCAGAAAATAACTGTTCCTCGGAGACACTGCCAATTAATTCTAGCCTTAATAAAGAAGACTTCATTTCTGTGGGAAAATGTGGTACACCTAAGGTTTATACATTTTCCCCCTTCGCCCTTCACCTGGGACCTAGTTTTCAATCTATTTTAGAAAATTATTCATTTTCCAAATGATAACATCAACATATCAAGATATTGCTATTGGTCCTTAGTGAGGAAGAAAGACAATTGTATACATAGCTTTTAACTGCCTGAGAAAATTTAATCTAATCTCACCATTTGGTTCAAGAAGGATAGACAATGTTGATGCTACTGACATGCTCCCAGGAACTACAGCTCTGATCCTAAAGACTAATTAATAACTGCACTCAGGGAATGCAGCTGTGGAGCGCGCTTTCCGACTCTGCGCTCAGTCTCCTCTGTAGACTCAGGCTTCCTGCTAGTATGAATCCTCCTTGGGAAGGCCTTATTCTGTCTCAGAAGTCTCCTTATCAGCCCCAGTCCTGTGTTGCACAGTTTGCCCAACAATGTTTAGCTCCTAAGCATAGTGGTCCTTCAGTTACTTTTTTCTCTCTTACAATCAACTATTCAGAAATTAATTTTTCCCACACAGAATCATTGAACTCAGTCATCACAAAATAGCTAAAAAACAAAGCCACTTTGGGTTCAGTGGTCACGCAGTAGGAGCGCAATTCATTTGCTAATTAAATGCACACTATCCAGGCCACTGCCTCCTACCAGCCAGCATCCACGGTTCTGTTTGTGGGAACTCTAGGTTTGCTAAGGAGTGCGACCAGGATAGACTCCTCCCTCAGCTCCGGGCTTCTGAAGAGGTTCATTTCCCACCCTTACTTTTATATTTTGGTTGAGCCTAGCCTTTAACAGCCCAGCCTGCTCTTATTTTTAAAATTCTAGTTTGTAGAGAAATTTTTTTTGATTTTTATAAATGGCACCTCCCATGTTTTTTAAAACATGAGACCGTTTGCCAATAATTCCATAGGAACATCATTCTCTGAGGGAGAGAACAAGACAGAGTGTCATTTTAAACTTCTACCCAGAAGCCCTGGGGAATCAAGTGGCCTTGCATCCAAACTTGTGGACAGATTTTTGGCTCTAGTCTGCCCCAGTAGTCGGAACTGTGTTTGTCTGTATTTCTGAAGTATATGAAGCACTCTGTTCAAGGCTTGGAATCTAGAAGTTCCTCAAAAATATGTTTTTTGAAAAGAGGTCCACTCAAGAGATAAAGGTGGAAACTCATGACTTCATCTGACGGATCTGGACTTCAGTCTGGAAGAATTCGCAATTTTCAGTGAGCCTGAATAGGTTGGTTTTTTGTTTTTGTTTTTTCAAATTTAGAAAGCCTCTTCTCCTGGAGGCCAGAGCTGTAGCCCAGTGGGCAGAGTGCATAGGGCCCTGGGTTTACCCTCAACACCGTGTAGGTCAGACATGATATAAGCCTATAGTGCCAGCACTCTCACGTGCAGGAAGACACACCTGAAGAAGTTCAAGGTCATCCTAAGACAAACTGAGTCTGAGGCCAGACAGGGCTGTTGGGAGTGGGGTGGGGGGGGGCTGAGGGAGTGGGGGGAAGAGAGTTGGGTGAGTGGGGTGGAAGAAATGGGGAAAGTTGGGGGAGGGGATGGGGTAAGTGAGAGCACAGAAAGGAAGAGAAGGAAAGGGAGAGAGAGAAGGAGAGAGGGAAGGAGGAAGGGAAGGAAGAAGGGAAGGAAAGAGGGAGGGAGGAAGGGAGGGAGGACAAACGAACAAACCAGTACATGTGGACAACCATTTGCTAGCTGTGCTGGCCTCCCAGCTGTGTGAGTGGCAGGGATGCCACCCACCCATTGCTTCATCGTGGTGTTCCCAATACCAAGCTTGGAATAAAGACCTGAGAGGTGAGTCTGAACCATCCAAGAGAATGTGGAGATTTCAGGGTATGGAAGGGAATGTTGGCCTCCTCAAGCCTCCCTTTGTGATGTGATATCTGAGCCAAAGGCTGGTCCTTGACCCTTTCAAACATCTAAGAAATTAGTCAGAGCCTCAGGAGACATCACATAGGTCTGAAAAAAAAAAAACCTCTTTTGACCCCTTAGACACATCTTTAGAAACCAAACCAGAACTGATTCACCTTGGGTGCAGAGAGGGACCAGCCACACTCCCGGGGAACAGATGACATTTGCATGACGCCTGGTGTCCCTTTTAGTCAATCCCCATGGAGAGGACTAAGCCACCTTCTTGGAGACCATTCTCTCAAGGGACATTGCTGGATGCCTGGTGTCCTCTTCAGTCCACCCCCAAAGTGACAGCATCCAATTTTATGGTTGATAAACGTGTTTCGACCTTGAGCTCCCAGATAATGTGTTTCTGTGGGTCAGCTGGGCAGTCTCTGGAGGACTGACCTTGGAAACATGAGCACCAGCGCACGCCACGCGGCTGGCAGAGCCTCCGATGGCCAAGCAGTTCACTAAGCCTCGCCACACACAGTTCCCACCCTCACTCCCCCTGACCATTCCCAAATACAAATGAGAAAATTAAACATTTACCTTGATGAGAAAATAGCTCTCTCGCTGACATTTCCTCACGCCCTCGCCAGGGCGACTTAGTTATAGTTTTTAGTAGCTGTTTCTACATTTTTAATTATTGTGTAGAGTTAAAATATGTAATAATGGATAAGTGTGCAATACATTAAATACTTACGGGTATGTTGTGCCTTCTGTTATAATATAAAATCCATCTATTCTGGTTGATGAGTTTTAACCTCACACAGACTACTTTAAACTCCATTTGGATGTGTGCCTACAATCACCTTAGCAGGGTCTCTTAAGTAAGTGCGCAGAGCCTAATTAGTATGCATTATCAATTAACAAACTTAATAGCCGGCAGATTGATTAGATCCTCTGTTGCGGGGGCAGAGCTGAAGCGAGACAGAATGAAAAATCATTGCACGCATACACTGCAGCTTTGTTATTTTCTCGGATGCCTCCTTCTTCCCACAGCCTTAATTAATGCACGCATATGGTTCTGCAGGTCTGCAGATCTGGAAAAGCGAGCCTTTCCTAACTCTTTCATCAAGCTCATCCTTAACCGGGGGAGTCTCTGCCTCCCCGCCTCTTTTGGGGGCTTCTGGATATATCATCTTCACCCCTCTTCTTGCCCTTTGCATAGCTCTGAATTTTAAAGGGATGCTTCTCCCAGCGTGGTGGAAATGGAAGCAGATTACAACGCTGAACACGGAGCCAGGAAGGTTTCTGAATGTGGAGGGGAGCTTGGGAGCCACACTGGTGGGGCGCTGACAGCCATGAAGTGCTTCTGACCGTTATTTCCAAACGGAATGGTACAAATGGACTGTCCTGTTACATCTCGTCTATTTTTGATGGACTGGAAACAATATGAATAAATAAAGGAAAACGCATATTTCCCAAGAACCAGGATTAGGCTAAAAGGAGCTGCCAACTCCTCTCTTCATAAAACACTGGCATTATAAGAATTTTACACCTTCCATAAACAGTCAACACCGAACTCTAAAAAGACTTCTGAAGACATTTCCAGCACCATAAATTGTCACCTTGTAGAGCTGTTTTGGGTTTTATTTTTCTATTTGAAACAGAATAATGGTCCACGCCAGTTCTTTCATTTGTCAGCTGTTCCTGGTCTAGGGTCTTTCTGCTTCTCTGTGAGAAGAACCATAATTGTGGACAGATATGAGGAGCTTTCTCTTCCACTTTTGAGACTGCTCACATGCTTCTGGTTTGTTGGCTGTTCAGGTGGGCAAGCCCACGAACAACGGTTTAATATACTTTTCCCTGTTCAAAAAGAACCTCCTGCTTCTCCCCACCCTGGCCTTCGCAACTCTTCTATGAATGCTCACATGATCATGGTGGCCTTCTTGTGCTCCTAGGACATAGAACTCACCTCTCCTCAAGTCCCTCTGCCCAGAAGGCCCTGACATAACCTCCTTGTGGTTTTCTTTCCTTACCATGAAGGTCTCAGCTCCATCGTCTCCTCCTGAGAGACTTTCCCTGAACATAGACTGAGTGGATGTGTGCCTCTGATCAAACAACCATAGTCTTCCCTTCTCCATCACACTAACATCCTGGCTTCCCACTGTCCTGTGCTAGCTTTTCCATTTGCTTCCTTACAATATTTCCATCACTTGTAAGAATGACAACTTTGGGGCTACAGAGATGGCTCAGCCATAAAGAGTTTGTGCTGCCCTTTGCAGAGTCAAATTTGGTTTCCAGTGCATATGTCAGGCAGCTTATAATGGCCTGTAACTCCAGCTATAAGGGGTCTAATGCCTTGAGTGTCTAGGAGCATACCAGCACTAATGTGCACGCTCGCGCGCGCACGCACACACACACAATTAAAAATTAACTTTAAGAAAAAGAAGAATGAAAACTTCAGGCTGGGAGGCACTGGCTCAGTCTGTACAGGATTCTGAATTTAATTCCTGGCACATCCACAGATTTTCACAGAGTGGAAATGTCATAAGGTGGAGGCTGTGGTGGTAGCTCACCTGAAATGCAGGCGTTGATATAGGCTACATCAACAAAGCCAAGTAAAAACAAGCCCACACACGTGATTGGAAATGAGTGGCCAGTGGTAGGGAGATCAAGATCATACAGTGTCACGGGGCATTCCATGAAAGAGAAGGCGCTCACCAAAGGCCAGTTCAGCCAAAGATAAAGACAGGCCCTGCAGTGTGTCTACTGGAGCTCTAAGCTAGTGGCTTAGATGTCACCTCAGTTTGGATTCCCCAGAAACAAACCTGGATAAGGAATACAAGCATCTGTTTGAAGGTACAAGGGACATAACAGCAGGACTGCTACCGAACAAAACAGGGAGATGTTATAGGGACTGGGAGGGCAGTCGATGAAGGAACACCAATAAGCCTGCTTTCAAGCAGAACTTCATCCCCCAGGACCCTGCGAGAGTCACCTTAGAGTTGTGCTGTCTGACTCGGGAGCTAGAATATTCATTTGCCGACTCTGCAGGGGAGACCTGCAGCAGGCGTGTAAACTAGGGCTTGTGGAACTGTCTCAGGGGTGGTCTTTTGTGTGTGTATGGTGGGAGCTAGGGAAAGCAACAAGAGCAGGAAATGCCTAATGGAAGCCAACACAAAGGGTTGGAAGGTCTGAGGCCTCTAAGAGGCACTGGTGTGCCTGCTGCAGGCTGACCAGCTTGTTCTTTAGAAGTGATGACTGGGCCTCAGTCAAAGCTGAGAAAGTATGATACAGTGTACAGCGATTCTCAACCTGTGGGTCGCGACCCCCTTTGGGTCACAAATAATCCTTTTACAGGGCGTCACTTAAGACCATTGGAAAACACAGATATTTATATTATGATTCATAAGAATAATAAAACTATAGTTACAAAGTAGCAACGAAAATAATTTTATAGTTGGGGGTCACCACAACATGAGGAAGCGAATTAAAGGGTCACAGCATTAGGAAGATTGAGAACCACTGATTCACAGCCTCTCCTGGCTGAGAAAGCTGGCGTTCAGGAGATGGGAAAGGAAAAAAAGACTGCTAGCGGAAGGATGTAGTCTTTGCTGTGAATGGAGGTTGCGGGTGGGAGGGAGGGTCTTTTGCTGAGAGGGAGGTGGCAAGAGCAGAGGCTAGAGGGGAGCGAAGAGGAGTCACTGAGTCAGAGTACAGGTTACACGGGCTAGCCTTCTGCATCTGGACCCCGTTATGGATCTGCAGAGCCCTCGTGGGTTCATCCCGTCACAGTCCCAATACCAGCTCGCTCCCGAGAACACTAAGAATACGGCCTCTTGAGACAAGATAGGAAAGCCACCCTAAGTCTTTTGTTTTGTAGGTTAGCTCTTTTATGTGCAGATCTCCACAGTTCAGTTCTCTCTGAGCCGAGGCTGGTGGACCGCAAGGAGGGAAGGTAGAAAAGTGGACCACAGAAATGGCGACGTGTAGAGAGAAAGGGACTACTCTTCCCTTAAACATTTCACAGGCACTGAGTGGATGAAGTCTGCTCGGGCTGGTCAGAACTGCCCTCCTCAATCAGCCTCCCCTGGGCTTCCTCCCCTGGTCTGCTCTTCTGTCAGGGTTGGAGCTGGTCCTACCTTTCTCTGCTCACTGCTCTACCTGGGCTTACCACACACTGCATTCTGTGTCCTTCCAAACCAATGTCTAACCCAAATGGTGGCATCTCAGTGCCCAGGCAGCTTGAGTGCTCCTGTGATACCCCCGATAGGTGGCAGAATTTTTGGATGCCATGGACAATTTATATTTCAAGAGACTTATGAAATGGTGACTTGATAAAAGCATCAAAAGCCGCCGGGCGGTGGTGGCGCACACCTTTAATCCCAGCACTTGGGAGGCAGAGGCAGGTGGATTTCCGAGTTCGAGGTCAACCTGGTCTACAGAGTGAGTTCCAGGACAGCCAGGGCTACACAGAGAAACCCTGTCTCGAAAAACAAAACAAAAAAACAAACAAAAGCATCAAAAGTCACTGTCTGTTATCACCATAACTTCTTATGGGAAAGACACTTAGCACCCTTGAGACCACCCCAGGACAGGAAGCACAATATTTGGAAAGAAGCTTGGAAGATGTTTGCAAGAAAGCACAACTGGAAAATACATGATTTTTGCTTCTCTCTCTGCTAACGGCTGCAGAGTTGCTGAAGTCCTACCAAAGTTCAGTGTTGAGAGCCATTGCTCTCTGTGTATAAGAAATGTGAGGTCACGTGACATCGTGAACGGCAGGGCCAGGTGCTGGGGGCAGTGAGGAGTTACACATAGGTGTCACTAGCGTTTCTTATGTGGTGACCAGTACTGACAGAGTATACTGGCCTGTTGTTCCTGCCTGTGACCTCCTGGAACCTCGTTTCACATGACCGCTCTGACCCAGGCCTCCTTATCCAGTTGATTCTAGGCATTTCTTGCTTATACCATATTACAACATCATTGCCATTTAAGGGAGTCATTTTTCAATAGTTTGACGGTATTACTTTTTTTTTTTAAACGAGGTCAGCAAATCAAATTAGTGACTCAGGTAACTTATAACTAAAGACTTCTAGTTCTTGGTTTTTACTTTTGTGGATAATTATTTTAAAGTCCAGTATTCCAGAAACAATGGCCAGCCCAGTACCAATGACCAAACCAGTGTCCAGACTGTGACTTCTATAGAAAGGAATCAGTATTCCCTAGAGAGGTGGCTGGCTCTGGATTTGTACAGAGCCTGGGAGAGCTTGTCATCGTAGAAAGCAAGGGAGATACCAGAGACAGTTAGGACTGGGTCAAAAGGCACAAGGACCAACGTGTAAGGGCCACCTGGTTCCAAAACAGAACAACCTGAGTGTCATATAGAATAATAAGTGCCATGCACTGAAATATGCTACTCGTATTAAAATTCACAAAGTGCACAAAGATTAAAGAGGTAACCCGTAATTTTGGAAGCTGCTTGGCAAATATTCATTTGTCTGAAAATTGGTGAAAATAAAAAGAATTAAACATCTCCCTGGCCTCTTCTCCCCCACAATCCTTTTAGGTAGCCACAAAAAGTTCTTTACAGTTAATGAGTGCATGCTGAGTGGCAGAATTATAACACTATTTTGCAACCTCTTAATGAGATAATAGATATAAAAGCCTTCTCTAATGGCTGCTACAGCCATTAGGTTGGGGGCCGATGGGAGCCTTCCTGTCGTGAGTCCAGACAACACCTGAAGCTATTGATTAACTGTGAAATCAGGGAAGGAGTGACAGTCAGGACCATGTACCCACCTGATGTGCTGCCACAGGAAGTGCCCATGTCATTATGCTCATGGAAATCACATTGCCAGAAGATCGAGCCTAAATCTGATTAAGGCTCTAGAGTTTACCTTATAAGCACCCAGAGAAGAAAAGAATGGAAAATCCAGAACATTCTATAAGAAGCTCAATAGCTGTGGTAGTTTGAATATGCTTGGCCCCGAGAGTGGCTCTATTAGGAGGTGTGGCCCTGTAGGAATAGATGTGACCTTGTTGGCAGAAGTGTGTCACTGTGGAGGTGGACTTTGAGACTGTCCTAGCTGCCAGGAAACAATCTGCTCCTGACATTCTTTGGGTGAAGATGTAGAACTGTCATCTCCTCCACACCGTGCCTGCCTGGGTGCTGCCATGATGATACCGGACTGTGTAAACCAGCCCCAGTTAAATGTGGTCTTTTATAAGCATTTCTTTGGTCTTGGTGTCTGTTCACAGCAATGGAAACCTTAACTAAAATAATAGAAAAATAACTTCTTTAATGAAAAATTAGCAACAAAAAAAATGTTAAAGTCAGCAGACCTTTAGAATACTTCAGATGAACCAGCAGCGGAGGAAGAGGGGTGTGTGAGCGGAGCGGGGTGTGTGAGCGGAGCTCAGAGGCTCCGGCTGCAAGATGACCCTGCGGAGGGTCTGTGTGCTTGTCTCTCTGGCTTCATATGTGTCTGACATTTTCCAGACTAAAACAAAATTCTAGCTTCCCCAATGTCACTGTGTCATGTTTTCCTGCTAGGACACCCGTGCTACCGTCAGAATCTGAAGGAGTATAAACATTGCTTCCCTTAAGCTTTTACTGAGTGTAAATACATGATAATCTAATTTTAATGCACCCTGCAAATGAGTGACTCTACAGCTCTCTTCATGCATTTCTTTGTTTACTTAATAACACGTAAGAAGAATGCAGATGACGGAGTTTTAAAAGTAGGAGGAAAAAAAAAACCCAAAAAGCCAGTTCATTTTCTAACCGCGCTATAAAAGCAAGGGAAATAAAGTGGTTGAGTGTGAATCCGATGTTTCCCATGGAGATGAGTTGTAACAAGTTAGCCCTTGTTGAGCTTGATACTGGCTAGGGTGCTAAACACTTCACACGACATGCAGCCCTCTGTCATAAGCACTGTTATCGCCACCACCACCACCACCAGTGAGGAAACACAAGCTCAAAGGCTGAGAGCAACACCCAGCCAGGGGCCCGCCCACTAGGCACAGAACCCGCCCAGTTCCATCTCTACGGTCTTTCACATATTTTGTTCCCTTTTCCCCACAACTGCAGCTGCCATTCATTCTGGGGCCTCCTTAAGCACCGTATCACTTGATATTGTGTGCACAGTAACACATGGTGTGTATACACAGTAACACGTGGTATATAGGCCTCAATTCACTTTAATTCTGGCGCCAAGCTTGAGGACAGGTGTTTACTACTCCCATTTTACAGCTGAAGAAATCAATGCTTCAAGAACTTGCCCAGATGGCCAAGGGAGCCACGGAGTAGGGTTTCAAACTGACCTCGAAGCCTGCCTCAGTCACCGCTCTGCCTGTAGAGCCCAAATGGCCCTCACGATGTTCCTCTGTCCCGCCGAAAGCATTTTCTCCTCATTTTATGAATTTGATGTCAGCGTGTCATTCAAGGTACCAAAAGTAGGATTGGTGTCTGGTTAGCAAATGTCAATCAGGCATCTAATTGGCAGCCCTACACTTCCCACAGTGCCTCGCACACAGCAGGCACTTCTTCAGTGACCCCCAAGCTACACCACGATTAGATTACTGAGATCTGAGTGAAACAAGTTACAGCGTGCAGTCAGCATTTTGATGTACATCTAATTATAGCCAGTATTTTAATATATTAGTGAATTATCCATCTCCTGTAATCTTCAGTACATAAGACAAGATATGATTTAGTATTTGAGAAACTGTTATTATAGCCTGAGGAATTTCATCAGGATCAACTGTTGTGGAAAATAATGTTTTATTTTGGCAGCTCCAGCTCAGGGAGAAGACGAGAAACCCCGACCCACAGCTCTTTCTTTGATTTACCAATTTGGCCTCCAGATTCTAACATTATTAAGTTTTTTGTAATCTGTTTTAACCCTGCTAACATATAATTGTCCAAAAAAGGCAAAAATACATTTGACTAACACAAATGAACCAAATTGGAAAGTCCACATTCTGCCCCGCCTCAGTAAAACTGGTGCCTTTCATTGTTATTCCTGCTTGTTTAATTTGCTTATTCTCGGCTCAGAACATGTCTGCCTGAATTCACCTTCCTAACTTTCATTGCTAACCTCCTGTTCGCATGTTTGACACTATCTCAATAGCCTTGAAGCAATTATCCTCTTCTCTCCCTTCAGAACCGTCTATGCTTTAATGAGTTTCCATTTAATCTTGTCTTTGTCAAAGAATATCACTTTGAATAACTAAGACCCGTAAGCCCCCAGTGGGTCCCAGTACCCCACCTGTTCGCTACATCCCTGTGATACCCTTTTCTGACAGGTAGGTGAAACTCCGTACGAGCCTATTGTGTGTGCCAGTGCAGTCTTTACAGATGACTGGGGCAATTCCCTGTTCATAGGCAGCCCTTCCAAGGCATCCCTAAGTGACAGTGCTTGTTGTCGCATTGATACATGAAATTCGGAAATGTTAGGTTCCTGGCTCTTCCCTTTTATCTGTTATACTGTCTAGTTTCCAAACACAGTGGGGGATTGTAGACTATTCTGACATTAGCAAGGCTTCTGAGACATGATACAGTCATGAATGTGCTTGTTTCTTCAGCGAACACAGTGTGATGTCTTCTGTCCTCTTCATTGTTCCTTTGGTGAGCCCGAATGCTGAGGAGCCAGAAGCGACCCAAATTCCCCAGGAAAGTATCCCTAAGAAAAAATGAAGGCAGCTATGCCACCCCCAGCACTCCCAGTTATTTTTGAGAAGAAACATTTGTCAGTTATCTCTTTTAAAATATCCTTAGGAGTCAACAGACGTACAATGACAAATACTCTTCCATCTGAAATGAGACATGCACATTTATATGTGCTGGACTCCTTCTCTGTCTCTGTCTCTGTCTGTCTCTGTCTCTGTCTCTGTCTCTGTTTCTGTCTCTCTCTCTCTCTCTGTCTGTCTCTCTCTCTCTCACACACACACACACACACACACACACACACACACTACACACATCATAGCTGCTGAATATGAAACACGATTGAGTGTGCTAGAACTTTGCTCTACCATGAGAGAAAGACACCACTGAGAAGACCATTTAAAAGATACCTGTCAATAGCCCCAGAGTGAGGTACAGAGGAGCTTGTGGGAGAAGAGAGAACCATGGAAGCCTTCCTCAAGTGTTGCTTGATCTGACTTGGGAGAATTGAGTAGGAATTACAGAGTTGGCTTGCAGGTGGGAGTTGGTTGAGCATTCCAGGCACACCTAACCATATTTTCAAACAACTTAGAACTTTGGAGTAAATGAAGTAATGCCAGTGTGTTTTGCATGCAGAGAATGAAGAAGCTAATAATAGCTGGAGATAAACAGGACCATGCCATGTATTGGCACAGTAAGCATTTTCTTTCTTGCTTGCCTGCTTCCTTCCTTCCTTCCTTCCTTCCTTCCTTCCTTCCTTCCTTCTTTTTTTTTCTTATGAGCAATGGGAACCCACTCAAAGACCTGAATTACAACAATGTTTTGAAAGCAGTCTTGTGCTTTGAAACCCCCTCCCTGGCTGACATATGGACCAGAAAATGTGATGGACATTTGATCGGTAAGCTGCCCATCTTGACCCACCTAACAGCAGCCCAGATGTGTAGACAGCTCTGCTCACTATCACTGGTGCACACAGGTAGTGTGGGCAGCAAGGATGCTGTGCTGAGCTTCCTCCTGGACTACAGAAGGATGTCCATCTGTCAGTAAGCCTGGTCCACAAGGGCAGAGGGGTCTCTGCCCCTACCAGTAACCCCAATCAATGAGAGATGAGAGAGTAGGCAAGAAGGAGAAGCACATGGCTCCAGCCTTCCTGTGCTCCGATGCCCGTGTTCTGAGGCACACCCTAACACTTCCTCAGAGGCCCACAGTGGCGCTGAGCAGCAGCTGCCCATTCTAGTAAGCAATTTATTTGCAAGCAGATATTGGCTTCTTCCCTTCACAATCTCCCTTTCTCTTCCCTGGATCTCTCTTGCTTCCTGTGATCACTTCTCCACTCCAGGACCTGCAGCCAAGTCCTTACCTTCTGTCTGAGATGGGGAGCGAGGATGGCTGACAGAGGGAGCAGCAGAACCATGGAATCAAACACAGACACTGTCTGCTCTTTCAGTAATCTCAGCTCCTCTCCAAACCTTGGAGCCTCAAACTAGACACAATCGTTTTGTTACTGTGTCACTGCGGGGGTCATTCTTGCTTGGCCTGATTGCAGACAGAGGGTGACAAAGTGGCCCAGGTCTAGAGCTTTCTGACATGATTCCCTAGGTATGTATCAATGATGGCCGATGGCCCTGACCTCTGCTGAGGCTGGCAGCTAAAATATCTCCACACTGCCTCTCTGTGTGGCTCAGCTTGCTCATGGCATTAGTACTTAGGTTTCTCTAGCAGGCTGTGCTGTGTGCCTAACCCAGAAGGCAGGCAGTGTGTTTCTATTGCACACGGCTTATTTGAGTCTCTAAGGCCGTCCCTATGTGAGAGGAAGGGCATGGGATTGCTGTTGGCAAGAGAAATGTCAAGGTATCTCAGTAATGAATTCCTCGCCTTTGTCCATTTCCTTGCTCATGTCACTCACTGAAAGGGGGAACGTAGCTTTTCACAGACTTCCCTCTCAAGTCTCTAGTGTTTGGCAGCACCATGCAAAGGGACAGGACTGATACTCTAAACTCCCTCCCTTCTTCTGAGGAGAGTCCTGTTATGACACTACAGCAGGGAGCCAGGGGAAAAGATCTGAGACTCAGAATAACCGAGAGCCAGAGGCAGAGAGAAAGCAGCCACTCTCTGAGACACAGGCACCTTAATCAAGAGAAAGTACAGGGGGAAATATATTAATGGCATATTCAAGCCTTTCAAATCGAACTTAGAAATAGCCCGGTTAATGATTTATTTCTCAATAAGAGAATTCTCTCTCTATTGACTATTTTGGCCTCACAAATGTCAAGCCATTTATTCTATTGCTAAGGTGCCCATATTTTCAATGGAAGTGGTTCCTTTTAAATGTTAGGAGATATCAACCCTGAAATCAATTCATTTTTCTTCTTGTGCTAAAAATTAGAATATCACAGTAGGGCACGGTCTAATTGATGTTAACAGGGATCAGGGCAAAAAGAAAAAGAAAAGAAAAAAGAAAAGAAAGAGACCCAAAGTCTTCTATTTGATTTTGTTTTGAAGACTCGTGACTGGATAATCATGGCTATATCTTAGCTTGTCTCTGCCCATTGATCCATCGGGTCAGAAATCAATCAACCATCAATCAATATGTTCTTTGAACAAACAAGGAATTTTGGAATCCTCAGTTGAAATCCTAGCACCACCATGGTCCCCCCAAACCCCATCACTTACCCTTGGC
>JANHMN010000014.1:17497725-17502725 GCA_030674055.1 Rhabdomys pumilio | reverse complement strand
ACAACTGACAGCAAATACTGAAGAGAGTGTTGGGAGAAGGCGGGCCTCTCTCGCTGTTGGTAGAATTACAAACTGATACAGGCACTGGGAAAATCAGGGTGGAGAACATGCCCCCCTTCAAAAAGCTGACAATAAATCTACAATAGACCCAAGCTCTCACTCCACAGATACTGGGTCAGCTGTGGTTGTCACTGCTCTGTTCACAATAGCTAAGAAACAGGAACAACCTAAATGCCCGTTAACTGAGGAATGGGTAATGAAACTGTGGTCCATATACATAATAAAATTCTATTCAGCTATAAAGAAAAATCAAATCCTGACTTTTTCGGGTAATTGGAGGAAACTAGAAAAGACCCTATTGACTGAGGCAACCCAGACGTAGAGGGACCTTCTGCATTTTCTCTCTCATTGGAGGCTCCTAGCTCCAAATCTTTGGGTGTACGTACATAGCCTAGAGTTACAGCAGAAACCAGGAAACTGAAAAGGGACCATTTCTGGGACACTGAAGGAGAAGGGGAAGAAATTGTGTAAGAGCCAGAGGATCAGGGAGTTTTCCTGTGAGATTGTGTCTCCTAGGAATGTTGGAAGGCACACTCTTAAAGTCTCACCAACATGACTGCCTGAACATGGCCTGAACAGGACCTGAACCATAGCTGTGCCCATGTGGATGGGGGAAAACCACGAGACCTCAACCCCACTCAATGAACTATAGCTAAGGAATGCTCGGATCAGAAGAAATCATCTTCCCCAGCGAAAGTTATCCAATACTGAATGGTCAGCCTTGGAATCACATGTACAAGTGACAATATACAGACTGGACAGGTTGTTTATAGAAACATATGTGTAGCACAATTAATGAGAAAAGAAGCCGTAAGTTCAAAAGAAAGCAAAGACGGTATATGGAAGAGTTTGGAGGGAAAAGAGGGAAAGGGGAAATGATGTAATTATATTATAATCTAAAAAAGAAAAAATTATTTATTGTTGTAGATGGGTATATTGAAGGTATTATTTATTGTTATGTGTGTGGGTGTTTTACCTTCATGTGTGTCTTGGTACACATACGTGCAGTTTCCACTGAGGCCAGGAAAAGGTGTCTGATGCTCTAGTACTGGGTTGCAAACAGTTATGAGCTGTTACATGGGTGCTGGGAATCAAATCCAGGTCCCCTGGAAGAAAAGCAGGTGTTTGTAACCACTGAACCATCTCTCCAGCCCCTTGCACTGCTGTTTAAAGCTTTCTTTCCTCACTTCTTATGTCTTTCCCCAGTGGGAGTAACAGGCAGCTCCCACTTGAAAGGCAGGCACTGTCTTGAGAGTGAGTGGGTACCTGCCCACTTGCCACGAGGCCTGGAGGCAGTGGTGCACTGCTGTCCAGCACCAGCTGTGAAGCCAGACTCCTCACCGTCAAACCGCAAGTCTGCTGTTTGCTACTTCTGGGACCCTGGGTAGATTCTTTGACCCATGCCTCAGTTAGGTCTCATGTCACAGGTCCTCACGAATGATCTGAGCTTCACACAGCTGTGACAGTTCAGTAAGCCAGCAGTCGGCTAGCACAGAGTAGGTCTCTTCCACAGTAACAACCACACCTACTTTCTCCATTTCCTTTCTGCTGCTATGACAGAAACTACTGAACTTAATGACAAAGCAAATCTTATTTGCTGCGGTCTTGGAGGCTAGAAAGGTCAAGGCCATGTTTCTAGCAGCTAATGAGGGCTGTCATGCTATGATGTTGTCCCAGAGCAAAAATGGAGAGGGCAAGATAGAATGGAAGAGGGAAGAAAAGAAGAACAGAGATAGAAAGCACAAAGACCTCACACACACACACCCTCTATTAGACATGCTGTCATGCTTATAATCCTAGCCTGTGGGAGGCAAAGCATGAGTTCAGGGTCAGCCTGGGCTATGCAGTGAGTTATGGGCCAGTGATCCTCTGTCTAGTATAGGGAGACAAAGATAGGAATGAGAACAACTATACTAAGTGTGGTAGTTTGAATATGCTTGGCCCATACTGTTATGAGGTGTGGCCCTGTTAGAGGAAGTATGTCACTGTGGGGTGGGCTTTGGAGGTCTCCTCCTATGCTCAGGCTCCACCCATTGTGGAAGCAAACTTCCTCCTAGCTGCCTGAGGATGCCAGTCTTCTCCTAGCTGCCCTTGGATCAAGATGTAGAGCTCTCAGCTCCTCCAACACCATGTCTGTCTAGATGCTGCCATGCTTCTTGCTATGATGATAATGGACTAAACCTCTGAAACTGTAAGCCAGCCCCAATTAAATGTTTGCCTTTAGAAAAGTTGCCTTGGTCATGGTGTCTCTTTACAGCAATGGAAATCCTAACTAAGTCATGAAGAGAACTATTTCTTCAGTAAATTCATTAACCCATTCTTTTTTTTTGTCTTGTTTGTTTGTTTGTTTGTTTGTTTGTTTGTTTTTGAGACAGGGTTTCTCTGTGTAGCCCTGGCTGTCCTGGAACTCACTCTGTAGACCAGGCTGGCCTCGAACTCAGAAATCCGCCTGCCTCTGCCTCCCAAGTGCTGGGATTAAAGGCGTGAGCCACCACCGCCCAGCCCATTAACCCATTCTTAAAGATGGAACCTCTGTGACCTACCGTATCTCAGTCGATCCCTCTCCTCAACACAGTTGTAGTGGGAGACACACATTCAAACTACATAAATAATTGTATGATGGTAATGTGGTGTGATGGCAATACTGATGTTGGAGTTTTCTCTGGAGTGAGGTCCTCTGGTGTGCAGTCATCTTGACTGTGGAGAGCCATTTTTAACAGGAGAACCCTTGGATGAGTCACTGCTTCGTTATAATTGTCTTCTAATTAGGATTACTCATTACAGTCAGAGAACAGAGTACAAAAAGAGGAAGCAACAGCTCTGGTGAGATTGCCTCTCCCTGTTGATCAGACTTCCCCATTCAAACTGGAGACACCAAACAAGGACTCTCTGAAGGGACAGAGTCTATGCTAGGCCCAAAGCATAATTGCATTGATGATGTAATTGTGCATTCAGGGTTGTGTATGATATCAGCTGTCCCCAAATGAAACCCTCGGAGCCCTAGTCACATATATTAGCAAAGAATTGATTTACAAAACTCAAGGAGGGCACGGAACTCCTGTGAACTGTAAATTAGTAAATTGCTTTTTAATCTACCATAAAAGATCAGTGAAAAGTCCTTTTAAAATCAAAGGTCTGCTAATTCAATCATGAACACATTTACTCAATGGTGCTGAAGGCAAGAGAAAATCTGAAAGGCGGCACAACTGCCATTTAAAACATATAATTTCAGAAATGATTTAAGCTTAATTATAATATTGAGCACAGGTATATGTTATTCTGAAAAGACTTTGGCCTTGACATTAATATTTGCTTTAAAAATTGAAGTGGAATCTCCCACATTATCTGTTCCTAGGCATACCTACTTGTGCGTGAGAAAGGAAGGTGATGGTGAAGACGATTTCATGAACAGCTGCCCAACTCAAGACAGAGTGTGTGTGTGTCCCCTCAGCTTCAGGTCACAGAGGACGAGGGAGGGAGAGGTCACACGGCCTGGTGTAGGTGATATAGAATACACCATGCATCAGAGACAGAAATCATCTCATTGACAGTTGGACTTGTCGAGCAAGCACAAGCACACGAATGTGGTCCTCAAACCCACATTTAAGTGTGTGGTGGTGCGCACAAGTATGATGCTGCATGTTGATAAGCCCAGTGCTGGGGAGGAGAAGGCAGCCAGGCCCTGAGGGTCACTACCCATCCAACCTAACATGCTTTGTAAGTTACAGGGCACTGAGACATTCTATCTCAAAGATAAAGCAGGCTGGTCCTGAAACACAGCGTCTAAGGTTGATCTCTGGCCTCTATCTATACTTGAACTTTGTACGTGTGCACAGTGCCCCACCCACTCACACAGAGGAATGCACAAAGTCACCGAATCCAGAAAAGTGTTCTTTGTGTAATGGAACAAGAAATGGAGACCTGGGAAGGTGTCATGATTCACCTGCCGTGAGGCAGTAACAGACACTGAGGCCAGGACTCGGTTTTCTTCAAACCATTGGCTCTCAGGTTTCAAACTGCCCAAGAATTTCCTAAGGCTACTGTTCAGTATGTGACCTCTACCCTCCTCCAACTATGATTTCACAGGACTTGGGTGCGGTTACATATTCAACAAATTTACACAACACAAGTGCAAGTGGATCTAGAGGCCACACTTGGAGAAGCCCTGCTTCCGCTCAACGTCTTCCATTTGTTAAGCTATTTGAGCACTGATCCCCAAGTGAAAGGGCTTTGAGGACCATCCAACACAATGTTCCTCAAGTGCTTACCCTTCAAAACAAGTCCCTATGTCCTAAGATTTGCAGAACCTCTCAAAACAGCACCATATCTGCAGGCCAAAGACTCAGTACTGAGACTTTTGGGTGGTACCTCATATCCACACAAGTTCTTGGGGAAGGGGACACAGACCTTAATTCTAAATGAGAGGAGAGTTAGTGGCTGTCTCTAATGTGTCACAGAGATTATTGCTATGCATGTCTAATGCTGAGGGTTGTGAAGCATCGTTAGCCAGTCCATGATCCAAGAGCCAGATTGCCAGGACTAAATTGTCAGTCAAGTCTGAGGTAAGAAGGGGAGACGAGCTGGGAAGGACTTCCCCAGGAGGAGATGGGGCTCGGATTGGTCCCAGAAGCACGAAGAGCCAGCTAAGCAGACAAAAAAGGGAGGATGTTCTAGAGTGATTTCTAGATCCACCGTAGTCTTAGCCACATTTGCTTCCTTATTGTTTCATGTACACACACACATACACACACACACACACCACATACACATATACACCACACACACACATACACATACACACACATACACACACACCACATACACACACACATATACACACACCACATACACATACACACCACATACACACACACTACACACACACACCACCACCACATACACAGACATACACACACACATATACACACACCACATACACA
>JANHMN010000014.1:17410169-17488696 GCA_030674055.1 Rhabdomys pumilio | reverse complement strand
ACACACACACACACACACACACACACACACCTTGCAGCATAACACAAAGCTGTCAGTTTAGCTATGGACCTCAGTCCCCATCCCTAATGTCTGAAAAGTGTTTGCAGCGTGTCCCATTTACAGAGGTGCTACAGGAATTCAAGAGAGATATTTGTTAAGAGCCTAGCATTTGCATAACACAAAATATGATCCTTGATACATGTAAGGACTGCCCTGGCAGGCTCTGTTCTAGACAGGTGGTGATTGGCAGGGAACAGGGCGAAGCATGAGCCAGTGTATAACCCCAACTTGATCTTAAGACTCTAGGATGAACACAGAGAGATGAACAGAGCCAGATCTGACCCAAAACATGAGGCTCCAGGGGGACTGGATGAGAACAATGCTCTGAGTCACCTCTCTTCTCCAAGTCCCGAGCTGTCACTTGAGGTCAATTGTAGGAGACGTATTTAACACTGGACAGTTTCCAATCCACCCCCACCTAGCGTGGCTGGTTGTCTCCCCTCCTGGTGTATCTCAGAAGAGAGACTGACTGGCCTTTGTTTAGTCTTCCAAAAAAAAAAGCAAAACACCAGCCATTTCAATCCTTGAATACTGAAAAGGAAAAAAAAAAAGAAAAAGAAAAAACAGTAAAGATGTAGGATTGTTTTAAAATCACCCACATGCCAATATTTCAAAACAGTGTCTTTTCTTCTTTCAAAACAAACCAGAAATTCTGCTCATCCGGTGCTGTGAGTGAAAAAAAAAAAGAATGCAAAGCTTCTCATTTTCTGCCTTTGCATCTTGCTTTTATTGGGACAAAATACGAAATAAACTTCCTTAATTCCAAACAGTGCTGCAGCTTAGGATTCCATTAATGCTCCCTTTTCCCTCGGCTGTGCGGGGTCCTCGTTTGCAGTCAGTTCATTCTGCACTGATGTATATTTCATTGCCCAAGGCTTAATTTTGATTTATTGTCCATCCATAAATTAGAAAAATATGCTGTGGAATTCCATCCCGCCGAAAAGCTGTACCTGATGTCGGGGGACTGGGTGATATTTAAGATGTCAGAAATACATATTGGATTAGTGCGCTTTGTTTCCCCACAACAGCAGGTGTTTAATCATAGCTGATGGCTGGAGTTAAATGCATTAGGACAGCAACAGCCCAAGAAGATGGGGTTTTTCTAAGCCATACAAACTCCGGGATAAATAACTCAAAACTAATTGTGTGTCCACGTTGTAGATACATTTTTATTTACTTAATACATTAAACAATGAAGATAGCCTCTGGCACTCAACTCCGTGTTTAAAAGCCTGTACAAATACTTTATGCTAGTGAAATGTTGGCTGTTTAAACACAATTACCATTTCCCTTACCGGCCCTCTGGCGCCTTTATATAAGATATTTCTTAAAGCAGGAAAGAAATCTCTAGGCGATTCCGAGGTAGAGGATTTTCAGGCTTGCTTTTGGTTGTAGTTTCTAAATGTAATTAGAATAATTTTTTTTTCTGTGTAAATGCTTATCTTATTTAAACCAAGCACGGTGTGTCTGTCAGCTGGGCCTTCCCTCAGCCCGTTCTTGGTAAAGTACCCGTTCCCTTTGCCATCTTGTTTATATTAATTAGAGTTCCATGTATATAGAAAAAAATGATCAGGCTTGGTGTGGAGCAATTTAACTGGAGGCTGGAGAGAAGAGCTTAGAAGAGCAAACATTTTCAAGGTGCAACCAGTGACCTGTAACATGCTAGGGAGATTCATGGCGAGAACCGCGTATTTTGACACAACACTGATTTGATTAAAAAAGAAAGTAATGGATTTAAACAGTCGCTATGAGGATGTAGCCAGACTTCCGAGCTCTCTGCAATTTACTTTGCAGACCACGGATGCAGCCGCAAAGAGGATGTTTGCTGCTGCTGAAAAAAGAGAAGGTTCATACACAAATACACACAAAAACGGGATGGTTGGAGCCAGGGGCCCCTCGACCTTCTTTTGGTGTCTACGAAGGCGTCATGGTTCAACCAACTCAAAGCAAAGGCTTAGGTCATTTTGAGAATAGGTTTACAGTAAAATTTATTTATTTATTTATTTATTTATTTATTTATTTATTTATTTTTGGGTTTTCGAGACAGGGTTTCTCTGTATAGTCCTGGCTGTCCTGGAACTCACTCTGTAGACCAGGCTGGCCTCGAACTCAGAAATCTGCCTGCCTCTGCCTCCCAAGTTCTGGGATTAAAGGCGTGCGCCACCACCGCCCGGCTAGAGTAAAATTTAAATTGGGGTGTTTTTAAAGGAATTATTTTGTAGTCACACTCAGAGGGATCATTTGTGAAGAGGAAAATGTAATCTGCCTTATGAGAAAAACTAAAATTTGCATTAGAGAGTGGAAGTACTTAATTTGCTCAGTGAAGATAAGCAGTCTGACCCACCAAGGAGGTCTAACATCCCTAGATGCAAGGCAACATCAAAAGTAGGTCTTTAAGATGAAAACCTTTAATCTTTAAAAATGCCCTAAACATTCTACAAGATGTGTTGTCTCTCGCTCACCCCATCCCTCCCTCCCACCATCCCCGTCGAGTCTCCCTCCCAACATTATGATCCCATTTTATAATTATTTATTTGTTTAAATTCTTTTTAACTCACTGAGTCCCATTAGCGCTGCCCATATATATGCATGTGAATGTGGGGGCACCCACTGGGGCATGGGCCACATTGCTAAAGGAAAATGACTTTCCTCTCAGGAACTATCAATAGCTCTGCCCCTAGAGTGGGGCCCTGGGAGTGCCCTGCCCCACCTATGCTGGAGGTTTGGGCTGGCTTGACCTTGGGTAGATCCTGTGTAGGTAAACAGAGCATTGGTAAGCTCATGCTTGCAGCAGCCATGTTGTGTCTAGTGGACAGCATTTCACACACAGCACCCCTCCCCACACTCTGGCTTTTACATTCTTCCTCCCGCCTTTCTCCAATGCCCCCCTGAGGTTTTCAGAGGAGGTTGATGCAGATTCTCTATGACTGAGTAATCACAGTTCCTTAAGTACTTGAATAGTCTTTTATACGAACCACTACCTACTGCAGTAAGAAATTTCTCTGACCAAGGTTGGGATCGCCACAACCTTGAGACAAAAACATAAATACTTAACAGACAGTTAACAACAGTTAGAAAGACAACATCGATTGTCCTTGCTGTCAGCAGGGGCTATCATTTCCATAGTTACAGGTTTCAGCTGTATTTGCATAACCAGAGGTAAGTCCTCGTCAGTGGAGCACAATTCAGGAGAGCAGTCGGTTTCTGCACAGTCTTGTCACTATCGCACCAGTGGGCACATTTTGTCTGGTGTGTTGGTATTGTAGCATGCAGAGGCCAGTGCTGTGTGAGACCACTGATGCCTTTCTCCTCTAGCAGCCTGCAGAGGCTGAGTTAGCTGGCAGGTGAATTTCCTGGTCGTTTCTAAACTGGTTTCTTTGTGTTCTGCAGCTGAAGTGTGTGATGTCTTCAGTAAAAGGGTTTTACCATCTAGTTATGTTTGGCAACCAGGAGCAGTGGATAATAGCCTAAATTACATTGGGTGCCTCTTGGATCTCTCTGACAAGTATCTTAGAGGAAGGTAACCCAATATCTTGCACTCAACTCCAAATGGACCTCAACCCAAGACCTCATGCCCTGAAACTGTTAGTGGAAAAAGAAAGGCCTTCACTCCAAGTTATAGGCACGCGGAAGGGCTTTCTAGATAGGACTTCAGTAGCCCAGGGAATGAGACTAAGCTGACAAATGGAATCTCATGAAACCCAAATGCTTCTGTACGGCAAAGGAAGTGGCCAATCAAGCGACATAGAATCAGAAAATCTTTGCCAGCTATGCCTCTAACAGAGAGCTAGTGTCTAGAATACACAAAGAACTCAAAAACACTAAACACCAAGGAAACGAACAACCCAGTTGAAACTGAGCTGTGTGACTGAACAGAACGTTTCTCAAGGGAAGCCATACAAATGGCTCCTGAACACTTCAGAAAGTGTTCAGCATCCTTAGCTCTCGGGGAAGTGCAGATGGAAACTTCACTAAGATTTCCTCTCACACCGGTCAAAGAGACCATCAAATAGAACTCTATACACTGTGGGGAATATCAGCAGCTAAAGAGGATGAAAGGAAGTTCAAGGTCATCCCACCTACATAACAAATTTGATACCATCCTGCGTTTTATGAAATGGAGTGGTGGGGGGAAGGAGGGGAACAGGGAAATGAATACGAGAATATAGATAAGACATGGTTACAGTAGCAGTGTGAATTATAAGTTAAAACCCAGTCTGTATTATATGATCTCATTAATCAAAGAACAGAAGAAAAAGCAAAATGCAAGACATTCATTCTATGTATGTGCATACATTCCATGGGGATAAATGTTATCGTGGCAGGAAAGTATGGCCGAAGAGCAGGGTGGGGGAATGGAGGCAGGCATGGTGGCAGGAGCAGGACTTGAGGGTTCACCACCTGAAGTAGGAGAAACAGCACAGGGAACCTCACCAGGCTTTGAAATGCCAAAGCCCAATCCTAGTGACATACTTCCTGCAGCAAGGTCATGTGACTTAAACTTCCCCAAACACCACCAGCAGCTGGGAATGAACTGGGCGTATGTTGAAGCAGATAAAATTATGACTGTAGGTGAGTAACTTCATGTCTACCACAGGCTCACTGTCCACATGTGCACGCGCAAAGGGGAATCACGTCATTCATTGTGGGAGAACGGGAGGACCGGGATTGTTGTGTGACTTTCCCGGAGGAGACATGAAGAGTGTATCATCCCAGATACAACAGTACTGACACACAAATGAAGTGACCCTACCCTAGTCCAGCTTGGTAAACCCGTGAGTCTGTTGTTACTGTGGGAGCAAAAGCTGTGTCATTAAAGTCCCACCTTGTTAACTCTCTACTTCCTGCATACGGCAACATCTCCCATGACCTCATGCACCTAGGCGGTAAGACGGAGAGGCGGGTAGGATCTCAGGTGAGGATTTGTTGCGATCGCTCCTCTTTATGCAGGGAATATTGGCAGCCCTTGTATCACAACTCCGGACTTAGATATTAGTATATTGGTTTTTTCTATTTCACTTCCTTTTTTTTTTTCTCCGAGACAGGGTTTATCTGTGTAGCCCTGGTTGTCCTGGAACTCACTCTGTAGACCAGGCTGCCCTCGAACTCAGAAATCCACCTGCCTCTGCCTCCCAAGTGCTGGGATTAAAGGCGTGCGCCACCACTGCCTGGCTCTATTTCACTTCCTTGACTGCGCCGCCAGTCGTCACCACAGCAACCTCTACTCCAGAGGAAATGTGATGGTGATGACTCCAAGGCAGGAGAGTGAAAACCATTCCATGTGGCCAAGATAGAAGTAAAGAGTGGCCTGGAGGAAAACTTGGGAGCTTTGCTTGATTCTCTCATACTGTAAGGTTGTCGGCATCGTCGTTCACATCATTGTGGTAGACATCATCACTACCATCACCACCACTCTGCATTATTATTAATTATTATTATTATTACTGTTATTATTACTACTACTAATACTAATACTACTACTCTGGAGTATTAATATTTTGAATCCTAGAATAACTAATTAATACACGCTAGAATGGAGTCCAAAGACTAAGAAGAATTTCCCATCATGCATACCATAGTGAGGCTCAGAAAATGCATTGCCTGGCAATAGCTAATTTTGATGCATTGACAAGAGGGGAGACCCATTAGTCAGTCATCCCTGTTCCAAGAAGGGATGTTGCAGATAAAGTGAATTTGCAGAGAAGCAGGAAAGAGCGCTTTGCTAGGTCCTCAGGGTTCAGGGTGATACCTCTGACTGACTAGGAAGCGTGTGACCCCTGGTCCATGTTAGCATGTGGCAACACCAACTCAGAGGCTACCTTAGCAGCCTGAGAATGGATGGGACATATTTTGAAGCAGACGAAATTTATTAAGATTTGTTTAGGACTGTGAGCACAAGAAAATGCAAATGCTTGAAAAAGCTTGTTTGCTGGAATGGTTGGTTACTCAAATTGGAAAAGATAAGAAATAGGACCCATGTGGGAACAAGGAAGGGGAGGAAAAGGAAGGGAGTGAGCAAAAACTAAAGGGAAGCAGGTCCAGTTAGATGGCCCCTCAATTATTGGTACCCTAAGACACTGGCACCACCTTCAGCTCTGTGTCTATGAGGAAGCTCACTGGAGCAGCTGTGTGACACAAACTGGAGGCGGCACTAAGGAAACAATGCTTAAAAAAAAGCCAATCCTGGAGGAACCCAGGGAAGCTGAGGAAGCCCAGAGGAAATGTGGACTGTTCATCTGGCCACATCCACGCCAAGCACCCAATGCCTCAGACCCATGGGACTCAGCAAAGCCTTCCTCTAGTCCAAGTAGGAGCGCAAAGGACTGACCAGCGGGTGCAAAAACTTGCATCTGTAGCTTCCTCCTCCCAGAGAGGGATCTCCCACAGAGACCAGACTTCTCACACAGGAAGTGATAAAAGCTCTGAGGTTCCCAGTCGCTTACATAGTTGCTGCTCTTGCATCAGTGAGCACATACGACTGACCCCAGTCACGTGTCTGTGTGTCTGTCCTTTCCTATTCCCCCATTGCCCCAGTTAGGTTTCCAGGACCAAGCTATGCTAGACAAGACAGTTGGGGTTGGAGGTCTGACATCATCCTACCCAAGCCTCTGCCAGAGCACAAGGGAAAACTGAGCGGAGAACAAAAGATGGGCAGTTCTGCCTGTTCCGGTGGCTCTGTGTGCCATCTTAATGAAAGATATGTAATAAGTGGTGTTGTGGTCTGTGGTAGTATTTCTTTTGCCATGGTAATAAATCATCAGGAATTGAAACAGTCTTGGTTTTGTGACCAGTCTTTTCCTTGGTGTGGACGGCAGGACTGAGCACACGGCCCAGCAGTTAGAAGAAAACACCTGGGACCTCCATCTCCTCCTGAGTTGGGCGCAGCTAGTCAGAGTACAGAGTGTCCTGGAACGCTGACCTGTTCAGGGATAGCAACCGAAGCCATTTAAAACTGAGAAGACTTGGTCATGCTACAAATTGTCATGCTGACTTTCAGGAGGAACTTTGGACTTTGAACAAAACCAAAGCCAGGCACGATGGTGTACACTTATAACCCCAGTGCTGGGGTCAAAGAGACAGGCCAATCCCTGTGGCCCACTGGTCAGTCAGCCTAGCCTAGTCGCCAAGTTCCAGGTCAGTGAGTGACCCTGTCTCAGAAACAATGTGGTGGCTCTCAAGGGACAATACCCTAGACTGACCTAGCTCTCTACTTGTGCACATGAGGGAACATATTCTCTCTCTCTCTCTCTCTCTCTCTCTCTCTCTCTCTCTGTCTGTCTTTGTCTCTCTCTATCTTTGTCTCTCTTCCTCTCTCTCTCTCTCTACACACACACACACACACACACACACACACACACACACAATTAAACAACCAAAAGAAAAACCAAAACTCTCAGAGGAGAAAGAAAATAGCAATCATGTGGTGACTTGACTGTCCTTACCCCAAGCACACTGCTAAGTGAGGTCAGGCTTGCCTGACTCTGTCTTACCAGGAATTAATGTTACACACATTACTGCTCGAGAATCATGCATGTGTTTTCATCAGGCATGCATGCAGCTGCAGCCTGGGGGAATCTACTTTAGCAGCTGATGTATGGCCACTTACTGCTTGGTGACAGAAGTCTGTGTGGTAATGCATGCGTCCTGAGTTTGACATGTTTTATCATGAGAAATGTGCCAGGGCTGCTTCTGAAGCCATCTTGCTTTGGGGTCATCCCTTGTTGCCAACTTTCCCAGGCTCTGCCCTTCCCTTATTAAAGGAGTATCCTGTGCTCTGTTCAAAGAGAAGTCAGGGACAGTCACACCTTTTTCCTGCTGTTGAAAAGCCCCTCCCGGGTCTTTCTCTTCACCTTCTCCTGACTTCCTAAATGAGAGATAAATCTTGGGATCTCACAGTGTTGTTTTATAGTGCTCAGACATATGTTCTTAAATAGACATAATATCATACAATGAATTACCTTGAGCAATGAAAGTAAGCCGGTCATTGTTCTGTGTAAGACAATTAAACTCTAATAATTTCTTGCCTCTAAAGGAGAGATGTTCTATTTCATAAGGTTGTTGTGAACTATAAAGGCGCTTGGCAAAGACTAGATACCCAGTAAAAGGCAGCCTTCTGACAGGTCTGCCCACCAGAGTTCCTATAGAACAGCCGACAGAAGAGAATAGCACACAGTATTTAAATCAGACGTTAGCTGAGGCTTCTGGATTGTAGACAGACACCAGCCCCAGCTGGATCTCATTCCTCCAGGGATACTAACACTGTGGACAGAGGGACAAACAGAGAAGTTGACATGAGGAAGTCATGTCACCAACTATCTCAGCATATTTAACCCGACGCCCCTCAAAATCAAAGATGGCGTGTGTGAGGGGGCCCTCTCTACCTCTCTCCTCTACCGTCTCACCACCACATACCACCATTCTCTAGCACAGCTGAAGCTCAAACCCAGATGGGAGTCACCAAATAAAACTACTCTAAAGCAGGGCTTGGGCTGGCCTGGGCCAGCAGCCAGGGACCCGTTGGTCCTCACACTTCCCACAGGACAAGTGTCTCATGATATGTAACTGAGATTGCTGTAACTATGTTCTCTCACTACCAGTTTGTAAGGCCTGCAGATATGCCAGCTTATGCCAGTTACTCAAGTCTGTGCCCAAGGCCTTTGTTGCCCATTATAGTTCAGTTGCATGAATCTAGAGCAAACCTACGGTAATAGCTAATCCTACCAGAGATCTTGAAAGATATATAGAAAACTCACTGCACACCTCTGACCTAATCATTATGTACCATGTACGTGTGTTGAAATCTGTGCCAAGTAAAATGGGCACAGATATTACAAATTAATTAGATTTGAAAAGATATTTATAAAGAAAACAGAAAAATCAATCATGTGGCTTAAAAAAAAAAGCCTGAACAAAAACTAGAAGCCATGGGAAGGAACACGGGGGAGGGAGGGGGAAATCAAAAGTTACTTCATTCATAGAATAGGGTCCCAGGAAATTTCTGCCTCCTAAACACTGTGGTATAATTCTTTTAGAATTAATAAAACACCAACATTGAGAGTGGCCAGCACCAATCTTCCCAAAGGCTGAAAATGTACAGAAAACATACAAACATAAAAAAATGAACCCCATAATATTTTAAGGGCCACTGCCTTTTTCTTTTAGCGCTAATGTCTGGTGGTGTGGAAGGCCAGGGAGCCATGAGGGCATATGCCAGGACAGTCAACAGATATATGCAATGTTACACCTGCATTCAAACCGCACAGCTTTTCTTACAAATTAATTTGTAATGATTTAAATAATGAATGCCAATATTCTGATGTGGAGATGACACGGAAAATTCAAAGGTATATTCAGTATCTTATGTCTAGACAGGCCAGCAAAAGGTAGGGTCAGCTTCAACAAGGCCTGCAACAAGCATACACGTGAAGCTCTTGTCTTAGGGTTGTATTTCAGTGAAGAGACACCATGACCACAGCGACTCTCATAAAGGACATTTAAGTCGGGTTGGCTCACAGTTAAGAGATTTACTCTGGGGCAGCATGGTGTCATACAGGCAGACAAGACACTGGAAAAGTAGCTGAGGGTTCCACATCTGGATCCACAGGCAGCAGGAAGAGAGAGACACTGGGCCTGGCTTGAGCTTCTGAAACCTCAAACTCATCCCCAGTGACACACTTCCTTCATCAAGGCCACACCTCCTAATAGTGTCTCTCTCTATGAGCCTATGGGAGTCATTTTCATTCAAACCACCACAACTCTATACTGAATTAAAAAAAAAAAATCAACAGCCTGAACTCTGAAGTCAGACATCTTAAGAAGAAGCAGAGCATCTCTGGACTGTCAGTGACACAGCTTCAGGAGAGTGGACAGGGCGTAAATTGACAAAGCGACAGAGTGAGGAAGGTGACAGCAGTGCCTCCCGTGAGTACAGTATTCAGAACTCGGAGGAAATGTGGCTACACGGAGCCCTCCTGCCCTTCTATTTCTGCTATAATCAGAGTTCCTAGCCTGCAGCTCGTGGACTCTGTGCAGCATCCAGGAATGGCTTTCCAAGGGCCTGTAGACCCTCTAACTGTAAAATATTTAGTTTCTCCCAGGGATCGTCACAAAAATCAATGCTCAGGGCTGGAGAGATGGCTCAACAGTTAAGAGTAGACACAGGTTCGATTCCCAGCACCATGTCTAGGCTCACAGTTGCCTCCAACTTCACTTCCACAAAATGAAACACCTGCTTCTGGTGTCCACAGGCACTTCCTGTAAGCAGTGCACATACATACATACATACATACACACAGGCAAAATTTGCATACACATAAAAAATAAAAATCCAAAAATTAGTATTCTGGGCTACTGAATGTCAAAGAAGGTTGCCAACCCCAAGGACATGGTGTATTGCTGGTGCTCAAACAATTTCTGGGCCACATGACACTTTTGACTGTCTTCTCGGCCATTTACTTAGCAAAAAGAGGGCCTTTGTTGTTACTTTTCATGTAATAAAAAGTATTTTTATATACTTTTAATGTACAGAATTTACCAGGAATACACCCTCTGCATACTTTGTTTCACCTAGAAGAGAGTTTTTCTCCATTTTGGAAAAACATGATATTGAAAGCAATGCTATTTATCTCCTGGAATTTTAGGTTGCCCCACCCCACACTCCCAACCACTCAGCCAGTGTAAAAGCAAAGCTGTCATGCTCGGGTAGCTACAAATTTGAGTAAATATAATCTTCAGCTGAAAAGCAAATTCTGAAGAGAGAGCGCCAACTATAGACAACGAAGTAGTTTTCCTGTAAACTAAAATGTATTCGCCTTTAATCTCAGCACTTGGGAGGCAGAGGCAGGGGGATTTCTGAGTTCAAGGCCAGCCTGGTCTACAGAGTGAGTTCCAGGACAGCCAGGACTACACAGAGAAACCCTGTCTCGAAAAACCAAAAAAAAAAAAAAAAAATTATTAAAATGTATTATTAAAATTATTAAAATGCAACATTAAAATTATTAAAATGCAAACTGCTGCAACATTTGGATATTCAGTAATAATGATAGTGAATGCAACCATTAAAAGTCATAATATATAAGTGTTTTCCTTTATAAATAGATCTACTTTTAACGTTTTGATTGTATTTCTTCCTTTCTTTCCCTCCCTTTCTTCCTTCCTTTTCTTCTTTTTTAAGTTCTGTGTTTGGGTAGGGTGTGTGGCCGAAGTTCTTTAAAATCTAGCAGGAGAGGTGCTACAGAATATTTGTTATGAGGAGGGCACCGCTGGCATTTCAGAGAAGCACTGTGTGCATATATGTGGAGGGTAGTGGGGAGGGTGTCCAAAGTCTCCAGGGAAGCGGCTCTCTCTAGAAGGTTTATGCACAGTGGTCTGAGCACCTCAGAGACCAACTGTAGCAAACAGCCTCCCTAGCCCATGTGTGTCTTCTGTGAAAACAAGAGTTGTTCCCCTAATCTCAAGGACAACAGCCACCTCCAGGGCCCAGCTGTCCCTGGTCATCTGCTCTAATCCTCCCAGGGTGCTGACCACCGTTGGCCTGGCGTCACCAGAGCCAATCTGGACACCTTGGACACCCTGTCCGGACCACTGTGGTCCCCAGCATCAGGGCCACCGTGGTCTCACTTTCTCTTATTAATGTTTTTTTTTTTAATTGTAAATCATTACTCTGCTCCATTCAGTCACCAAGCACACTGTGTTTAATAAATTAGCTTAATCTACCCTGCAAGTGGTTTGTGAGTGCCCTGCTTCCTCTGGTTAAGGAAAGCATTTGTACCTGCCCGGCTGGGAGCAGCTGCCCAGGGCCTCATGGAGCTGCAGCCTGGAGCCTGGGGCTCTCTGTGGCCCCGGTGGCCTCTTTGTCCCCAGCAGGCACTGCGAACCACCACCACCAGGCCCGGCACATTCCACTCTTCCAACGGGGGCCTCTTTAATGGCTCCCCGTGAAATAATAACTCATTATGTCACTAGGAAGGAAGAAAAGGAGTTAAGTGTCTTGATGGGATTAGAGGAAACCCCCGCAGAGATGATTTAGGGGCCGTGATAATTCATTTAATAGGGGCCTGGGGCAAATTGCTAGACAGGGAACAGCAACTGAAGCGACTAGAAAGGGCGCCTGGCAGGCTGTGTGGGAGAGCTGGCTTCATTAGCAATATTTAAGAGATTTCATTTAGGACGGAGTCATAAACTGCAGTACTATTTTATCCACCTGGTTTGGTGGTCTTTAGCTTTCCCCGGCATGAATATTAAATTTGAATGGCCCTACAGCAACGCGTTGTGAAAAGTGCTCTTCAGGCTGTTATTTGTATGGTTGGTTTAGCTTCTCGTTTGTTAACCTTTTAAAATGAATATCATTGAAAATGGATAGCTGTGCATCCAGAGCTCGCCGAGATTAGGGGACGAACAGTGCGTTAGGATAGGTTGTTAGGAAAGTAGGCAAAAGATTGAAGTTCTTATTGATGGAAATACAAACGGCACAGAGAAGGGGTTAGTAAATGGCAAGTGACTTTGACAGCCAACTCTCACGCAGCCTTTGTAAAGCTGTCCCATTCAAAGTCACCTACCCCAGCCTGGAGGAACCCACAGAGCACAGATGGTACCTGCTCCCTGACAGACACTGAGAGGTCACACATGTGTCAGGAAGTGTTGCTTGGACAGAATATTCCACTTTCCGTGCTTTGAAGGTGATCTCCCTGGGACTGGAGAACCATTTCATTCAAATGTGCACTTCCTAGGAATGGGGGTGCTGCCCAGGGCTTCACAATCCCCAAAGTTTAGAATCATTCTCATAACACCTCAAATGCAGACAGTATCTGATCCCTTTGGGCGTGTGTCCCTGCTTGATGTGACTGATGACTCCTGACTGTGTGTATCACCAATATGGCAAGTCCTTCTGGGAAGTGTTCCCGTGGTGATAAAACCTGCACGCCACGTCCTACACATTTGCCTGCCCTGGCACTCATCCAAAAACCCCTATATTTGCAAATTAAATGTAATCTCCGATTACTTCTTCTTCTTCTTCTTCTTTTTTTTTTTTTTTTGAAAAGAAAAACTATCCCAAATAGGATACATTCATGTCTTTTTAAAAAAAAAAATCACAGCTGCACTCTGTTAGGCCAGCACAACTGGCTAGTCTCTAGTCACACAGCTGCTTCAGCCACATAGAATACATAAGATGCATAATTAATATGTTCTTTAAATGACTTCCTTAATCAAAAAAGACACTAACTATATGTAAAATTATTCACTTACAGATATTAGTTTGTGCAATTTTTCGCAATGACAATAAGTTGGTAGCTAAATGTATTTTTCTAATGTAGCAAAACTTAGCAGCTGTCTTTTGTAAAGCACACACCAAGAGGGGCCAATAGTCACGTTGGTATTCCTATTTATGTCCCACCATGTTCAGGAAAGATGTGGTCTTTTATACAGAGTCATGAATTATTTTGATATATGGTAAGATCTACTTCAAATAAAATACAAGTTACTTTTGTTCTGTGTAATTTGTTTCTGGATCAGATCAGATATTACTTAAGGCTGGCTTGTTCCCTCAGGCCTCTGTCCAGTCTTAGGTCCTCAAGCTTTTCTTGGGACTTGTCTTGGGGGAGGCGGGAAACAACCTGAACTGGTCATTTGAGCCATCTGCCTCCTCCTGTCAAAGGTATCCTAAGCCCACCAAGGGAACCCAAGGAGAGATGCTGTTTGTGCTTCCTGCTTTTGCTTTGAAGAAATAGTATTTCATCGCTGATGTAAAAGCCAGAAACCAAAGACCCCAGAACCATCACCTAAGATGGTCAAAGCCACATACTGGCAGAAAGCAGAAGCTTGGAGTAAAAGAGAGAGGGTCTGCCCTTCCTCTTCTCCTTACCCAGTTCCCAAAGCTCACAGACTCACCCCAGGAAGTCCTAACTAACTCCTAACAGACACTGGATTTAAACACAAGCTCAGTGAATGGAACATCACCAGCCAACCAGAGCCCAGAGTATGTGAGATGCATGACCAGAAAGGAGATGCCACAAATGCAGGGACTAAGAAAAGAACTTCTCCTGCCTTGAGAGAACCCAGCTTCTGCAAAACCATCAGCAGGCAAGACCCACATCCTTTGCCAGTGACTAGAGAGACAGGAGCATAGCATGGTTGGACCTGATGGAATAGCTTAGCTGTTGGAAGACAGTCAGTAATGTCCTTTAACAGTCTCCACCCAGAGGTTCATTCTCATTCCCAAAAACAGTACATACTGTAGTCCATTTTCTGAAGAGCTTCTCATTTTAAAAGAACGAGCCGTTCATGTCAATCAAACACTGTAAGTTGGCCTCAGCTTTGTGGAAAGGGCTTTGGCAACACATAGCTGAAGTGATCGTTCACTGAATTCAGACGTCCATCTCTCCGGCTAGCTCCCGGAGAAACTAAGAGGAAGCATGTAAACAAGAAATGACACAAATCTCCAACTACTAGGAAACAGTGGTTTGGGCCTCACAAAGGAGTTTAGCAAGCCTGTGTTTAACTTTGCACGGTGTGAACATGATTCTCTGAATACTGACTTATCGTCTCCTACAGTTTGTTCTTTTCTATAATGAGAATATATTATTCTTATAATCAGTAAAAGATGTATTTATATATTTTACATCATATATAGGCACATTATATATTATAATATTATGTGCTACATATGCTAAATATATTAATTTCTTTAGTATCCGTAATAGAATAAGCTGGTAGGCAAGCCAGGAATCTCAGTATCAAAATAAAGCCTAAATCAGATCATGTTTCCTTCAAATGCCCATATGAAATGAATGACCATATGTTTCTTCCTTCCTGCCAAACATCACCTAGTTTCTTACCTCCTCCAGACAATTGGTAAATGTCGTATTTTTGGTTTAAATATCTTTTGTGAGCCTCTAGACTTGAGAATGCTGTGTTTTGGTTAGAAAACTCATTCTGTCAGGTAAGGAGTCCATATTCCATCTTGGTAGTCTGAACACTTAGCATGGAAACACACATATTTATTTTACTGACCTGAGCACACTCAAGTGAAAGCACACATGTATGAAATTCAGTGCTGCTCCCAGCCCATGGCTTTACCTGCAAAATCCTGTTTGTAGCAGTAGACTATGCATAAATTTGACCCTTTAATTCTTTTTTTTTTTCAAAACTAGGTCAAGTGTCTGTCCCTGTAGCACCATCAGCATACTCAATAAAAATCAAGGATATCTTGTATTTGAAACATACATTATAAATAGATATATAGACAGAGCAGATATTGAGAAAAGAAATGGTAAAGATTATGAATATTAAGATTTATATTAATCTATAAGCCTATTAAAGTACAGTAAAACCTGTCCTTCAGACCACCTTTTTAAAGATATCACCTCCCTGATGGGACCACTAAATTTCGGGCCAAATTATTTTCCCATAAAGAACAATGAAAAGAAAATGATTATATTAAGACTTGTTCTACTATGGTTTCTTTTCATTGTTCCGCCAAAACCGATTCCAAACAGTAAAATAACATTGATTTTGACCTTGTTAATGAACCTGAGAACTTCGTGGAATACTCAAACACTGATTTCCGATTTTAACGGAAAAGAAAGGGCCCCTCTGCCTCCCGTTGCTGAAAACAGAGCTGCAGGTGGGATCTGTTCATTGGTATTCCGTGGTTGTGCTTACCCTGATACTGCTAATGTTCCATAAGGCTCGTCCTGCGGATTTTCCTTTGTGCCAAGAGCAGGAGATGATTATGTGATTTGTAAAGTACCGGAGAAGCCTTCAAGCCGAGAAACTGATTGCGTTTCTCTTTGGTTACAACGATTCTCATATTCAATATTACTGGAGTGATTTTCAGTTTTCCAAAATGCCCTTCTCTCCAAGGGAACAACTCTCTCTCCTTTGGCCTTTTGAGGGTTTCCTGTGGCTTTGACTGGCTGTTCTCCCAAACAAAACTAGCATGTGATCCCCGCTCCTGTCTCTCCTTGAAGCAGGCCTTGCCTTCAGCTTATTCATTTCGGTCAGAAATAACTCAAGGCCTAGCCATCCATCCACCCTACCTCGTAGGCAGGCCCTGGGCATCCTTAAAGTCTTCCCACCCCTGCAGCCTCCCAAGCATACAACACAATGGTTTATTCTATCCCCCACCCCCACCGAGTGCCATTCATTTGATTACAGAATTCAGCCTCTGCACTACAATCGCCTTCCATGACAGAGGTGCCCATTCAGTGTCTAGCTATTAGCTGTGACTTTCTTTCTCCCAGATCATAGAAGGCACACAAGTCAGCTGTGATACTCTTTAAGTTACTCCTACTACAAGGAGCACATCCCAGAATGCACCAGTAACATCCACATGAACAATAAATGCCCATTCAGACCCTGTAGGAAAAGCTTCAGACTCTACATTCCTCAGAACTATGACCTGTGTGCTCACGTGCCCAGCTCGGAGCCCAGTGACTGCCGTGGTTGGATCCTGGTGACCCACGATGGACCCTGAACCCAGTTGCCAGCCTTGGCCCATTCTTGTTCCAACTCGTTGCAGATCACCTGCTGGCAGTCACAGGCTCTCTCGGAGCTAAGGGGGTCTTGTGGGAGCTAAGGGGGTCTGGAGGCTCAGGTCCAGGCCACCTCTCTCATCTTAGAGAGAGAGCTACTGAGTTCTGGAGAAAGGCCCAGGTAAAGTCAATACACATAGCCGTGAACCTCAGGAGTGTTTATTCCTGTGCCTACAAAGAGACTTAGGAAATAAAAGACATTCATTGTAGCTCATCGCCCAGGGTAGGAGACAGCAGCTCAGTTATGGTCTGAGCTCAGAGGTAAACAATAAACATTCACAGTGCAGTCCTTGGAACACTGGAGTGTCATAACAATACAGTTTCCTTTGTAAGCGGCAGATATATAGATATATACCTATACACTTTTGGTGTTGTTAGTTTGAGAAGAAGATGCCAACCAAGGCTCACAGAACAGGGACTGAGATGTGACATCTAGTACCACATCTGAATTCCAGCTCCACAGTATTCTTTCTATGTGACCTTTGGGGGCCACTCAACCTCTCTAGACCCCAGTCTCCTCCTGTATAAAATGGGGCTCATAATGCCCATGGCTTCTCTGAGTTACCTGAGAACAAAGGTGTTACGACTGGAAGCTAGTTCACTCAATCGATGAAAATAAACCACCTGCTGGAAGGCATTCCACAGCTGTGAGCATCCATGCAGGGATGAGGACACAGATTCAGAGATGGGGGTGGGGCTGAGGAGGAAGAGGGAGAGGAGGAGGAGGAAGAGGAAGAAGAGAAGGAAGAGGAGGGGGAGGAGGAAGAAGAAGAGGAGGGGAGGAGGAGCCTGGGTTCCCTGCCTCTTGTGTTGTGGTGTGAGATTGTGATGACACACAGATCTCTGTGCACAGCCCACCCAGGGTACCCCACCAACCCTGCCCTTCCCCCAGTTACCTCACTCCTTTCCCCCACTTTCTTCCCTCCATGAGTCTGGGATTAGATTTGGCTCTCGCTCTTTGGCTCTCGCTCTCCCCAGTTGCTATCGTCCAGCTCTCTGCTCAAGGTACCTAGGAAGCTCGTGTCTGAAAACAAGTGTCGTGCAAGAGTCTGAACTCTAAGAACAGAGTGTGCAGTCTCTGATAGTCTTGACAGTCATACAGTATTTCAGACCTGGGAGTGCCAGGATGTTAAGGCTCTTCCCTCAGAGACTGTGCAGTCTCTCCTTCCTGAGATCTGTAGAAACACTTCCTTGGAACTCAGTGTCTGTCTTGTTGTTATTTGTTTTGTTTTAAAGTCTAGTTTCATTTTATGTATGTGTGGGTGTGTGCTCACGCATACGTGCACACTTGAGCAAGTGTGTGCTTTTTCTGCAAGTGTGTATGTGCATGCCTGGTGCCTGAGGAGTCCAAAGGGAGCATATCAGGTTCCCTGGAACTGTAGTTACAGGCAGTTGTGAGGTACCATGTGGATGCTGGGAACTGAACCCGGGTCCTCTGTAAGAGTCACCAATGCTCTTAACCTCTGAGCCATCTCTCCCGCCTCGTTCTTAGTTCTGTCAAGTTTGTCTATTTTTTCCCCACAAGCCATAAGTCAAACGGCTTCATCTTTTTGCATCACACCCACAGAGAAGGGAAGAGGGAGCAGCAGTCCTTCTGCCATGTCCTGGGACAGGTCGGTGTATTTTACAGTTAACTGTCAAGGCAGATGGCACCAGGCTGTAAAGAACTCCTATCCTGGCTTTTCCCTGATGCCTAAAGACATTTCACTTTCATTCGTTCACTGAGTAAACATTTATTGAGGGGTTATTACGTGCTAATCCATATGCCAGGTATTAAAGAAATGAGCAATGGGTCTAGTCAGTTAGCTCAGTCACCCGGCATGTCTGAGGGTCTTCATACAACCCCGAGAATGCATGTAAACAAAGCCAGGCCTAGCAGTTCATGCCTGCAACCCCTCCACTGGGGAGGTGGAGACCCTGGAGCTTACTGGCCTTCCAGTTTAGCCTACTTGGTGAGTTCCAGGCCCATGAGGAACAAAAGTGGACATTGGCTGAAGAATGACATCTGAGAGTGTTCTTTCCTTCCTTTACACACACACACACACACACACACACACACACACACCACAATGCACCCCCCACCAAAGGCAAAGCCAGCATCTCTGAAGACATTCTCAAAGGGCTATCCCTCTCTAAAGCAAGTGCTGAGTAACTGCTGAGCATGGCTCCGGGCTCAAGAAATAATTGAGAACACAGATCTTAGAAACTCTGAATGGACCGGACCATCGTGTCTAATCTTCCCATTGAATCAACCAGGAAACAGAGACTTGGAGAAGTGGATTGTCTGAAGCCACCCAGAGTGGCCGATCACATCTGTCTTAAGTGTCCTTTCTGGTATCCTGCCTGGATTGGGTGTTGGAAACAGACCAGAAGATGGTGGTGACCTGGCCACCTGGAGAGTTTGAAATCTGGGGCAATTTGAGTGACTAGACCTGTGCGGTAAGACCCATGCAGCTGGAGCCTTGCAGCTGGACCCATGTGGCTAGACCCATGCAGCTGGAGCCTTGCAGCTGGTCCCATGTGGCTAGACCCATGCACCAGGAGCCTTGCAGCTGGCCCCATGTGGCTGGACCCTCACAGCTGGACCCGTGTGGTTGGCTGGTGAGGTTGGACCTGTGCGGCTGGACCCGTGTATCTGGAGCTTTGCAGCTGGCCCGTGTGGCTGGACCCTCATGGCTGGACCAGTGCGACTGGACCCGTGCAGCTGGACCTATGCTGGCACAGTGTTTGCCTGAGCTATTACCATCAGCATCACACTCGTCCACTGCTTTGTTAAGTGCTTTGGGAGTTCCCAGGTATAAAAGGTGCTGAATAAAATCAATCACAGGAACTCTGCAGCTGGCAGCTCAGAGCAGCTTCGGTAAGCAGCGTCCACTCAATCAATAGTATCTCACTGAGAAGGGAGAAAGAATACCACAGACTCTTAGAGAAACTTCCCACAGGTCGGAGGAGGATCCTGACTTACAAAGAAGACAGCTCCCAATATGATATCTCTCTCTACCCAAGGTTAATTAGGAATATTTTAGGACCCCAAATTGATCTACAATGTGTCTGGCGCTTGTTTCTTTCCAAGCTTCCTGGAAAAAAAAAAAAAAGACTATTGGGCTTAAAATCCAGTCGTAAAGGAAAATGAATTAGCTCTATGGTGCTAGGGTAGCAAAAAAAAGATGACTACAAATTTCTTGCCAAAGAAAAAATGTGCATGTTTGGAATACAGTCTACCTTGTATATCTTTAATTATGGTTAAGTATAAGAAAATATGCAGACGCACATCTTTCCTGATGGCAATGAACAGGCTCCTTTCTTACTCTTACAGGAATTCTGATTTGAGATGGTTTTTGGTTTTCGTCTTATTTCGGAAGTTGAACATGTAATAAATCAATGGAATTGCCTTACGTTGTGTGTGAACTCCTGATACTTCTTAGAAACACAAGATAGTAAATTAAACAAGCAAGCTAGGCTGGCCAGGGGCATGTCATAGCAGCTGTACTCCACAGACTATTTCTGTTAATTACAGAAAAATAATGTGGTTTTGTCAATGTGGAGACAATGTCCGTCTCTGAACTTCTACAGTAGAAGAGAAGATTTGAGAAGAAAGCCCTTGAATGGTTTACCTAGTGAAGTACTCCGACGGGCTGACAAAATATCTTAAAACGGTCCTCAGTACCTCTTCAAGTTTTTCCTACAAACTCTAATATTAAGACTTGTGCTAGAAATGGTGGCTCTTGGGAACACCAGGAGTGACTCGTGTATAGATAAGTAACTTTATGCAGAATTATTTACAATCGTATCAAATAGTATCTTTCTTCTACAAGCTAGGCTCCCTCCTTGGCTACAAATCATATTTAGAGCCAGGATACAGTGTGAGAATCACACTTCATTCTGTCTGGTAATTCTGTCCTGTTTTCTCCATGAAATATTTTATCAGGCAAGGACAGAATCCAGTCCTCTGGCCCCTGGTTTCCTCCGTGTTCAGTCTAAAGGTTAAAAGCTAACCTAGCAGAGTGGAAACGATAAAGGATCAGGAATGACAAACCCAGCCTCAGCAGCCACCATGCCAACACTTCACAGCCTGAAAACCTTATGCTTCATTCTGTTTCAGACCTTCTAGATAGAGAACTAAGAAATAACACCCTCTCATTATTATTTCTTAGAGCAATAATTTAAAAGTCAGACTTGGCTGGGATATAACTCTGTGACAGATTGCTTGCTTAGCATGTTCAAGGTCATGGGTTTGATTCCCAACACCAATAAATAAATCAATAGGGCTTATGTAACAAGCTTTTTCAGTGCTGTAGATCAAATCCAGGGCCTTGTGCACACTAGACCAGTGCTCTGCCTGTGCCAGAAAAACTATTAATGCTTATAAATGCCTGAATAATTATTATTGACAAGGTAGAACCATAAAATACACACACGCGCGCACACACACACACACACACACGTAATATACACGTATTACATGTGTGTGTGTGTGTGTGTGTGTGCGTGCGTGCGTGCGTGCGTGTGTGTGTGTGTGTGTGTGTGTGTGTGTGTGTGTCTTTGAGAAGAACTGTAACATTCCTGGGCCTCAGTTTCTTCATCTGTAAGTAGGACCGTGGGAGAGTTTAGCACTTTCTAGAATTCCTCCAAGTTATAGAAGTTTGCAACATAAACTATAACAGAATTAACAAAATGTTTCTGGCCCAGATTCTAACCCTTGCCGTAACAATATATTAGTTTTCCAGGAAACTTAAAATCCACAATCCATTTGTAATATTTTGGTTAAGTATTCCTTTCACATTCAATCTTAACTCAAACGGGACGCTCCAGTCAGCAGCTTGGATGAGCGTAGGGTTTGGTATGTCTGTGATGTACTTCATGAACCTAACATGTCCTCAGTAACATCTTGGCAGGACCAGCTGCACAAAGAATACTAACCACCCGCCATACTTAAGATGATGTATGGGCTTTCTGAGACCACTTTTTAAAATTCTCAACATTGAAATATATTTTATTCTGTTATTCAAATATATAAAATACCATATTCTGAAAATACATTAAACAAGATGGCACAGAAGTCTAAATATGGCAGAGGGGTGGGTGGAATTCAAGGTTACAGTCAGGTCACACCCCTTTCCTAGCCTCACCATAAAGTGCCCATTCCCTGAAAGAAGATGCTTCCAGGGATGCAGGAGAAATAAGTGGTCTCTGCGGCCACTACATCATAGCGAGGCACACAAAGCATCCGTCACGTGTATGTGAAAATCATGAGCCCAAGCTTTAGAGAGAGTTGTGCAATTGACAACCAAATGGAGCTTAAAGGGAATTACGAGGTTTTCAACTAAAGTCATGAAATAAAGAAAGCAATATTTCACAGCAAAAAGAAAAAAAAATCTCAAATGTCAAGTTTAAATCATACCCCTTTGCACCACTGAGCTTCTAGCTAGTTGTGTAGGCTTCTTCAGTCCTTAACACAGAGAAAGACCAACTCTCATGCTCCATAAAACTCAAGAACTTTAGAAATACATTTAGGAATATAGCTCATGTATTTGTGGCTTTCCCCCTTCCTATGTGGCTAATTGTAGAGAAAACAAACAAGCCCAAGAACTCCTGCCTCTTCCCCAGTTTTGCTTATGAGTTCCAGTGTTTTTTGTTTGTTTTGTTTTTAATAGGGCTAACACTGATTCAGTCACTAAAACAACAGCAATACAGAAAACCTTGGAAATATGGGGTCTGCCTTCCTTGTTGCATGCAGGTGCCAGCCAGTTCTAGCTGTGCTTTGGGAAACCCCAGGGCAAAGGAACCTACCAGGAAGCCACCAACCAGCAACTCCCACCAAAAGCTGGAACCCAGCTGCCCAACTCAGTCGCTCCTGTCCAAAGCCAGACAGGTGGCAACCCAGATTGGGTCTGTTGTTGTGGGAATGATTTGATTCACAAACAGGGTTATTAAATTTTATATGGAGACAGGCGAAAGTCACAAGATCCTGGAGAGAAAGACCTGATTCACATAAATTTATCTTAATAGCTGTGAATTCGGGAGCATAAAGCAGAAAAAAAATTAATGGAAAAGCATTTCACCTCCTTCCGTCTGCCCGCTCCCCTTCACTCCCCTGCACATAATATGCCTGCGCACACACACATAGATCAACACCCGCCACACAATCCGCCCTGTGCAGGAGGAACCCGACACATTGATCCGAGCCTGTTTTGACATATAAACTCCAATTTGGCCCCAAGTCACTGCGAGTGGACACTGCCACCAACGGCTCTGACACTAGGTTATTTGTTGTTGCTGTTCGCTGTCCCTGTTTGCACATTAATCCAGTGACAATTAGGTGTCAGCGAGCGTTGTTTCTGCTTAGCTGATAGCCTTGGGCTCTGCGCTTGAAACCCTAATCAGGAGTGTAAACTCTGCTATATTTCAATTTGGAGAAGCGCTCTTCCGCTAAGAGGCCCCTGGCACTGCGATAAATAAAACGCCTATTTACTCTATTGCCACACTTAGACATCTAATGCACTTACTACCAGCCCCCTAATCATAGCCTACAGTTAAAACCGCCTATAAATCACTCCGTTCTCATCTTGCACATTAGTGAAGCCATTTTCCCCAAACCCCACAATGAGCACTGTTTCCTTTTCTTGTTAGTCAAAAGCTAGATGATTTTTATTAGGTTAAAGACGAGTTCACAGATGGTAAATCGCGTGGAGAGAAATGAGCTGGAGAGTTACTCTACGCCCAGGCGGGGTGTGGGTGGGAGGCGGTCCCCGAACCTGGGGCCGAGGGACTCCTGGGCGCTGCGGCATTCGGCCGGGCACCTGGCCGGTCGTCCGGGCCTGGCTCTCTCCTCCGACACTACCGGCACGCCCTAAGCCAGCAAACCCCGCCGGGTTCCCCTCGTTCTGGCCTTGCGGAACTCCCACCAACGCCCGCCCGCTGAGAAGGGCTGGGAAGGCTAGGGCCCCTGTGTGGCTCGGCGCAGTGAGGTCCCCAGGGACTCGGCGCAACAAAAGCCGGGCCCGCAGCTCCTGGCCCTGGCCTTCCTTTTCAATTCTCCCCCGATCTCAGGTGGAATTAGGAGGATTAAAGAGGCGAGTAAATGAGGCGAGTGTGCAAAATGACTCCTTTCTGAACCAAACGGCATGCTCCGTGCTGGGAAAATGAGATGCACATTTAAATCTCATCCATCCACCGCCTGCGGCCACCGCCATGTACCTGCCTACTTAGCCCAAGGGTTAATTAATTGAGGCTTCAATGCACTATTGCAAGAGCATTATTGCATTTGATACTCTACATCTGTGATTTAAAACTCTTTCAGTCCCTTGTCAGCAAGGGAGGGTTTTTAACTAGGAAATTAGCATTCAGATAAGGGAACGCTCTATTTGCTTCTGAAAGGAAGGAAATATTAAGGATGCTGGCGCACAAACTGGGCTATCATAGCCTGTCCCATCCTGGAGGGAGCGCGAGGGCCTCCGGCTCCCGTGGGAGCACGGGTGACTGGGGCCCAGCTTAGAGCAACCTACGCCTGCACAGTGGGAGGGCAGGAGGGGGACCCACCGCCTCCAGGACCCCACTCTCAGCAGCCTCCTCCAACCTGCTGGGGCGTGTTTGCCTCTGCAAAGTCCGGTAATATATTTTCTTCCCACTTCTTAGGAGCTGATACTCCTTAAAATGCATTGCCACGTTATCTCAAACGCTGGCTTTCTGACTCTCCAGCAGGGTTCAGATGAGGAAGTAACCCGGTTTACTAAGAAAAGAGGAGACGTAAACATTGCAACAGAATTCTAATGGTGCTTCAGGGAAATAAGGACAGACTGCGATTATCTTTATTCCAGCATTGGCTTGAAGTGGCACACCACTAGCAAAAAAAAAAAAAACAAAAAAAAAAACAAAAAAACAAAAAAACAAAAAAACAAAAAAACAAACCTGCAAAAACTAACGATGGACCAATCTATGTTCTGGATCCAAACCCAGTTAGATTCGAATAACCTAATCATACCGTAACATCAGCTGCAGACAGTTTTCATTCAAAACCCAAACAGAGTTAGATTCTGAACTCTCCAGCAAAGGCTTTAAGAAAGAGAACAGCAACAATAAAACCCTCAATCCTGAGTGCCTCCTTTCTTGAGCCTGTTCGTGGCCAGTAGAATTTGGAAGACTCAGGATTGGACAACACCAAAATACCCTATTAAGTGCCAGGAGTTGGGCTTTCTTGTCTACTGAAGCTACGGAGTCATGAGGTTTTGTTTTTTGTTTTTTGTTTTTTGTTTTTTGTTTTTTGTTTTTTGTTTTTTGTATTTTTGAGACAGGGTTTCTCTGTGTAGTCCTGGCTGTCCTGGAACTCACTTGATAGACCAGGCTGGCCTCGAACTCAGAAATCCGCCTGCCTCTGCCTCCCAAGTGCTGGGATTAAAGGCGTGCGCCACCACTGCCCGGCTGAGTCATGAGTTCTTCACCCAATTAACTGAAATCGCATCACCTTCTGTGGGGTTTTACCAACGCCAACAATCAGATGGGGTGAGTGTCTTCGAAGTTTCCATTAAATATATCTGTGATTGGGGACTAGCTTTGGTGGGGTGTATGATGGGGTGTTTGATGTCAGTTGTCTTTAATTCTTCCTGAGTTATCAGTTATCAACGAGTCTCTTTGCAGATGCTCCCAGTTGCATCTTTATCATGGTCTCCGTGGGTCTCCATAGAATTAAAAAGGCAAGGGACTCTCAGAAAAGTCGTTGACAACAATAAATGATATCTGGACTGTACGCTTGCCTTTTAATTTCTTAGCTATTTCATTTATACTTTGAGCCACAGTGCCAGCTGAGCGGTTGTTTGGTCCATGTTGTTGAAGAACCAAGTACCCTAACCTTGTTACATGAGCAGCGTATCGAGTATTTTACAGTGTACCCAAGCTATACAGCATTGCCTCATTGGTGACCGTCACTTTTCTGGGACCGCAAGCAGTGAAGCCGGAGACGCTCCATTATTTTAAATCTGTTTGATATAATCCTTGGAAAGGAAAGGAAAATTATAACTTGTTTCTTTGTGCATTTTAACCACTTCTTTCCTACACTGCTCACACTGGGTCATTACAGGAAGGCTTTTTCCTGGGACTCCTGGGGGGGGGGGGCGACATCAGCAAAAGAACACCGCAGGAAAAACATGGTGTCTTGGAAGAGGAGAAACACATACATAACTCAATAAACTCTGGAGATTGATGAAATGGAATAGAATTGCGAATGTGTATACTTGGCAGCTAGGCTTTCAGGACATTTGATGTCACCAGTCTTCTGAGATTATCCACTTTCCTGACAAGAAGAGAGATCTGCACATTTGAACTCTCTCAGAGGCCAACCCAAAGGCCAGCACTTGGTATTAGAGAAGAAATATGGCGATCCATACCAAACGGCTTAACTATAATGAACATAATTTGAGCAGCTTTCCTTGGGGTGGAGACAGCCATTGTGCACCAGGAAGCTAGTTCTGTCCAAAATATAACAAAACAGAAGATACAAGTGGCATCCATTCTAGGAAACTGGGACCTAGCAAAAGTTCCCTCCATAAGGGAATGATGCTGAGTGTCCGAGGCTGCAGAGAATCTGAAGGAGCCAGAAGCATTTCTCTACTCCTACTCTGCAGTCCACTCCTTATCCCCTCTCACACAGGTTGCCTTCTCTTTTGGGTTCACAATCATAGAAGCCAGTCACAGTCTTAGCTTTCCATTTCATAGGGCGAAGAAAGAAACAGATTCTTCTCCATCACTGGAGAACATTCTTAAAGAAGCAGAGATGATGGCTCACTCCTCCACAACCCCAGCTCCACAACCCCAGCTCCCTTTTCCCACCTAACACCTGGAGTAGGGTCTGTACACATAGCGGGAAAGTCCACCAGTGAAACCCCACTGTGACCCAAGGAATTGACCCAAATATCCGGACTACAGTTTTATTACCCTGAAAAAAAAAGTCTTAAAAAGCAGGACCATTGCAGGGGGTTGGACAATGTTTAAGGCACATTATTGTGTACTCCGGTGTAAGAGCAAAGAGAGAAGATATGTAGAGCCCCTGATAGTTAGGTTACCATGTGCAAAGAACCCCAAGTGGTGGGCCTTCATATGCAAAACCAGCCTAGCAAGGTGGTATTAAAATTATTTATTTTTAAAAATTAGTCTTTAGGATGTGATGGTGCTGACCTTTAACTCCAGCAGTCAAGAGGCAGAGGAAGGTGAATTCCAGCCTAGCCTGAACTGCACGGTGAAATCCTGTCTCAATGAGACAATAAATCAATAGCCATGCCTGTAATTATATGACTTGGGAAACTGAGGCAGAAGGACCAAGCACTCAAGAATTAAAGGCCAAACTGAATGCGGCTTTGCCTAAAAAAAACAAAGGAGAGAAGAAAGAAAGAAAGAAAGAAAGAAAGAAAGAAAGAAAGAAAGAAAGAAAGAAAGGGAAAGAAAGAAGGAGGGAGGGAAGGAAGGAAGGAAGGAAGGAAAGAAGGAAGAGCAATCTTAACCTTATATAAAAACCCTGCAACAGATTTTTGTTTGTAGATTTGTTTTGCTGAGTTTAATTCTCCTGAAGGAATGAAGGAAGACAGACAAATGGTCACCTGAGCTGAAAGTTTTGCTCGTTACCTCACCAAAGGACTAGCTCTAAAGTGGGTGTGGCACACAGAAGCAACAGTGGCTCTGTATGTGGAAGTGCTCTGTGTGTTCTGTGAATTTTCTAGACAGGGTGCTGGCCTTCCTGCTGACCTGTAGTTGAAGAGGAAGTTTCTGGTTTCTTTGGAAACTCATGTGTCATGTGATGTTTTTCTGGAAGTTGTCTTACGAGAGAACGTTTTGCTGAAGGCTTGGGAGGGTCTGTGGTGTTTGGAAAGGGTTAAGTAGAACCCACAGACAGTGAAAGGGTCTCTTGAATAGCTATGCTCTGCAACGCATAACTAGTCTTTGCTAGCCGCGCAGCGCTTCTCTGGTCTTCGCTAGTCTTCGATTTGTAGAGAGAAATTCACTAAAGAATGCCTTGTGATATTCTGACTGACTCTTGCCACTTGTGCGGACTTATACCAATTCGGTAGGGCCTTGTGGTTTCTACTGGATGGAGCCACTGCTACTGATTTGTGTTTGGTGTTTACTGTTGGACTGGACTGCTAGTATCCTGACAACAAAGATTGGAATTGCCCCCAAAGAACTACTTCTAAACAGGTCCACAGCCCCCTCATCCTCTCAACCACCTTTCTCCCCTACCTTTAGCCACATCTAACAACCCTGAATATAACAGTCTTTGTTGTTGTTGTTGTTGTTGTTGTTGTTGTTGTTGTTTCCGAGACAGGGTTTCTCTGTGTAGCCCTGGCTGTCCTGGAACTCACTCGGTAGACCAGGCTGGCCTCGAACTCAGAAATCCACCTGCCTCTGCCTCCCAAGTGCTGGGATTAAAGGCGTACACCACCACCGCCCGGCCAACAGTCTTTTAAAACTCTAAGCCTGCATGTAGTATACCAGCTTTCTCTGTCCTCCTTTGCCAAGCCAAAGGTGACAATGTTTCCCTACTTCTTGCTGGGTGGGGTACCCCAGTTCAGAGCCTAAGGTGTGGCATAGGGGTCCTAATTCATCTCTCCATCCAGGGGAGAGCAGAAAAGTGCTTCGTTATCTTTCCTTAGGCTACAGCCACACAAGAGACAGGCAAAGTGCAGAGGTGAAGCCAGAAGACCCCTTAGTAAAAGGAAGAAGAGAATCCCAGAGTTGCCTCGGATTCTCTGGCATTTGAGGACAGACACAGATAATAAACACAAGGATGATCAATTGAACAAGTATATAAACCTCTGTGAGCAAAGCCGCCCTCCATGATGGAAGCGTTGAAAATGGTTTGGTTAAAGGCTTCATGTGTCACTAAGATGAGGGATGAGTAATTTACAACAAGGGACAAGTCAGTCACCCCTCCCCCCACCCCGCAACCCCGTGGAGGAGAGGACAGACTATTTACTTTAAAAACAAAACAGAAACTGGGCATAGCGGCTCACATCTGTCATCTTAGCTATGGAGTGAGACCCCGCTTCATGAAACAAAAGGGAACAAATTTAAAAATAAAATAATAAAATAGGGAAACTAGAGAATGGAGGTGTATATAGCTCAGTGGTAGGGCAGTTGCCTAATATGTATGAGGTCTTGAGTTTAATCACCAGCAACACACATTACACACATCTCACACACACACACACACACACATCACACACACACATCACACACATACATCACACACACACACACACACATCACACACACATCACACACACACATCACACACACACATATCACACACACATCACACACACACACACACACACACACACACACACACACACACTGCCCTCAAAGTAAAAGCAAACAGTAAATCAAACAATCAAACAAAACAACAAACACGGAAGGGAAAAAGGTGGGGGGGGGGGGGGGCGGGGAGAAGAGGAGAGCAGTGCTTCCAGGAACAGTTTTCCTTTCCTTAGAGACAGGAGAAACAAAGGCTGACCATCTGCAGGGGCCAAGCAGATACTCAAGACAGAGCAGCAGCCATCTTGGGATTTCCGGATTCCCAGGCTAGAAGATGATTTCGTTAGGCACGCCCCCAAACTTGGTCCCGTTAGCAAGTGTAATGGGACTTTTTTCGGTTTCATAAAATACCTTGATAACTGGAAAGTGCCAGTTAATGGCTACCTGTTCCAACTATGAATTTCACAAAGATTAATATACCCCGTTAGGTTTCTTAAGATTCTATCAAGAGGCCTCCCCGAGTCTTGGGTGTTTTACAGTCTCTGTGGGCCTGAGCCCAACTGAAACTACCGTTCAACAGCCTAACTGTCATCTTCATCTTCTTCTGGCATAAAAATACATATTTTTCCCATAATAAAGATTTTTTATAATAGCAATAAAATAACTCCAGAGAACATGGTTGTCTTGAGATAGCTTAGCTGTGCCTGGTGTCTCATAACGCCCTGGGGATACAGCAGGCCCATAATACTCTCTTTAGCTGCTATGTCTTAGCTTAATTAAGGAATAAAGCCAAAAGGTCATGCTGGAGAAAAATGTAAATCTTCAAAACTTTTCATTCTTGACCCAAACTCCATGTCATAAAAATCTCCGTTTTTCTCTGGAGCAAGCAATCTGCCGACCCCCGGAGACTGGGAGACACCAGAACTCGCTGGTTCTCTAAAATATGCCTTTGGCAGCATGCAAATAAATCCCAACTTCACCTCTGGACTTGAAGTTATGATTCTGCCTCTTTTGACAGAGGCCCTGCAGAGCATCTGCCCAGCTCAGGAAACAGAAGTCTGGGAGAGCTGAAGCCAGCTGCTTCTCCTTCGGCAAGAGCCATTACCCTACCTATCTCTCTAGGTGTCAGTGTGTTGATTCCTGTCCTGAGAGGTGAGGGAGTGAGCTCACCATGAGTCTCAGGGAAGAAAACAAATACGTATATTCCTCTCTACAGCCTATTTGCTATTCAGTTGCTGGTGGGAACGTAAACTATGATTTTTTTTTGGCCTCAGTTATTTCATGGGGTCACTGATTATTGTCAATGAGTGGTGGTTTGGACATCAGATTGATATAAGAAGCATGCCAGTGAGGGCCCTTCAATTATTTGTGGTGGAGGTTCACAGGCTATCACATAGGCACCATGCCCAAAACATGTACTGATAGCACTTGTATAGTGTAATAATAAATATTATTTGTCTTCAAGAAATGGGACCTTCTCACATTTATTTGTGGCTGTGCTAATTGGAAGAAAAGATTTACTGCGTTGTGGAGCTAATTATCTGTCATCTGCTTCTCTCTCCACCGAGTAAATGGACAGACAGATGCTATGTTGATCGATTGATGTTGTGATAGCTCAATCAATTGATTTGAACCTAGATAACATGTATTTATGGGAGACACAGAATGAGTTGTTTATTTATTTTTCTAGCAAATAAGAGGACCCACGTAACTGCCGTAAATGGGAACGGATGATAATAAGTCAGGAGTTGCCACTGGAATCTTTCTGGGAAATAAAACCCCAGAAAATTCATTTTTTCTCTTACTTCCGTATTCAGCAGACATTATGTTGCAAAAAAAAAGAGAGAGAGTGAGATGTTTAAATATTTGATAAGCTCTGGCAGAACAATGCGTAGCTAAAATGCTGGAGTGGCCCCGCAGTTCTCATGAAGATATACATTTATCTGCATACAAATGGAACTGTTTTGTTATTCTGGCCTTAAGATCACCTCTCTTTTTCTCCTCTCCCTTTTGGGGTTTTTGCTTGCTGGATGAGATCTGTACTGTGCAAACTGTCAACTTTAGCTCGAGATGTCTCACCCTGGTGCCCAGACATCTACACTCTCCCCTTAGCAAACATCCAGAGAAGCAGTAAGACAGGGACCAAGGGCTGTACTGACTTCCTCTCAGTGACACTCGTTTGTAACATGGAAGCCTCCCAAGGTAGTCCATATTCACCCAGCATGGCTCTGCCATGTTGCTCTTGGTACCCAGTTATGAACGGCCCACTGGCCAACATGGAATTTCAGCTGAGCAGAGAGACTCGGTGTACGGGATATCAAAGAGCATCTCAAAAGGATTCTCACACTTAAGGCTGCTATGGGCACCAGGCGGCTCATTAAGTGAGAACAAGATTTCACAATCTGTGTCCTGGTTTCTATTTAATCCTTTCTGTGTTAGGTTCTGATGGCTGCTATAACAAATTACCACAAAGGCAGTAGCTTAATGCAAGACAAAGTACTGTCACACAGCACCAAGAAATCTGAACTCTGTTCCCGTCAGTGTCAGCTTACTGGTCCTTTCCAAGGGAGGACCATCTTACTTATCTGCTCCAGGGCATTTCCTGCATCCATCAAGCTGTAGTCCAACATCTTCTGTCTGGGGGTGCTTCTGTCACATGACCTTCTTCCCTTCTGGGTCAAAGCTCTGTCTACCCTCTTATCAGGACACTTGTGACTGAATTGGGGGCTCACCGGGATAACTCAAGATCTTTTGGTATTCTTAACTTAAATCTTCCCTTTTCCAGCATGTCAATCAAATGGAACCACTCTTCGTCTTCGTGTCGTCTTTCCTTTCTGGCTCCTTTCACTTACCGGAAGGTTCCTGAGACTCATTTATAAACGAACAAGCTCTAAACTTAGCACATAGATCTTTATAGGAAAATATTTTCACTTTTATTGAGTCAATGATAGGTTGTGTGTGGAGCACGTGTTCAACATTTCTAAAAAAAACCCGAAGTTGTTCCTGAAGGGTCCTTACCAGCCGGGTGTGAGAAAGTTTCAGTGTTCGTCCTCAGTACTTTTATACAATGTTTCTTTTTAATTTTCACACTCCCGGTAAGTGGGTGGGAAGGCGTCATCCTGGCTTTAATTTGGACTTCCCTGAGACTCAACGGTCTTGAATATCAACCTTCCCAATTCTGTGACCCTCTAATACAGGTTCTTGTGTTGTGGTGGCCCACAACCATAAAATTATTTTTGTTGCTACTTCATAACTGTAATTTTGCTACTGTTATGAATCATAATGTAAATATCTGTGTTTCCCAATGGTCTTAGGTAACCCCTGTGAAAGAGCTGCTCAACCCCACAAGGGCTGAAACCCACAGGTTGAAATTCTAATGAATACTTATCTTTTTTTGACATTTTTGTTTGTTTGTTTGTTTGTTGTTTTATTGTTTTTTGGGGTTTTTTTTTGGGTTTTTTTCGAGACAAGGTTTCTCTGTGTAGTCCTGGCTGTCCTGGAACTCACTCTGTAGACCAGACTGGCCTCGAACTCAGAAATCTGCCTGCCTCTGCCTCCCAAGTGCTGGGATTAAAGGCGTGCGCCACCACCGCCCAGCGACATGTTTTTTTAAAAAATACTTTTGCCTATTTTTCATTAGTTTGTTAGTCTTATTTTGATTGCCCAAGTCTTTTAAAATTCATTTATTATTTTTCTTTATGTGTCTGTATAAACTCTTACCAATAAATTTTATGTTTAGGTGCCATCAGAGGTCAGAGGACATCAGATTCCCTGGAACTGATATGGGTGCTCTGAACCAAAGCCAGGTCCTATTCAGGAGCGGTAGGTGCTCAGACTCAGAGACCGCCTGCCTCTGCTCCTGAGTCGCCACCCCCAGCTCTCAACCAACCGAGTCAGCTCAGAGCAGCCTTGACTCTCGAGCTCTATACACATTCACCCTATCTCTGGCTTTCTACTTATTACTATCACTTATCTTCCAAATCTGGGAATTACAGTTTCTCCAATGTATCCCTTTAATGGCCTACTCCAACAAAGTTTAGAAAGGCAAGTGTTTAAGAAGTAAAGGGGAATTAGCAGGCATGGATTAGAGTTTGATTTTGAACTTGAAATTGATTATTTGAGAATAAAAGTCATTTGGTCCCTGGATTCCTGGATTCCTAATTCTTAACTTCCTGGCCTATGACTGAAAAATTCCATTTTCTCTGTAATTTTTATGAGCCCAAACAAGCTTGGTCCTGCAGCTTCGTGACAGTTATTCCCGCTGCAGAGTCTATATTCACAAAAAAGGTCACTGGGCATTGTCTGGGGCTCCACATATTGAGGCTGTTTGGTTTTGTTTAAGAAACAGACAACTTGGGCTGAAGAGATGGCTCAGTGGGTACGAGCACTGATTGCTCTTCCATAGGTCCCGAGTTCAATTCCCAGCACCCACATGGTGGTTCACAATCATCTGTAATGGGGTCTGATGCCCTCTTCTGGTGTGTCTGAAGACAGCAACAGTGTGCTCACATACATAAAATAAATAATTCTTTAAAAGGAAAGAAGGAAGGAAGGAAGGAAAGAAAGAAAGAAGAGGGAGAAAATTTCACCTCCATTTGGGGCTCAGAAAAAGTATAGATATCTGTCAAATAGAAAAACCCAAATTTGGTAAAAGAAAACAAAATTCTCAAGCTTCTAAAATGGTTGGAGTGAGGGACAAGAGAAAGTTGATCCTCAAAAGGCCTCCAGCTTCCGCTTGACAACCTCACTTCTTAAATGTTCAGGCTGAGAAGCGTTCCAGGGAAACACCTTCAGTATTGTGGGCTGCCTTCTCCAGGACTGGGCACCCCTTGACTTGAGAGTTGGGGTGAATACAGAAAACTGTACGAGTTTAATTTTCTGTAAACATACACTCTTGTTTGAGGAAAGTCTTACAGGGCAGACTCTTATTTTAACACCCAGAAGCTTAGCCTCCTGGGAGGGGATTACAGTAATGGCTGAAAGCCACACTCTGTGTCCCTTGGATCAGAGCCCCCACATTGGGATGGGAATTCACTGCCCTGTCTTGGTGTAGAGAACAGAAGCACCCAGAGAGTGTCCTTCCCTGGGTACTTGCCCCAACGTGGCTGCCATGGTCCCTTCTGGGAAATGTTATCAACCCATCTAATTCTGCCCTCCTGTCAGCCTGCCAGGGACTTGGAATGCACAACTGGCCCACGGCTGATTACCTCCAGGTTCGGTTAGGGCGAGTTAAAAATTCCATTAGCAGCACATAGGCATTGGGAACGAGGGTTCTGAGGGGTGGGCTTTTTCTAGTTAACAGGGAAGAAATGGCTTCTCATGTCACAGCACCTAGAAGGTGTGTTTACATTCTACAAGAAAGGAGGGTGAACATCTAAAGGGGGAACCCACCTGCAAGAAGGGAGACACACTGTTTCCACAATCGGGCAGGAGAGAGAGGCAGGCCCCCTCTGAGCCACCAAACCACTTACACACCGTGGTTCTCGACCTAATTGCCATTTTTCTCATCACAACCTTCCTCCCTCACCCCAGACCCAACACGGAGCACTGCCCCTATTCACGAGTCTCCAAGGCTGTCAACAAAGGTGAGTGCCCCGCTCCATTCTGCTGTGCTTGCCACTTCATTCTAGAAGGGAGCCAATTAGACTGGCACTGCCCCATCTTCCTTCTTTGAGGCTTTTGGGCTTAAGTAGCTCATAGACATGCAGCCTTAGAATTTTAATAGATGCCTGATTGTGATGTTTCAAAAGGGGGGAGAGGCAGGCAAGCAACTTGGGAACAAAAACTAGGTCTTTGAAAAGACACTTTAGGTTGAGCTGTTTTTCCACTCGGGGCCCTCTTCACCGCTGATGTTGCTCTGTGAGCGAACCTGGCATTCTTCGCTCTTCTCTCCACCTGCACGCTTCTGCCCATTAGCTGAGAATAGAACATCCAAACAGAAGGAGCAAGTCATGAACGGCACAGGAGCCCCACAACACATCATCCTTTGAGCTCATCCTGGGTCCTTCTGGGCAAAGCCCCTCCATGGCCATCCCTGGTTTAAATGAAGGATAAGACCTAGAAGCAGGGCCTGTGGACATCTTGGGGTATAGATGGAGAAAATGAGCCCCACACGGTGCTGAGCACATCCGTCTGTGGCTCCTCACTGCCTGGCGTTCAGGGCTCTCTAACGAGATGTCATGCATGGGCATGATGGTTTGACACATAGCTGTGATTCTGATCGGGATGTGGCTGAAGCATTATGAAGTGTGGGGTGTACCTAGGTAAAGGGCAGAGAGCCTCCTACTTTGGGTGACCTCCAGAGAGGCCCAGAAATGTATTAAAAAAGCCAGCAGAGTCCCTTCAGCCTTGTGCTGACCCCTTACAATATACAAGCATGTCAGCATTCAGGACAAAAGCCTGTTCTTGGCTTGGCATTTGTCTTATTCTTGCACTAAGGTGTGGGCCCTGAAGGTCCTCACATCACTATACCTGCATATCTGGGCTGGACATGACTGGGTTGAGAAAGTGTCTGGTGGTCACTGCAAGGAAGACCCAAGCAGCAGGAACACTACCGGAGGCACAAGTTTCCGCAGCAAGGAGACATATTTGAGGGGGCTAAGTACCACAGAGCTCTGCTCCCACTGAGCCCTCAAAGGCTGGCAGAGGCTATTCCAGGCCTACGAGGAGGGGAAGACCAGCAGGTAAGGAGTAGGAGGCTCAGCCAAGTCTGATAATCTGTCTTCAGGTTTATTCCCGGTCCTTCAGATGGGCATCCTGGAAGAGACTGAAGATGGTATCTGGCCTCTTCTCTCTGCCATCAGCCCCAAGCATGGCCATGCTTATCTGGGCAGTGGTTGCTCCTTTTAATCTGGGGCAAACTGAAGGGTCTCTATATCCTCTCAGCCATGTATGTATGTATGTATGTATGTATGTATGTATGTATGTATACATGTATGTATATACTTTGAGACAGGGTCTTATGTATCCCAGGCTGACCTCAAACCTACTGTTTAGCCAAGGTTAACCTCGAACTTCTGAAGGCTAAGAGTACAGGCATGTACCTCACACCCAGTAGTAGGGATCAAACCCAGAGGGCTTCATGTATGCCAAGCAAGCATCTTAGAGGACAACAAACCAGACCCTGAGGAATCCTTTTGTTTTCACTGTCTTCCTAGTTTGGGGCTGTACACTGGAGCACACTTGCTGAGGGATAACGTTCTCCTGAACACGTTCTCATTCCATCCCTACTTACAGGCCCCTACCCGCTTCCCATCAGCCAATGTGGTCTGCCCTCTGCTGCCACAAGCTCTGTGCAGTTGCAGTCACAGACAATCAGATTAAATGTCCTATCACCCAACATTGATCAGATTAGCAACCTTGTGACTATTCATTAACTGCATTTTCTCTCAGTGGCCTACTCAACTCAATACCAAGTGCATTGTTTGTAGCATTAAAAAAGTAAGTACAAATGGGACGCCTGCTGCATTTTAAAACGGACCCTCTGCTACCCTTTCGGAGCAGGGTATGAAAGGGTAGGTAGGTTAACGAAATGCTAATTTTCTTGGGGCCAAACAATTAAACTAGGCAATTTCCCAAGAGGCATACGATTTCTGTGAAGGCTTTTCAGGATTCGGGCTTTCTCTGTGTTCTGGGAAAGGCCTTGATACTTCTGGAAATGGGGCCAGCCCCTCAATTCCACCCCAATCCTGCCCCTCCTTTTGTGTAATAATAGAAAAGTAAGCACAAAAGGAGAAGATGCAGAAGGAAAGAATTTGTCGTATTTATGATGTGACTTGAGAAATCTCAAGGATTATTGAACAGTGGTCCTACAGTACAGGAAGAGAGTTGACAGATGTACAAAGCATGCTTTCCACCACGGATGCCCAGGGACTGGCTAACAAGGCTCCCTGACGTGGCCAAGGACGATGATGCCCAACCAGAGGAAGAGGATGCTGTGAGAGTCCTCTCTTCGCCCTCACATCTTCACAGCATCCCTCTCAGCATCCCTCTGTTCCTCCAGGTTCCCATGTGATGACAACAAGGCCCTGGGCTGGAGAGAGTTGGGACAGGTGCCACTCACTGGGCAGATAGTTCCCAACATTAGGGAACCTGTCTACAGGCTTGTGGGGCCCCACTTCAGGATACATTGCATTCTTGTGGAAAGACATTGACAAGACAAGTTATTCACTAGCAAGGAAAGTTCCTCAACAGAGAGGTCTGCTAATGAATGGAGGTGACTCTCTGGGGACATGGCTTGCATGCCATAGTTTGACACAAAGGACTGAGGAGACTAGACACACAGGGGTAGATTTTCGAAAAGACCTGGAAATGGGGCCATGTCCTGTATATCTGGCATGTTATCTAGCACGGCCTGGTTTTGGAAATGTCTTCATTTGTCTAATGTACTTACATAACTCTCCTCTTTTCCCGTCCCCTAGATGGAGAACCTTCGCTCCTCAGATCTTTTCTATATAAAACATCAGCAACAGTGGCTTAATGGGTGCCAGGCACTGGGTTAGGTATCTTACCTCAAATACTGAATTTTCATGTCCCCTCATCCTGAATTGTTCCTAGGGGCTAGAGAAAGAACACGGGAATTTCCTTTTTAAATTATTTATTTATTTATCTATTTAGAGATTGAGTCTTAGTATATAGCTGTGGCTGGCCTGAAATTCTCTTTATAGACTAGGCTAGCCTCGAACTCAGAGAACCTCCTGTCTCTGCCTCCTGAGTTAAAGGCATGCACCTCTTCACCTAACAAGGAAAATTCTTACTTGGCTTGGGACCCTGGCAGATCTCGGCCTGGCCTGGCTGGCAGCAGGCTGACTTGGGGGAAGCACTGGCTTCTCACAGGGCACGCCCTCTCATGTTTCCTCATCTAGAAAATGTGAACGAAGACAGCCACTCTCAAATCTAGCTGTTATGAGGCTAGAAGGGAAAAAATGTAATTTAAAAATAATTAGCCCAAGACAAAGTAGAAGAAGCCCTCCATCTCTGGAAGTATCGTTAAAACAAGTAAGTTATAATCAGTGTGAAGTCCTTCCTCTCTTTCTTACTTTCCATGTCATTAGTTCTTAAAGCCTGTGGCCCACATTCACACAACTCCTCTCCAGAGCAGATTTAATTGAGCTAAAAAGTCAGGAATCACTCAAAGAAGAGATCCCTGTGGCCATGTAAATATTAGTTAGCATTTCACTGACAGAAACATTTCAGTGTTTTTGCACCATAAAAATCTGCCCAATGGCTGAGGGACAGTGGCAACCCAATGGTTAAGTTAAGTTCATCTTTCAAGAAGTTGTTTATGCATTTAGTTATTGTGTATATGTGTGCATATGCACGTGTCTTATGTGCCCTGGCACTCATGTTTAGATCAGAGGACAACTCTCAGGAGTTTGTCCTCTTTCTATCATGTGAGGTCCAGAGATTAGAACTTGGGCTTAGTGGTCTTTACGCTTAAATTGAGCATGTAGCAGTTATCTCTCTCATTGCTGTGATGGAATATCCAGCAGAAGCAGCTTCCAGGGAGCAAGGATTTGTTTTGGCTCATGGTTCAAGAAGACTGTCATGGTGGTGAAGGCATGGCAGTCAGTGTGGTTTGCTCCTCACATCTCAGGAAGCTGAGACTGCGTAGAATTCTCCTCCCTGTATCTACCAGAGAGAACTGCAGTTTGCTTTTCTATTGCTGTGAAGAGTCACCATGACCAACGCAACCTATTAAAAAAACCACTGAATTGGGGGCTTGCTTATAGTTCAGAAGGTAAGCCCTTGGCCGTCCTGATGGGGAGCATGGCAGCAGATAGGCAGACACAGTGCTGGAGCAGCAGCTGAGGGCTTACATCTGATCCAAAAGTTGGAGGCAGAGGGAGCCAGAGACTGGGCCAGGTGTGGGCTTAAACCTCAGCTCCAGGACATAGCTTCTCCAATAAGGCCACATCTCCTAATCCTTCTCAAAACAGCTTACCAACTGAGGACCAAGCATTCGAATATAAGTGCCTATGGGGCCATTTTTGTTCAAACCACCACATCTATGTCCCAAAAGTTTCTATAACTTCTTAAAGTAGGGCTGTTAGCTGGAGACCAAGTATTGAAAAACATGAGTCTGACAGGGACATTTCACAACCCAGTGTTGCTTCTGTTTGAATCCAAGGCCCTCCAAAGATGAAACAGCACAGAAACAAACCAGAGTAGCTCAGCTCAGAGGCAATCTGGGGGCCTGTGTATATTCTGACTTACAGTCCTGACACTGGAACACACCGATCATTAGCTAAGAATGTGGGCATTTTAGCAACGGGTTATGGGAACCATCAAAAATCAAGCACAATAAAGAGGACCAATATTTATGGCACTTTAAAGCCTTGCCCGCTACTGCTCCGAACTCTCCTCGATTGTTTAACTGCAGTCGGTTCCACTGTCTCCATGTGATTTTATACATCTGAGTTAGAAAAGACTGCAGCCGGTAAGTAGAAAGTTAAAGACCATGGCGAGGCCCATTAGAATAACATTGCGCGTCTTTATTCCCTGCACTTAGTTTGTCAATTGCTAATTATTTTTTTTCCCCTATGCAACAAAATAGAAGCCATAAAAATCTCTGGTTTAATGAAAACTTCTTTACTAAATAGGTCCTCCAACTCTGCTGAGGTAATTTATCTACCTCAGTAGGCAATGACCTTTTGTGAGTCCTGAGTCATTCCTCACTCCTAATGAGGTGAGCCCTGATGCCAATCCAACTCTGCATAGTTCCACCCGCCCCTGCCTCTCACCTCCCCCCCCCGCCCCCCCGCCGCCCCCAAGCAGTCTGGGCTGCTCCTGGCCTGCCAGCTTCTCTAAGGCTGTACCTAGGTCTCACAGTGAACCCACCTAGGAGAGCATCTACCCCCTTCCCCTGGGCTCTGTTCTTCTCTAAATGAACCTGAGGAAAACGGAGTTGCAGGTGGAACACACTAACAGAAGTTTCACGATGGTCTGGGAAGAACATACTTCCTGGTGTTTTGACAGAGTGGTCTCTCAGTTATGGGAAAAACAGGCAGGTTCTCCGACCATTGTCTTGTGCTCCCCATCTTAGCGGTTAGAGCAGCATCCTCTAGGAACCATGCTGTGGGCCGGTGGTCTCCAGGGAGTTCTGAGTGAAGAGTCAACTGCATAGCTGTGAGCTGTGATGTAGAATACTGACTGTCTATCTTAACCTGAATTATGACTTACAGTGTATTACTAATTACATACATGGCTCACTAGTTACACTTGAATATTTATGGCTGTTCCGTACCAATATATTAGCTGCATACAAAATATAGCTGAGAAGTGTAAGATAAACAGTAAAATGACTAGAGCTTTCAATGTTTTCTTCCTGTTCACATGTGGATTTTCTTACACATTTTCCTCATGTCTGGGCTTCAGAGAAAAGAATGGCATGTCCTTATTTCAGTCTGGAAGTGGTCCCTCCAAAGTCCAGAAAGGATGGGAGTGGAGTTTGAGGCCATGTGGCCTTCCACTGAGCTCCTTCCAGCATAAGGCCAGAGGTGGAGACTGGGAACTGCTCAAAGAGCAAGGTGTCTCCTCCCACCTCATCTCAGCCTTGCAATGTTTTTCTCCCATGCTCCAGATGGAGAGCTATAAAATTCCTTCCAGAATGTTCTATGATTCTACTTTCAAAATACGTAGCCATGATGAGATGATCAAGCTGTGGATACACCCAGTGTAGGCCTGGGTTGAAGGCACATGACTGTGACGTGTGTTTGTACCTCTGGGGACAGTCTGCTGCGACAGGCTCCACAAAGGGGAGAGCCTGTCCTTTCCCACCAAATGTCAGCAAGAAACCGAAGGTAGAAATAACGGAAGGCCATGGAGCAGCAGTGGGCAGGCACGTGCCTGTCTGACGGCTTCCTCCATCATTTGGGCAGCATATGACAGAGTGGAAAACAACAGAACAAATCCAAAGTCTGAATGTTTACTCAGGTCACTTTAGTGTGTACTCATGCTAACTAGATGGCACTGTCTTTAATGAGTTCGAGTTCACGCAGCCGTATGGAATAACTTCTAACCTTCTAGATAAAAACTACAATCTTTATGCAGGTGGTAGAAACAAAACCAGTTCTTCCCAACAGGGTACTTCCTCATAGACCTCGATAGTCCCAGTGAAATTCAAGTAAGAGTCAGAGGAAGGATTCTGTGGGGCTTTCAAGGTGTTGTATTAAATGAAGGGATCCCTGGATGACTTTTTGCTCTGGAAATCAGCAAGCTATCAAGAACACTAAGCTCCGAAGGGGTTATTTTTAGGGAAATCATCTCCTGAAGTAAGTAGCAGCTCCAGTGCAAACCTTCAGCTTGTTCCGAGGTCAATGAATTTGTTTATTTACATGTCTGTGTGAGGCTGGTAACTGTGACGCAGGAAGGGAAGCCATTGCAGTTGACCTATTCAGTGTCAGCTGAGAGATGTCTGCCTTAAATCTGTCAGGATGGGCCTGTGGCCACTTCTGCAAAAACCCTTGGGGACAAAATTTATTGTTGTACCTCAATAGCTTTCTGTTCATCTCCAAAACAGGGGTCCTGGGTCATGCTAATGATTGCAGAGAGATAAAACACTTTATATTTTATTAAACAGGTCCCCTTAATAATTAATCAAATGTGAAATTTGTTTTCCATCACTAGCAGTAACTCTAACGTGTTGGTTCCCCCCCACCCCTTTCTTCTTGGCCCTTTTTTCCTTTTAAATCACCCTCTGTGGATTCTCCCTGCTGCAAAGCAATTGAGTAGAAAAAGCCCAATTTATGACTTGACTTTTTAAACTGTAATCACACCTCTGGGCTTCTTCTGGAGAAGGGATGGGGGATTCTGTCAGATAAACATGTGAGAATCTGTTCTCGGGTTCTTTAGCCCCACTGCAGCCGGGTGGGAATTTGGGTTGTGCACGAGACCACTGGATGCTGACCTTTCTGTGGAGGCCATACATCAGCATGGCACCTCTGCCGACCGACCTCCGTGCAACACACAATGTGAAGCACAAAGAGGTGAGTTAGAACAGCTTTCCTCATCCCCACCCAGGCTAAGGAGGCGCCTGGTGGACCGAGACGTCAGCCCCAAGTCCATTTCCAGGCAGTTGGCAACAGAGTTGCAGTATTGTAGCCATACCAGCTTAGAAGACGGTGGAATCATGGGGAGTCCGACAGATTAACGTTAGGGCGAGGACTCTGCTGACAGATTAACACTAGAGAGGGGACACTGCAAGCAGCTCTGCTGACCTGTCATTACTGAAAGGTCAGAGAGAACGCAGGCTGGTTTAACGTCTGCTGTCCAGGCTATTCCACTTGAATGTGTACACTGTGCAGAGCTAGACTGTGTGGGATGTGCATGGCGGTGGGCTATTGAAGAGTTTCTGGGGTGCAGGGGAGGAAGGCGGGGTACACAGCTGAGAATACAAAACCAGGTGACATGAAAGCCAAATGGGCAGCAGGTCTGGCCTGGGGAATGCACAGAGGAGCAGTAACTGCTGGCGGCGTCGATATTCTCCCTCTGAGCACTAATTACGTTATTAAGCAAACAGAACAACACAGGTCCGAGGGATGGAAACATGTATTCAGGATCTGGCCACTCTCTGCCTCGCTGTAAACAACCGTTGTGTGAAGCAGGCTCTTTCCAGCCCAGTGTGCTACCTACCAGATGCTTCCCTTAACTTTCTATATGCTTCAGGAGAGGAACTACTGTCTTCTATGCAAGCCACGCCAGAGGAGCGTTCCCCCCCCCACCCCGCCACACTCTCCCTTTCATGAGACAGGGCCAGGGTAGTAGTGGGAACCTTCCTGGTGGAGATTCAGGACTCAGGAGACACATGGGTTTCAAATGTGGCAACTTGCATTTTTTTTTTTTTTTTTTTTTTTTTTTTTTTTTTTTTTGGCAGCAAAGAGCATGCATTTGCTAATTAGACCTTTGCAAGACACTAGAACCCAAATCTCCTTTGATCTCCCTAAATCCAGTCTAAAGAGGTGGGTGTAAACACAGGATTGGAAGAAACCAGGAACAACATGGAAAGGATTTGTCTGGGATGGGAATAAATCTGTTTTTAAAAAGGGGGGGTGTCTACCAGGGGGGCTCACAGAGGGAAATCTGCAGCAGGCTGAGCCGGCCGCCAGTGAATGGCAGAGAGAGGAGAGGCTATTTGAATACTGATGTGGTCCTCACTTTCTTCCATTTCCATTAATGACATGCTCATCAAGGGCAAACAATGGGACCGGCTGCCGGCGCCTGTCACAGGGTGTGGGTGCTGGGATGCCAGGCTGTCATCCCGGGGCTGCATTTAGAGACCTGCACGCTAATAAGAAGTGCTCTGTGCCGTCAATGCAGACAGGTGCTTCCTCGGCTGGGCCATGCTCCATTCCCTTCCCCCTGAAGCCCTCCTCCCCCAGCCCCCCTGACAGACACCATGAAATGCACAAATTAACAGCCCCATCATGTTGGGCTGCCGCTGCCTGCGGTGAAAGCAGAAAATCAAGTTGTCACCCAGGGTGCATTGATAAAGCCACAGCCTCATTTCTCTGTTGGTGCCCTATAATAGCAAGTGCCAGACAGCTGGCGGGATGGGAGGCTTTAGATTAAGGCCTCCATGCACTCTGCCCAGGGAATTAGGAGTTGCTGCTTCCATGTGGAAATTCTGGGACAAACATCTGGAGAGAGCAAAGTTTCCTGGAGCAGAAGCCTCCTTTGCCTCTTCCAGACAGACAAGAGAGAGCCAGGTCAGGCATTTCTTTTCAAAACCAATAGCTAACCAAACCTCCCAAGCTTCCAACTTTGCATCTGCTTAGAACTTTACTAGAGACTTAGAGTGGGTGACAGCAGAGAATCCAACGGTCCAGATGCCCGATCTTCAATGCAGAGAAGTCTCAGGTCCCCAGACTCCAGCTTCTTGCAGTCCAACCAGCAGGTCCTTCTCCCAGGTTTCCTAAAATAAATGCCGGCAACCAGAGTCTGCTGCCTACAGCTTCCCCCCACCTCTAGACCGGTCTGCTCTGTGCAATATATCTGAACAGATCTAAGCTACATCTCAGGAAACAACAGATTCAAGCGACCTTGGCCTCCAGTCTCAATAGCCACTGGCTCTGGGTGTATGGTGACCTGTGCCAGCCCGGGCTGACATTTGTCCTGGTCAAGTGTGCAGAGGAAAGACATGGGGCCCCCAAGCCCTTCAGACTCCAAGGAGTTTAATGACATAATAGCCTGAGAACTTCAACATAAAACAGGAAGAGCTACTAAGGAAACTTACAGCATAAAACCCCCCTCCTGTCACTTTTATAGAATCAGTAAAACACTCTATTGAATTTATGAGCTACATAATGACTATGGAGACCGTACCTGGAATTAGAACCAACTCACAAGTCTCAACTATAAACCCTGCTCTATCCTTACTCCGTCCCTCCAGCTTCTCTGGCCTCTCCCTTTAACCGAGGTGTATTGCCTTCTTCAAACTCAGGCCTGAGCTAGTTTCCATCTTTCTAGTAAATCCCGACTTCCTCCAGGAGACCAGGGCTGACAGGCCTCCAGGGGTTTCATTTTACAGCTTCAGACAAATTTTGAAAAACAAACCTGCAAGTCTTTTCTTTGCATAAAGCCTGTCAAAGACAGAGATCTCCAAGGACACACACAGGCTGCCTCATTATCTGTGACTCCATGTTGTGATGGCCGTTCCAAAATGAGAGTATCCCCAACGCTTACAAGTTTGTGAAATGCGTCTGTAGCCAGGTACATGGGACAGGAGCCTGGGGTCTGTGAAGTTTCTAATGACCGCAGGAGGGGGTGCCCATCCCGACACTAAGCAAGATGCTTTACTCTATTTTCTGTTTCCATCTCACTCCGTAAGTCTCTCTGCTCCCCAAGGATCCCTCTGAAGGGGTAATAACATAAAATGGGTGAAACAAAGCCATAAGCCAGTTAAGTCTGAAAGACATGTCATCTCATCTAAAAGGAAGAAACGGGCCATTTCCATGCCTAAGGCTGACAGCAACGCCTGAGCTGGCAACAGCGCTATTCCACTTGATTTATAGAATAATGGGGTGACAAATGATGACAAAAATAAACTTTTACTGCACTGAACTGCTCCTTTATTTATGAAATTTGGCCAAGTAGTGAAATCTTTTATCTGCAAGTTGTAACATGGAGTGGGGACGAGCGATTATGTGTGGTGATAGCAACCCTGCGATGGAGCCCGAGACCGCTGGAAATGGATTGGGGTAAAATAACTACCGCACCATGATAAATGTGAACCGCTCTTTGCTGACAGATGATCTAACAGGTGTTCATAACAACTATATAAGAGGATTTATTTATGGCCAGCCACAGCCGCAGCTCTGTAAATCAACTCCAACAGCTGCACTCCGCTGAAACCAGGTCCCCAATGGGGGAACGGAGCGAAAGCCCAGAGAACACAAATTCACTCCAGAATCTTAATCATCAAATAACATTTTTTTTTTTTTTTTGGTAATTACACCACCACATAGAAATCATGATTACTTCCAATTAGAAATCTGAGCTGTCCATAACTTTGTTTACCAAATATTGGTATTTAGGCTGCACAGTCTTGATGAAGTCTGAGGCATCTTGAAGAAGCTGGGGTCAAGGAAAGAGCACCCTGGGAGGGTGACACAATTCTGGTGATGCCAGTAAGAGGCCCTTCACACTAGCTTCCAGTTTTTAAAAGCTCAGAACTCAGACAGGAGTTGGAAGGATACTGGGTTTTTCCCGTTCTCTCCAGCAGCCCACCCTCACCGCTGGCAGCACCGTCACCTGGCAACTATTCCTCGTACTATGGACAATCCATAGCCAAAGATAAAGATGAACTCACCAGAAGTGGGGGTACATTAGGCTGAGGGGTCTGCTTTCATTCATTCTTTCTCCATTGCTCTGCCATGGCGAAAGTTTAACATGGGTCTGCTTTCATTCATTCTTTCTCCACTGCTCTGCCATGGCGAGAATTTAACTTTTTGTAGGTTACATTTTTAAAATTCATACCTTATATATATGTGTGTGTGTGTGTGTGTGTGTGTATACACATATATATACATATATCCATATCCATAGATATATATGAATATACACACATATATTCAGGACAGTAAGGGTTACATATATAGATATGTCTTAGAGAAACTGGTTTTTTTTTTTTTTTTAACATTTCCATAAATGGATTCTTGCATTCACCACTCTTGAGGTAAGAGGGTCACAAGTCTGCCCTCTCCCCCTCCTACAAATCTATCAAGCTGCTGTCTAGTCATTTTGCTTTGTGATCCACTGAGTTTAACCAGGGCCCTCTGTGTGACCACTGGAACATGGTGGGCTCAGTAGAGGGCATATGACCAAAGACAGCAGTAGCTCCTACTAATCCAGACTCTATTAATAGCCAGTAATCCAGAAGTAAGGAGTGGGCCCTGTGAGGCCCTGCCCCTTCCTTGACTGAGCGGATAGGGCTGGTCTTGTGTGGGCGCAGTGCGGGTAACTACAGTTGATGTGTTAATGGTGGTCTCTAGTGTAGGGAATGGGGTTTTGTAGCCCCTCCTCTCATCTCTGGCTGACATACATGCTCTTCCACCACGTTCCCTGAGCCTTAGATGGGTTGGTAGACGTGATTTGGTTAGGCTGGGCCTACAGTTATTGCTTATGCAGTTACTGTCTTAACAATTCTCATCTGTTGTCCGTGGAGATGATGGCCATACTGGAAAACCCCACTCAGACCGTGCTGAAGAGAGAGTGGGTTGGGAAGCAGCTCTTCTAGTGGACAAACTCAGATCCAACCTGAGGACACGCACCTCCTCTCACCATTATGCAACCTCTTCGATCCCATCCCACGCTGTTGAGCAGAGGGGAGGTGTTTGAGATGATTTGTTCCCTCAAGCAGCCATGTTGGCATATGCAGTCTCAGGCCCGACATAAATGAGCCTATTGGAAGCTTTGTGCATGGTACTTAAACCCAAACCTTTGATGTCCTTGGTTCTCAAAGCTATAAAAGACAATTTCATTCATTCATTCATTCATTCATTCATCCATTCATTCATTCATTTTTAAGTGTTGGGGTCTTAACTTGTGGCCTTGCCCAGGTTAAGCAAGTGCTCTATCACTGAGCAACGCTCTCAGATGAGGGTCTAGGTCCTTGAGCACACACACGTACCCACACACTGACCATATCAGCTGGTAAGCAGCCGTTTACAGGACTACACAGACAAATGACTCAGACAATAACATGCCACAGAAAGTATGTGTAACCAATCAGTCTACAGCGTAAAATCAGACCCAGAAGACCTGGTTCTCCCAACTACCAGGTTGGTGGTTTTGGACTTGTTTTTGCCTTCTTCCACTGTTAGCAGAGCCCCAAATTCCCATCACGGATGGCAGCTACCATGCATCTTCTAAACTGCCACAGGACCGTGGGGATCAGTTAGAGGCAGGGAGGAGGAGCTAGGCAAGACAGGAAGGAGAATGACTCCCTGCCATGTTGGTCAACACTGCTTTCTATATGAAGGCTTTTAATACGTTGTAGGACACAGCTTCAGAGGAGAATGTTATGTTGTCGCTCCATTCCTAGAAACTCCCCTTTCTCTCCTAAACCCCATGCCACTTTTAGAACTTACACCACTGCCTCATTTGTCACCTCCAGCCACCGACCACCTTGTCCCCTTTCCCCAGTGACACAGATGTCTCGGCAGTTATCCCTCTGCTTCCTGGCATTCCTCATGAACCGCCTCAGCCTTCACAGCTGTCCCAAGTTGATGGTTCAAATGGCCAGTAGTCAGATCACAGAATTCTCTTTACCCTTAACACAGTGAGAGAAGAAAAAGACCCAAACCAAAAAGCAAGGGACCCAAAAAGAGAGCAAAGGACTGTTAGCTGGTAGTGAACACTGTTAGGCAGACACAACAGGAACGGAGGGCAACTTTGTGAAGACCCTGAAAAGCATCCTCCAGTCTACGAAACGCAAAGCTTTTCTGTCAGTTATGCCTCTGTTCTTCTCAGCTTATAACTAAACTATTATGTGATAAACAAGCTTTTCTTTCAAATCAGGAAAATAGTGAAAGTGACCGTGGAGACTTTCTCTGCAGTCACAGGCAAGGTGGAAGGCAGGAGGGAGGGAGAGGGTTCAGGGAGAGGAGCAGACAAGCAAGTCACTGATATCGGCCCACCACTGACAGAGTGTACAACTCAGGTCAGAGCAAGTGTGAGGCACTTGCAGAAGTAGGAATGGGTAAAGGTACCTTAGCATCCACATGGAAGAAATGATATTTGCAAACTAGGGCTGACTCACTAACTTGAGAAAGGCGCTTACTTAGTGCCATTTCTTTATTGTGATTATGCCATAGGCTTCTTTTTCTTTTAATAGTTTATTTTTCTGTACATTAGTGTTTTGCCTTCATGTATGTTTGTCTGACAATGTTGAAGCCTCTGGAACAGGTGTCACAGTTGTGAGCTACCACGTGGATGCTGGGAATTGAACCTGGGTCCTCTGGAAGAGCAGCCAGTGCTCTTAACTGCTCAGCCCCTCTCTTTCTTAATTGAATGTATTTACTCATGTGAGTGTGTGAACAAGCATGCCACTATGTGCAGGTCTGAGGAACCTTTCCGGAGCTGGCTCTCTTTTCCTACTATGTGGGTCATCACTGGGGTTGGTGGTGAGTAGCTTTATGTGATGAGCTATCTGGCCAGACCAAGTGTAAATTTCTTAAAGAGGTGTATGTGTGAGGGTATGCGTATGCATGCACGTGAGTGTGTTAAGACTCTACCGCGTGTCAGACAAAGCTCAGAGCAGCCTTTAGGGACAAGGGAGTGGCACAGCTGCAGTTTTGTACCAGATCACAGCACGCCTGCTTTTTCCCACTTTTGTGCAGGGCATTTTCTTCCATTTAAACTAAGTGTGCTGTAAGATCAGAGCCAGCAGAGAAGGAACAGAGAAGGTGAAAGACCTTAGGTTTCTTTCAGCTGGTCTAACCCTCTCTCTTCCCCCTCATTACTTAGCATTCTGATTTCTTATCTTCTCTGGAACTTAACAAGCATATTCTTAACAATGGACGCACAGCACAGGCCGCCAGGGCAAACTCAGTAGTCACTCTAGTTGTTTGCAGCTGACTGGGGCTGGGGGTAGGAAATGGATTGACACCAAATAATGAGACTCAGTATGAAATACTCTGAGGGCCGTCCTTTGACATGGGTGTTCAAAAATGTCCCTTTAAGTGAACATTAAAATGAAACCCACACAGCTAGGATTAAGAAGTCAGCATTGGCTACTGACTCAATGAAACAGTTTAAAGGAACCCACAGTTAAATTCAAGTTAAAGGAAATGTGTGGCACTGTCACAAGAAAAAGCTAACGCTTGGGGCGCCTGTCATTCTCTGATTTCATTTACGTGAAAAACAGCTTAAGATATTAACTATCAAAGGCAAAATGATTTCAGCTGGTAGCTTTCACTATCAATACCGCGCATTACTACCAACCGGTTCATACTGCTTACTGATTTACATATATTATAAAAACATATAATATATGTAAATATATTGTGTGTCCTAGATTATTTTCTATCCTGCAAGGAAACAATGACCGAAAAGCAAGTTCAGAAGGTAAGTATTCTTCTGGTGTATATGTCCTGATCACAGTCTAGGGCGGAGGGAAGTCAGGGCAGAGCTTGGAGGCGGGGCTGAAGCAGAGACATGGAGGACGCTGCTGACCGGCTTGTTTCTATATACAATCCAGGATGGTCACCTGCCTAGGGGTGGTATTGCCTAGTGGGCAGGACCCACCTACATCAATCATGAAGTTACCCCAGGTACCCCCCCCCCCACAGGCTAATCTGAAGAAGCTAATTCCTCAATTTCAGTTTTTTCTTTTCCCAGGTGTCTCTGGTTTGTGTCAAATTGACACACATGCACAAGAATGCACATGTGCGTATGTTGGGGTGTGGTGCACATTCCAGGGCAGTGAGCATGGAAAGGTCAGAGGACAAGGTCAGAGGACAAGGTCAGAGGACAACTTCTGGGAGTCGGGTTTTGCCTTTCCTCCTTGATTCGACTCTACACTGGGTGGTTCAAGCTAGCTGGCCTGCAAGCATCCAGGCCTCACCTCCCATTTCCCAGAGTGCTGGGTTACAGCTGTGTGCTACTCAACTAGAGTCTCATACAATTGAGTTCCAGGGATCGGAACTCAGGTAGCCAGGCTTGGGAGGCACCCAGCCTGTGCTTCTCAACCCTTTAATACAGCTCTCATACTATGGTGACTTTATAACTACAATTTTGCTATTTTTTAATTTTAAAGATATATTTTATATATGAGTGCTCTATGTGCATGTATACCTACATACCAGAAATAGGGGTCTGAACTTATAGATTGGTTGAGCCACCATGTGGTTGCTGGGAATTAACCTCTGGAAGAACAGCTGGTGCTCTCAACTGCGGAGCCATCCCTCCAGCCCCCTTATTAATCATATGTAAGTATATGTTTTCTGATGGTCTTAGAAGTCCTTATGAAAGGATTGTTTGATTCCTCAAAGGGGTCACAACCCACAGGTTGAGAACTGCTACGAGTTATCCCCCCTCCAGATGCCGCCCCCCCCCGCCATCCCAGCTCTAACACAGACTTTAAATATGCAAATTGGCAGCCAAAGGTAGCTTATTTAGAAAAAAAAAACATTCAAAAGTAACTTATACAGAAATTATTAGTTAAAAAAATATAAACACATGACTCTTTCCAAAGATGTGGCCCCTGAGAAAAATCAGATCCTATTATAACTATAACATGCACTTTCCCTGTGACTGATGACAGTAATCTCCCCTCCAGAAAACAGCGTGATAACATCTCAAAAGTTACTAAATATCTAAGGTTCAAGGCCCAGAGACACAGGGTTCCCAGCAGGGATGCGGATGGACTGCAGCCTACAAAGGGATTCTGGGAGTCAGGACCCCTAAATCACACAAGGTCCTCGAGTAAAGAGAACATGGGCTTCCAAGGCAACATGGTAAGGTGTTGCTTAGCAACAGAGATGTGTTCTGAGAAGTGCTTTATCATTGTCCAAACACAGTGTGTGCTTACACAAGATAATCTGGGTATGTCGTCACTGGGTGGCAAACTCTTACAGGACTACTGTTACATATGTCACATGGCTGCTCTCTTCACTCTGAGTGATATGATGTCACTGGGTGACAAACTCTCACAGGACTACTGTTACATATGACATGGGACTGTTCTCTTTGCTCTGAATCATTACTCTATTTTTGGGAGCAGACATTTATTTATGTTTTAGTTTGGTTTTTTTTTTTGACCTGGAACTCATTACAATCTTTCTACCTCAGCTTTGTTGAGGTTACAGGTGTACTCTGACTAAAAATAGAAAACTCCAACCATCTTGCTTACTGTCTTCATTATACAAGATGGCACACACAGTCACCCTACTGACTATTTGCTCTTAGTATCAGTCAAAAATATTTCATTCAGATTCTAGCTTTCACGTGTGCTGCATGTGTCATCGAAGCCCCCCCCCACTCCCCACCCCCACCCCCAGCCCTCCCCTCCATGCCCCCTCAGTTCTCTTTCAAAAACCATTCCTGTTATGCTATCGGTACAGCTCAGCAGTGAAGAACACACATGGCTCTTCCAGAGGACCTGAGTTCAATCCCCACCCACATCAGGTGGCTCCAGGGGATCTCATACCTCTGGCCTCTGAAGGCACCCCATCCCCACATATACACATAACTAAGAGTAATAAAAAAATCAATTAAAAATCACTGTTGACAGGCTTGGTGGCACACATCTACAGTTGTTGCTGTTCTCGAGTCTGATGTGGGAGATGAGCTGAGCCCAGCTGCGAGCCAGCCAGTGTCAAGGCAGAGAGAGAACATGGCTAGTACTGAAGGGAACTGAACCATTATGGCTGCGGCACTGCCTGTGTCAGGAAGGTCACCCAAACCATCTCAACTATGTAGTCCTGGCTGTCCTGGATCTCATTATACAGACCAGGCTGGCCCTGAACTTGCAGAGATGCGCCTACTTCTGCCTCCAGCATGCTGGAACTGAAGTGTGCACCACCACGTCCAACTTCTCACACAGTTTCCAAAAAGCCATCAGCCAGGCATGCTGCTACACATATGTAAACACAGGACGTGGGAGGTGGCGGTAGGAGGACCACGGCAAACAAGGCCAGCCTGGTCTATAAAGTCAATCAGTTCCAACCCAACCAGGGCTTGTCCTAACGATAGCAGCAACAAAAACAAAACAAAAGCATTAGAAAAGTTTCCTGATTTATAAAGAATAATTTTAATGAAGATGGTTTCTTGTCTAAATTAGCAAATAAACAATCTATAGAAAGATGCTACTTATTATACAGTTTTGAGTAGCATATAATCAATTGTGTACTAGTCAGCTTTGTTAAAGGTCCGATACCAAGATTTTTAAAGGGGAAATAAAATCCGGGCTTTATTTAGCAGGTGTACAACTAAGGCTGTATAGGCAGGGGTGTCGCACTGTACGCAAAGGCTGCTGCTTGCTGTTAAAGTGCTCACCAGCTGTTCTGCAGCATGGTTAGAGTGTCTGCCTAGTTGAGAGAGCGAAGTGTGTTCATGCATGCCTGTCATCCCAGCCCGGGGGTGGGGGTGGGGGGAAGAGGCAGAGGCAGGAGGATTTCAAGTTTAAGACAGAGCAGGCTGCTCAGTGAACCCATCTCAGAGAAGCACACAGCTTACCTTTCTGGGAGAAGTTTCTCTTTCATTAACTAAGCCCTGTGATTCTCCAGTGTGACCAGAAATACTTTGGAACAAAGAAAGTTCAGCCAGTAAGCATAAGGAGAGGCAAATGCTATTCATGTGCTCCTTTATTTACCTTAGCATTCAGGGGTAATTTCATGATGACAATTGTCGATAACCAATTACAATACCAGGAAGTTCAAAGAATGGGAATTTCAGAGAGGCCATTTTTTTTGCATTAATTTAAAAAAGTATGCTATTTCCTTTTCATATACCAAGCCAAGAGGCCACTTGGATGACTTCTTTGCTTATCTTTGCTCACTGCTGTGGGAAGGACAGTTCTCAATGCATTTTCAGTATCTGATTCACACCTATCATTCTCAAAACCCAGAAGAAGAGGCAAAAAGACGTTGGAGGGCAAAGGAAATGCCACGTGGATTAGGAGCTGAGAAAATGGACAGTAAAATATATGTTCTTTGGTTAGCAAAGCGAGGCGGGGAGAGGAGTGTGCACATGACAGCCACAGCAACATTCTAAAGCAGAGACAAGAATGTCGAGAGTGTGCTCTTCCCTGCTGCCAGATGGAAGGGCTATTATTATAAATGAAAGGCAGCAGTCGTGGGTGCCAAGCACTTTTGCTGTGTGCCAGACTCTGAAGTCCAGATGTAAGCAGGTTACCCCTGGGACAGGACAGGCTTCAGCTCCCGCAGCAGAATAGAACCAATCACGGTTTTCTCGGTGTTTATGATAAGTTGGGCCGTGGAGCCTTCCTTCAGTTCTACTGTGACTAGCATCAGTGACCCACTGTGCACAGTTTTAGCTGCAAACCTGCAAGAAAGAAAAAATAAGAGAGACCTTTTATTGTGAGAGAGGAAAAAGGAGGAGACTGCATACACTCAAACAGGCTTAAAGTAACTCTTTTCTTAACTAAATAATTTATTGAAGGTTCCTTACCGTTCCACACCCAAAGCCAAGCATCCTTTGGAAAAATCAATCAACTGCCCGGCCCATGCTTACCACATGCAGGTAGGACACTTTAGTGCATCACAGAGCAAGCAAAGGGCGCCTACGTTACTTATCGGTTTGAACAGCAGATGCGCATGGGCATTCTCCACTAGGATATACTTAGGAAACACCCTTCTCCTGATGGCTAACACTTTACCATGCATTGGGCTGTTTCAAATATGCCGCCAGATTTTTATTTCTAAAACACGTTAAGAAAATTACCTTTCTCAAAGAGCTTGGAATTTTAATTCCTCATATCTGAAAATGATTATGCAAGAAGTTAATTTTATATACATTATAAAATTCTTCCTAAGTCTCAGTGGCTCATGTAAAATATTCAAACTCAATCTCTACTGTTAATGGTGACATGAAACAAAGTCACATGACAGCCGAGTGCCACCCATAGCCCCATTTAATATCCAGGACATTAGATCCTTCTTTTTGCTTTAGGACATAATAGAGGGAACTTGAGGCCTAATGTGTTATTACTAAATTCCAAGACACGAAGAACCTACCAATTACATGGAATTAAAAGCAAAACCAGCCTTGTAACACTGTAATCGACTGGAAAGCTGCCGGAGGCACAATGGACTTCTGTCAATCCCCCTACTTCATTCTGCATGCACAGGGGAGCACGAGCCTCAGAGGAGGGCTGGCACCCCCTTCTAGGCCTCCACTTTCTCCCCCTGGACCATGTTCTGCACATTTTGAGGGGAGGGAGTTTGATTGCAGGGATGACTGGAGAAACACAAAGTTGCCGCACATGAGCTTTTGAAAACACTAACAAGTGTGGAGCAGGTCTGTGACCTGCTGTGACCCCACTTTGCAGGGCCAATCCCCTCTCCCCTCTCGGGATGACACGCGTCTGAATCTGAGCCATCTGCCTCAATTTGCGCAACATCTTCAGCCACAATGGCACCCAGTTAGCCCTGACAACAGCTCACAATACACAGAAATAGAACTGCCGAGCTGACAGCATGCTGCGGACTATTCAAGAGCAAACCAACTGGTCAGTGTCTCATGTCTGACAATTAGCATGGGCCTCGCACAGAGCCCGCGGGGTCCTCAGGGATCTGTTTAATTACCATCAACATAAAAGAGGGAGTTTATCAGGAGACACTCAGAAAAACTTCAGTCCCAGCTTAATTAAAATATTAGCCACTTAAGCAGGAAGCAGATTCTCTTTAAATCAAAAGTAATTTCTTTTTTGAGTTTTAAAAAATGACATCAAGAGCTTATCTAACGCATTAGATTCTCCTTCTTCTTACAACTCTAACAAGTCGCGTTTGGCCTATATAAAATGACGGAAATTAGATCTTCAACGACAACAGAACCATCCTCATCTCACCTGGCTGAGGATACTCACAGCACCCTGACCACACAGTAAAACACTAGCTAACGGCACACTGGCGAGAAGCGTATCAGCAGTCTTTCTAACCATTCTCTGCGTGTCCTCAAACATGGTGGAAACTTGTAAGAATCACAGAGAGGTGAACCAGTGTAGGAGTGTGAACCACAACCATGTTCCTGAGGACTTTTGTTTTTTAAAGAAGCTTCGTATGTGTGTGTGTGATCTATATCTATATATCTCCTATCTATCTATCTATCTATCTATCTATCTATCTATCTATCTACCTACCTACCTACCTGCCTGCCTGCTTTTTGTATGGCCACACTCAAGGTTAGGCACTATGGGCACCTCCTCCATCTTCCCTTTGTGAGAATACAAACCATTCTTTCACCTCTTAACACTCCTAGAGATTCACGCATTTCTCTTGTCTAAATTAAAAGAAACTCCATGTATGTGTCTGTGTGGGTTTATGTACACACATCTGCAGGCCCACACAATCTAGAAGAGGGTTGGGGTCCTCTGAAGTTGAGGATACAGCAGTTATGAGTCACCTAATGTAGATGCAGAGACCGAGCACGGCTACCACTGAGCCATCTCTCCAGCCTCCATGGCTACATTTAACAGCTGTTGAGTGTCATAGGAGAAAGAGGTTTCTGTAGTTTGCTAAACCAGTCACAGGGATACAACGGTTCTATATTCCTGTTCATTCTGCTCACCAGACTTGTAATTCATTCAGCAAATATTTCAACAGAGGTCTCTATTTCTGACAGGGCTATAATTATGTAAACAACAGTCTTCTTAGTTCCCTTATTTACTTAACACTTGTGCCTTGGGACCTCCGAGAAGATCATGCCTGAATGGGAACACAAAGCACCATTTGAATTTCAGGGCTTCCTAGCCCCAAGGCACATTTTATTTCTCTTCCATTAAAAACTTAAAGGAGTTCAAGTTACAATCACACTGACCAGGCAAAGACAAATGCCAGTATGTTTACAGAGATTAAAATTAGTATCCTGGGCATGTTTTCCAAATCCCGTTAGAAAATTCTCTGCCTGAAAGACTGCAGCAGCAGAGTAGGCAGAGAAAAGCAAGCAACCTAGCAACCACGGCCACTGCCCCTTATGCACACAGGCGGCTGTGTCCACACAGCATGCAGGGTGGAAGCTAAGCTTTCACGCAGGGACCAGGAGATCAGATGTCCTGACACGCCCACTTCACAGTTAAAAAAGAACAGATTTAATTGGAACATGGCATAATTACAATTGGCTTCTTTGGGTCCCTGGAAGGCAAAACCACTCCCCAAAGTTACTAATCATTTAAATTCTGAACGAGCTATGTGTTAGCATATATTTAAATTATAGTTATAAAAAAGAATACTAGTTAGTAAACAATAGCTAGAGACCTTGGTTGTGAATATAAGCTAAATTTGATGGATGATATTAGATCCTCAGTACTTGGTCTCAAACAAGGTCCTATAGTGACACAGGACCTTTTTTTTTTGCAGGAGGCACAAGTTCTGACTGCTGTAGAATAGCTGTGTATACCATGTAACCAGAGGTGGGTGCTATGTATTCACACAATTCCATCTGACCCACCGAGTCAGGGCACTGACAGAAGAGAAGGTTGAGGCCATAGAACTTGGAGGCATTTACTTGAGACACAAGGCCAGTGCATGGAAGAGCAGGCATTCAAACTAAAGCATTATTTGTACAGGTCACATGCAGTCTTTCAATAGATGCAACTAATACACTCAGTATTAGTTTCTATCAGTCAACAGTTTCTTTTCCAATTCACCTAGCATGTACGCTAAGTATCACTACATCAGAATCCTTAAGGAAGATTTTCTCTTTGCGCAGTTATGTGCTTACTTTGTATATTTTGTAAGTCAAAGCATCTTGACTTAATTCCCTGTCATATTTTTATCCTTGCTCTTAGATACTGAAAAACTGAAGTATCATCTACCTAGTCCTTCCAGAGTCCCAAGTAATGAACACAAAATCCTTTTGGATGGAGCTGTAACAGGGAGGGAATGCTGGGACAGACAAACCTGGACACCACAAATGAGGACAAGGGTAACATCGGGCAGAGCTGCACTGTCTGCGTATAACAGCCCCATGTGACTAAGGACAGCGCCCGCCCATTCTCTCATCCCATTCTAACATGGGCACCCACTGTTCATGAGCCGAGAAGGTGAAACACTGGGTGCACCCGTGTGCCATATCACTAAATGTCTTACCCGTTACCTCTAGCAATTGACATGTAATCTTTGCTGAATTCTTACGATTCAAGAAAAAGGCCAAAAAGCTCCTGTTGTGACCTAAACATGTAAAAAGTTATGTTGTCACTACTGTTGGATGAAACCGGTCACATGATAATAAGCTCTGAATAAATATACTGTCTGCAATTCATTGAAATCTGTCAGAAACAGGCTACAGACCATAATGTTCCATCTCCCCTCCTAGACACGATGTGCCGCAGCTCGACTGTTTTACAGAGTGACTGTGCCAGGCGTGAACGTGGGTAGCTCTGAGAGGCTGCGCCGGCCCCAGGCCCCACAAACGCCAGCTCCTTATGCAGAGGCAGGCTCGCAGCACCTAACAACAGCCCGACGACATGCTGTTTTCTTCTCTTGGATAGTTTCCTGGTCTCTGATTTTTCTATTCTAAGTTCAATTTCCTCCTGCTTTCTGTTCTACTAGTGATCAGAAACTGTGACAATGGCCCACTCAGCCTAAAACTTTTTTTTCCGACTCGTACATGAAGCCTTCAATTACTGCCTGCTGAAGCAGACAGAATCCTATTAGTAAGAAAGACGATCACAAGATGCACTGCCCTGCCCTCGCTGTATAAAAATAATTAGTTCAAAGTTGACAAATGTGTAACGAAGTGGTGCGGTCCTTCTGTGTAAGAAAGCCTGGTTTGAGTGGGGTCCTAAAGACCAACACTGGAGTGTGCCGATCTACACCAACACCGGAGTGTGCCGATCTACACCAACACCGGAGTGTGCCGATCTACACCAACACCGGAGTGTGCCGATCTGGAGGGTATTGGCCAGAACTGTACATTCAGATTCAGAACTGTAAATCCTCACTGTCTTGACTTTTAATACATAGGATGTTGTAAACGGACAGAGGCATGGTGCAAAGAACTCTATTTTGCTGACTATTAAACGATATTTAAAGTTCAGCCCATTATACCACTAACAGGAAGGAAAAAATTAACAAGAGATTAAGACTTAGAGAATCTATCCAGGACAAGTTCTTTAAAAATTGACCTGGAACACTGGGGTAGAATCTCTCTAACAAACAGGTGACAAAAGGCAAGAAAAGAAGCTTCCACTATGATGTAGATGGCATAAAACCACCCCAACTGTCAGCCTAGTGATTTAATCCTTAGACAGAAAAAGCTGAATTTTAAGTGCACTTCCTAAAGGGAACACAGTGCGGGTCCTTCCACGGAGTTTGTGGTTCGCCTGCCTGGTGGGGTGGGTAGTTAACAACAGAAACCAAAAGCAAAGCCCCTTTCTTTGATCCATGACAAAACTGTCAACCCAGAAGGATTCTTTTCCTCTCATTTTTTTTTTTAAATATTAAAACATCTATTTACTCTTAGTAAACTTGAGCACTATAAGTATTGCTCCACAAATGGAGAAATTTAAAAAAAAAAACTTAAACACAGAATGTTTTAAAGGAAAAAAATCAGCTGTGCAGTCTGGTTTATGCATGAAATCTTTAGTTCGCCCTTCTGTGTAAAATTAACTGAGGTCCAAGTTTGTTTTCAAATGAGATGCTGTTCCTCGAGCCAGCGGGGTTCCAAAGCAGATCCAATAGCAGTGCTGCCCTCTAGTGGACTCCACTGGCCAGCAGAAGAAGCACCTGCCATTAATCTGTTTCCCTAACTTATCTCAGTTCTGTTGGACTCAAAATGTGTCATATTGGAGAAGAGACCCAGTCAGATACCATTAAATCAACAAATGTTTATATAAACCCTTGTTTCAGGACAGATTTTAATTGTGATTGGAAGAAGTCTCAGAGCTTCTGAAATGTGTGCATGAAGACAGGCAATTTCACAGGCTAAGCAAAAATTGCTTTCATTACAATCATCAAAAAATCACATGGAGTTTAAATCTCCTAGAGGTTCTATGAGAAAAGAAAGCAGTCAATAAACAAAAAACAGTATCCTGGAGCCAGATGTGGTGTTTCACACCTATAATCTCAGCATCTGGAAGGCTGAGGCAAGTTCCAGGCCAGAGTAGGCTATAGGCAAGGCTATAGGCAAGGCTATATCACAAAACAAACAGAACACACCACACCAAACCACCCCAAGAAAAACCCAAACTGAAACCTGCAGAAAAAACAACCAAAGATGTAGCCCTGACAACATCCACTCTCGGGATGCTAGGATGCTGAGAGCTGTTGTCCCAGCTTCCTGCCCTGATCCTACCTTAACTACATCCAACTATTTCCTCTAAAGACTTGCTTCTGGGACAACTTCAAAAACAGCTAGCTCACTTGGTCCAGCCTTTCAGACTGTTCCAACTGGGACTTGATTTATGCCTGCACTTTCTCAACATACAGAGACTGGACAACAAATACTACGGCTAGCTTTCTTTCTTTTGTTAAGTATAGAATAGAGTTTATTCAGAGCATGGGGAGAGGAGTTGAGGGATTAGAAACAAAGAAAGGCAGAAAGAGAGAGAGAGAGAGGAGAGTGAGAGAGAGAAAGGAGAGAGAGGGGGAGGAAGGGGTGGAGGTTGGCTATGAGCACTTGATGAGAGAGGGGCAGGGAAATGGGGAGAGAGGGAAGGAAGAGGAGCAAGAGGAGAGGAGAAGGGAGCAAGAAAGCCAAGAGCTACAGCTAGCTTTCTTAAGACTAATGATTCTTTTCTAATTTTCTTGCCCCTTGCCCCAAATTCTCTGCCCCAATTCAAAGGAAGCAACTGCAAGAGGACTGTCATCTCAATCCCGTAAATTGGGGTGGATGGTTTTGGTCAGTTTTGAGTGATAAATATGTTGTCATTTTAGGGGATGATTTACAAGTAATTATGGTCTTAGGGAGAAAAGGAAACACAGAGCTTAGGCTCGGGGGTTCTATCTTTTCTTCCTTCTCTATCCTCCTTTCTTTCTTAGATAAAGAGTATGGGGTAAGAAAGGGGGACAGAAATATTATAAAAATATTAGACAAATAGGGGTAGATTATTAAATCTACTTTTAAACCAAAAATATTTTATAGCCATAATCTTACACTGTCAAAGTCTTTATATTTTGATGTAAAATTGAGGCTTTTTTTTGTTACACTGGTACAGAATTTGCATATTGATATAGGTTTAAGGTTTGTATTGGTATAAATCTTTATATATTGATATAAAACAAGATTAACTGTTACAACATAATATGTGTATGTTTCAACTCTTGTATAGGTATTATACCTACATAACTCATTTAATAATATAATGTTGAGTCCCAGTCCTTTTGAAAAATTGTTTAAGATAATTAAATAATTCCAATTAATATTAAGTTAATCAAACTCCTGATCTTGTCAAATAATAGTCTGAATTACCACAGAAATATGCATCCTGGGGCACACAGATAATAGGTAGCTGGAGACAGGCAACATCTGCTTGTTTAGATATGTTATCGATAGATGGTCTTCAAAAATCTCAGAGACTCACAGAATATGGCATTTAAACATGTTTGTATTAATTTAAGGCTTTTTTGACATTGAGACAGGTCTGCTCCCAACAGTAACCACACTCCACTTAAAAGAAGATAATGAGAAACAATAACTTCCATATTGAGTTGCTTTAATTGTGGCAAGCTAGACATGTTTCAACTGCAGACATCTTGTCCAAAAAGAACAAATGGATGCAGGGAAGTTGACTCTGCCAAGACAGGGTAAGCAAGATCTTTATAATTCCTGCTTCACACAAGGTCTGTCAGATATCCCGGGACAGAAGGCTGAAGACAGATAGATGCACCAATGTTACAGAGAATACTGGGGACTGCCCAGGTAGTCAGCCGTCTCTGTCATTTCTATAATCTTTGGAAGCTGTGTCCCTGTGCTTCCTGCACACTCAGGTAATACTTATTCCTTCTCAGGTCTCTGATGGGGTTGGAGACTAGATAGTCAGAGTCTTATTATAAGCTTAAATTGTTTAGTTCTAAAAAGGTATTTTTTGGATGGTAATACAAGTTAGAATAAAATTTGAGTTAGGTACAAAACTTTAAATACTCCAAGATAGGACAGATAAAACTTTCTCCTTAATAGCCAAATACTATGAATTGGACATCATAAGCATCTATCATACCTTACAGTTTTCATAATTGTTATAATGGTATTCAATTTATATTTAAAAGAAAAAGGACCTTTTACTGGACTAAAAAGGGGGAATTGTAGAGAGAATATCACATGTATTATATCAATGCATCAATGTCAATTAAAAAGCCTATGCCCTATGGCTTAATAGAGGCAGGACATCCGGGAAGCAGAAAGAATTTTGAGATAGAGCCAGGCTGGAGATTCTCTGGAAAGGTGTGATGAGACAGACAAATAATACCTGAGTACAGGTAACCAGCCACGTGGCAGAATGAAGGCTAGAATAAATCAGACATTTTAAGTTATATCTAGTGAGAGAAGAGGCCAATGTATTTGTAAACATATTTTGAGTCTGAGTCTTATTTCTGGGAGCATGGGGCTGGGAGGCAGAACCAGGCACAACTTCAACACAAACCCACATACATCATGATGCTAAGTTTAATCAACCTAAGAATGAAGGAAAGGCAATTATTAGGCCCCTCACCAAGAAGTGACTGTCCATTCAAGAGACTCATGAGAAATCTTATGGGACAGTGTGTGTGTGTGTGTGTGTGTGTGTGTGTGTGTGTGTGTGTGTGTATTCTATATATTTATATCCATATCCCTTATAAAATATCATTTAAATCATTACATGGTAATAGGACTTACTTGGATGAACTTAAGGCTAGGAATTAAAGAAGTTGCTTGTACCTGTACTTTAGTAAGATTTAATTTTAAGTCTGAAATAAACTACTTTAATATGTATTGATAAATTAGTGACCAAGACTGCCATGAATATACTATTCAGTTTCGAACACCAGGCATTTTTAGAATTGGCAACTACAGTAACAAGATCAAAACGTTTATCCTAAGGTTGTTATTGTCTACAAGGTATATATGCCAACAAATTTAAAATTAAAAAAGGGTAGAGGAAAGGCAAATCTCAATTAATGCACATGGGGGAAGGAACAGAAGCACGGAGTGTGAACTAGTAAGGAGAGACGCTCTGCAACAGTACAGCTGGGCAGCTAGGCGCCAAAGAGTCAAATGGGCACCAGAGGTCTGCGTGCACCTAAACGTCACATTTCCCAGTTCACGGCCAACCGGAAAAACCTGTTGTTCACGAGATGACAAGAAAAGTCACAGTAATTTAATACTGATGCAAATGCTGGAACTGTGAACACAGTGCCAATGCCAGAGCCTGCTTTCCAGGCCTTGTTGTATGGGGTCCCGCAGAGACAGGCTCACAGAAGAACCTGTGGAACTTCTCATCTGGGACTGCACATGCAGAGCACAGGCTGGCTAGCGTGTGGGAGGTCCTACATTCGGTATGCACCACTAATATCTCAATTGTATTCCTTACACAGTAGTGTCACGAATGTCATGTGGCTATCCCTAGCTAGGTAACTCAGGGCTGCACCAAGCGGTGGACTTTACATGCAGATCCCAGCTGGTCCCTTTAAGTCACAGATGTTCCAGGAGTATGAGTTTCACACAGCCTTCTAGCTACTTCTTTCCAGGGAAAACCTTTAGAGATTTGAGAAGTATGGATGGACATTTAGTTTTTGGGTTCCAGTACGGCACAGCTTCTCTGCAGCACAACTGAGTAATGGCACCTCAGGTCTAACGTTGCCGGTGGTGGTGGCAGCATGCATGCCTTTAATCCTAGCACATGGAAGGCAGAAGCAGGTGGATCTCTGAGTTTGATGCTAGCCTGGTCTTCACAGTGAGTTACAGGATAGCCAGTGCTACACACAGAGGAACTCTGTCTTGAAAAATGAGGGGGTTGCGGGGGGAGGAGAGAAATATTTTTCTGAGACATCTTTTCTGGCCCTGATGAGCCTGTGATTCCGACGGCTAGTCCTAGTAGCCTCCCTTAGAACACATGAACCTCCTGAGTTTGTGGAGGCAGCTCATACTCTGTGTGATGCTGGCTATGCTGACGTCACACACTCTACTCATGGATTACCTTTGTAGTTCTGACTTAGACTCCCATGATGCACAGCAAGCCTTTACACTTTACAAGGAAATAAAGCTACGCACTACATGTTTTGTGAATGCTTTGGGTGATGACAGAACTTCTCATTCTTAGGCTGCCCCTTCTAAAGTGTGACTGTGACCTGGGAAATAGCAGACTGCACAAGGCTGGCGGCTGAGATGGCCGAGAAGATTCTTCTCCCAGAACCTTTTGCTAATAGCAGTGAAGAAGACAGAGAGGTGTTGGGCAGTCAACGGTACACTGGTTTTCTGATGCTACCAGTTGTTTAAGACATGTTTGCTTCTAAGTCTTTGAACCCGTGGCCCCTCCCGCCCACTGTCCTTCTCTCTTCACTGTACTGAGCCTGAGTCTCACTCGGGCAAATGCTCTGCTCCCCGGCTGCATTCACAGTCTATGCTTTACTCTCTTTAGAGTCAGTCTCCTGTCCAGGCTGACCTTGAACTCACTCAGTATCCAAGGCAGGCCTCAGTCCCTCTATCCTCCTGCCTCAGCCTGAGTAGCTGAGCACAAGTTCCATTCCTAGGCTAGCTACCTTGTGCTTACAGTTGCACACTTCTGCAACGTCATCAAGTTTACTTTTCTTAGGAACTCATACCCATTTTAAAATTGGTATTTAACCAAAAATATTCAAATTTGGGGAGCTATAGGAATAGACTATTTCTATTTTATTCATTGATTGGTCAGGAAGAATACAATGGCATTGTTATAAGTCCCGTAAGAAAGAAATGATTTTGAAGACTAAGAACATATGCCAGTTTTGTTATATAACAAAATTTAAATTTTAAGTACTAGTAGTCAAATGCTTTCCATGTTTGGCATTTTAAAAATATTAAGCCAATTATTGTTTATAAACATTAGAGTGACAGGCCCGAGTCTTTCATAAACTCAAAAAGCTCTTGGAGAAAAGAAGAGAAGTCATTAAGTCTCGAAGGATTTCAGTGTTGCCAGCAGATGATATCTAGGCTTAGGGAACAGAACATCCCATGGGGAAATATAATAGACACTACAGTCTTAACGAAATACAGCTCAAAACAGTAAACTGCCAGTTTATGTTATTAAACTGTAACCGGCAACTGTCATTTCTTTCAAGTGAGATAAAAAAGCATTGGGATAGATTTTATAAACAATTAAAAGAACGGCAGTGTTAGATAATCAGCAAAATAACTTGAATCAGTTTTATTGAAAAAAAATATGGCAGTGAGGTATGTATGGCCTGGAAGGCTTTAAAAAAATATTTAGGACATTGAAAGCCATAATTTTTTGCAACACCTGAAATATTCTCAGGTGCAGCAGACCTGAGTGGCAAGCTGGGGAGGCACAGCTTATTAACTGCAGAGACGCTTCTTCCCTGGGGCTCCCGCCTCCAGGCTACAGAGCCCAATGCCAGACCACTAATGATCAAGCTAAACAGAAAAGCACCATGGGAGCAGGGTACAGGGTGATGGAGCATATTAAGGCTGAGTGCTATGTCTGCACTAAAGTCACATGGAGCCGGCTCAGAGTTACCTGTCTCCTTTGTACTAGCAGTAATAACTGAGCAATGGCTGTGTTTTAATTAAGTCATTTGACTAGGCAAGAGGCTGCAAACCTCCAGAACAAATTTCAGGAAAATTCTGTGATAATCACTATCATCTGGCCTTTGAATCTCAGATCTGTTTATATTCTCAGGCATGCCTTTCTCTTCTTTAATAAACTGTCTCTATTTCTGTCTGTAGAAAACCAAAAACCAAGACCAAACCAAACCAGAAGAGAACGGCCTATGAGGTCACTTGCCCTTCTCAGACCATCTTCCTTTGCTTTCATACCTTTTAGCTTCAATTAGAAAAGCAATTTTACTTCTTTTCATCTCAGAACTAAAAATCTGCAAGACTGACTTTTGTTTTCTAAAACTCAAAGCCCACAACTCAACATCTCCCACACAAAAACTGAAGCATCAGCTGCGCACGAGCCATGGTCTCCCCGGGCTCTGTGCACAAGGAGAGCTATGACGCCCAGAGACCAAGGTGGTTCCAGACTCGAGCGAACGTCACAAGAAGCCAGAAGCTAAAGCCAACGCTACCAGCCTTATCTTTCCTGTTTTCAGAAACTCATAAATATTAAAGAAAACCACAGGAAGGTAAAACAAAGTTCTCGGGGGCTGGGACAGCTCAGTGGTGAAGAGCTTGCTGGTACATGACTGTACAAATCAAAGAGAAAACTCAGAACCAAGTGTTTTCCTTGTGCTGAAGAGGCTTTATTATCTCTCCTTTTGAGCAACAGCACTTGACAGACAACTGCAAGTGAAGGACAGTCTGCATTACAGTGCCAGTATAATGGCCGTCCTTCATCTGCTTACGTTAATCGCCACTCTCCATGAGAGGGACGGGTTCTTACAAATCAACACCGATGTACCGAGTTCCAGCCCTTCTCCTCTTCTCCTGCTGTAAACAAAGTAAAAACGAAGTGCACCTGCTTTTTAAGAAGCACACTCTTGATTCCGTCCCACTGAGCCAACTGCAATTAACAATGCCAACGCTGTAAACAACGGCCTCTCCGCTCCAGGGCGGGCTCACTACTTCTATAGTTGTCAGTCACAGGACTTTAGGTCAGTCCCAGCTTTAGCTCTCTAACCATCTCCAAATAGGTGGTGAAGGTGAGTCCACCAGGAGAATGAACAGCCTGCCCCAGACAGCAGGTCTAACACCCAAACCACCCACGGCATGCTTCACAAGGAGCCGAGTCTGCTTCTGTGCCAATACAGCAGAAAAACAAAATAGGCCTGAAGGGCTGCCTTTTGTGGCCAGACTGCCTTCTGTAAGTGGTGACACAGCGTGCAGATATTGGTTGCAGTGACAGTGTGCCATGATGGTGTTTGTGATGCCTCCTCTGAGCCCACAAGCCCTCTTGAACAACTATGCAGAGAAGAGGGGATTCTCCTTAGCGTTACTTTCACTTGAAGCCTTGGCCATCATCAGAATACTGTGTGAACAGAAACCACACTGTCTCTTGGGACCGGGACTGGATGCTGGGCTTCATGCAGGTGCGGGGAGGTGGGGTGAGGAGGTGCTAGGACTGAGTACAGAAACCATACATCAAAAAACAGCCTGAAGGGAAGGGAGTGCAGGTCAGGGAAGCCTTCATCTGTAGTGTTCAATGCCTCAGTCTACTGTTTGAGGAGAGTTTCCCAAGATATCCAAGTCCAGAAAAATAAGGTGAATTCTTATCAGCCTTATAAAAGACATCTTAAGAAAAGTATTATAAAATGTAGCTGTTGTCTCAGCATCCATCAGAAACAGTCATGCCAGTATCCAAAGGATGCTATGAAACAGGATGGGGCTTTGACCCAAACCCATCAATCAAACAGACCACCACTGCACATGGTCATTACTGCCAAAGTAAACAATGGGTTAAGAATTACGCCTGTGAACCACATGTTCTCTCCATACCCACCTGTGTATGTTATCTTGGCTGGAAGGCACTGCACCGAGGTTGGCCACATTTACAACCTTCTGGAGGATCGTGGAGGGGGTGAAGTTCTGTGGAGCAGCGATGAGCGTAGCAGAGGCCTCATTCATTCCAGTGAGCATTCCTGCAACAGCAAAAGGAGGCCGTTCAACAACCTCGCCGTGAAAGGGATCTGAACAGCTTTAGGCTCAGAGTCAAACTTCAAACATTTTTCTCAATGAAAGGGATACTACTTTAGAATTTAATGTATGAAGTAATTACATAAAATTAAAACAATACCAGTGTTTCTAAGATAAAAGAAACTTTTTTTCACTATGTAGGAAAATACATAGGATGCTGTAAAAAACAAACAGAACATTCTTTATAAATCTGACTTTACTAACAACTGTAAATAAGAAGTTTTTACCTTCAGCCCCTTTGAAAAAGGTCATGTACACTGCCTTGCTCTCACCTGGGTATATACTTAGTTCTTAGTATCATTAGCTATTTATCTGCTCCTTCCGAGATTAGCACCACATCTCTTGAAAATGGATGAAGTGATCCAGCCCCAGCTACGGTACCTGATGAGTGGCTTCCAGTGACAGCTCAGTGATGGCGGCAGTGACGGGAAGTCACACAATTGTTACGCAGATCTACAACACTGAAGCGCTAAGCTACACTCAACAATAAAGTTCACGAGAACTAGAGCCTATGAAACAAACGCGAGGTTCTGAAGCAAGAAGTTTGACAATAGGAAAAACGTAAATCACAAAATTCTAAATTCCAGGACAGTTCAAATAATATTTAAAAAAAGCTAAGTGAAGTCAAATTCAGAACAAACCCCACAGTTAACAACAGATACACTATTAACATCAGAGCTGACTGTGGAAATGCCCAGGCAGCAGACTCTTGGGGAAATATGGAAATGTAGTATACGGGCTAAAACCAAAAATGACTATTGTAAATGCTGTCTATTTGTATCTATGATGTAAATCATGAACACTAATAGTGTCTATTAAACATAATAACTTTTTGAGACACTTGATCATGTGCACAATACACATACACAATTTATGAAAATGGTAAATTTCGATTTCATGTTTACAAAAGCCATATACAGTAGTTCTTATTTAACCTGCAAGCCTATACCTGCACTTTAGTTATTCACTGCAGAGGAGCTCTGAACAATCTGAAGGTCTCTGATCAACAGGGTAGAGAGCCACTAAAGGCTAACAGTACTGTAAATACCCTGTTCCTGGCCAGCAGATAAACATCAGAACCATCTACGTCCAGCAAGGCCACGCTTACTAAGCACTCTCGAGCCCCAGGAACAGTACATTCTGTCTCAGGCCGCTTAACTTCAACATTAGGCAGAAGCTTTAACAAGTACACATTCGGGCAAACCGTGCTTTTAAGTGAAGCGCAGAGGCTGACATAGACTGTGGGAGATGTGTGCACTCATTTAGGATTTAAACCGTCTCCATTAAGCTCTATTGAAGAGCAACCGCTGAATAAATGAATGCAGCTATGTTTATGTTAAAAGCCTGTTTCCCGCAGCATGTAATTAAAGGAAATGCTGTACAAAGCCAGTACTTTTGTCAAGCTCCTGTAAATGGAAAGATGGATAGCACTCAGAGAAGTGAATGCATTGCTTCATATTTAACCTTAACACTCTTGTCATTAATGGTTTGTCTAACTTGGTCTATAAAAGACAAGGTACTGCTCCATTGAAGTAAAATTAAAAAAATCAACTAAACCATGCTTTTCAGAACAGAAGATTCATTATCGTCAGCTAATGTATTGGCATAAAGCAAAGTAACATCCTATCGAGTAAGGCACACGCTCAATCTGCCTTTCCACCCCCCTTTATTTTTAACTCATGCTGTTTTATTGTTATAGGCAATTTGTACCACTCAGCATGACAGTGTAAACTGAATCAAGATTAATTTACATGCAAAAGAACACTTAGGAGAGCAGCATGGTAAGCAAATGTATTGTCTCGATTGCTGAGGTGGAAAGGAACCTGGAAAGGGAAAGGTACTCTAATTAAGGGGCATCAAATATGATTGCTTGTGCTAGTTAAGGGCCAGAAAATAGCAAATGTCTGACCATTTAAGGAATTAGCATCTTGTGGGTTCCGAACCCATAGGATAGGTGCATAAATCACAATAAAATTGGGCAAGCATTCTAGGTTTCTTAAACCAGAGATTCTGCTTAATGAAAATGTATCAGGTATTCTCAAATTAACAAGAAATAAGAATATGCCATGATGATCATTAATGTTTGCGCGCGCACGCGCGCGCGCGCGTGTGTGTACTTATATATATATATATATATAAGTCTAGGTTCAGGGACATACTTTGAAGCTGTCAGAGGGAGGGCTATGGTTTCACTGAAACTTAAAAACATTTTCTTCAAGGTATCAGGCAAGATTTAATTTAGGTTCATATTAATCAGATGTAATTAATAGCTAAAATAAAAACCAAGGAACGCAGTAAAGTCTTATTTAAAAATATTTTTCTAAATTTTAGCTTTGCAATTTAAATGACAGGAAGAGAATGATGGGAAGCAGGCATCCTGAAATAAAACACAGGCCCGAGTCTTCTGAAGTGAAACGGTCTGAAGAAACTAAATTCGTTTTTTTTTCAGTACACTTCATAGTATTAAAGGCTCTCACACATAGCTCATTAACTAACTGTAATACTCAAGCCGGAAACAAATGAAGCCCACTTCAGTCGAAGACTCGACAATGGGAATACTACAGCACTTTCCACACACAGGACAGCCCGACCTGACTGAGCACTTGGCCACACTTCTGCTGTCCTGACCAAGCATGTCCGGCAGGGGAGAAAGACTGACGGATCCGGTAGCATGCTTGAAACAAAGCTGTGGTTTTAAGGAATATGGACGTGTAGCGAGTCTGCTGAGACCACTTCTAACACTTACATACGTTCAGTTCTGTGTACCTTTGCAATAAAATGGAACCAAGTCCTCCTGTTTCTTTGTAATTTTTCAATCCTAATAATACACTTAATGCACTTTTTGAGTGCTAAAATATATGCCCTGTGAAATGAAATAATTACGTGAAGTGTGTTTATCAACGTAGAAACAGGATTTAAAGCTAGTGTGTAACAAAGCGTGCACACACTTCTTCAATTTCCTTCCATTTTACCTTCTAGAACTTTACACTGACGAATGTAAACGAACGGTTTTCACTTTGGTTTAGGACTGCCCACTCCTGAGTCATCTTAAGAGGTCTTCGGTGACGCTCAGACCCCTTCCTGGATCAGTTTCACAAATTCATGTGTAAAATTACGGATTGAGACCTCTATTACCAAACCGGCTGAAACCCGTAACTCAAAGGATGCTACTGAAAAAGCCTGTGGTAAATCTGCCAGCATCAAGTCCCACATCAAAGGATGAATTCAGGAAGACAGAGAGAATGATACAGAAACGCCAAGAGACCTGCGAGGATTTACAAATACTTCATACAAACACATTTTCACATGGCTTTATTCAGAGTAGCCTTTCTGCTCTATTAAACATCGCAAACAGCTGCCAGGTTTATTCAGACAAATAATCAACAACCAGAGAGTAAAATGGCAGAAGAGAAAGGAATTTTGGCAAGAAGCCCACAGAGGACGGCGGCTATTCTCCGTGTGCACCTCTCCGACGCACTGCGTTCTGTGTGGCTAGTCATCGAAAAATCCCTCAGTCACAGCCGAGAACAAAACATTTGATGAAAACCACACATATTCTCAACAATAGCCGAGGATGAACGAGGGCATGCAGAGATCTGCAGGACCGCTTGAGCTGCACCCCGAAAGCAGGCTCTCCCCTACAGCGGGCACCTTCCTACAGCAGGCTCTCCCTACAGCAGGCACCTTCCTCCCTGGTGAGCACTCACCTTGATTTGCTGAGCAGATGTAAAGCAGAGAGGCAGGCTTTAGCCAGCAAAGGGCAGAACAGTAAACACGAGAATCAATTCATTTGTCATTAGAAAAAGAAAGCCACAGAGATCATTTCTTCTACAGCAATACTCAACTTTTCAGAAGACAAACAAGTTGAATTTAGCTATCCCTTTTTTAAAACCACCTAGTGAGGTATGAGAGGTGGATAGTCTACGCTGACAATGTCGTCCGAGGTTTCTGTGGTGGGAGGCTCCTAACAGGTCTTTCTGATCCCAGACAGTCAGGGCTGTATGAAATAAACACTCGATACTACAGCCACCTAGTTCTAGGAAGCATGGCCTCCCCTCAGCCAGGGACAAGTGATGGAAATGACCGAATGACCTCCAGATGGAGGATCTTTGGTTTCAGCCTCCAGAGGGAAAATAGTTTAGGCTCACATAAACTTTTACACATTGCTGATGACAGCATTTAAATAGACCCTACCATTGTGAGCACTGTCCTTAAACATATAAAATCAGTGTCTCCCCCATAACCATACATAAAAAGGCCCCTCACATTTATTAGAAAGCATGCTTGACTTTGGGCAACTACAATATTAACAGCTGCACGCTGCTGCAAATATTTTTCTTTAGTGTGTATTTAAAAATTGTTCAGATCTGATTTAGCCAAAGTATTTCTTTAATACAGTCAAAAGAAACTAGAGATATTTAAATAGTATAATTAGGCTTTATTGTGATGGTAAAGTGTGTTACTATAGAAAAAAAAAAAAAAACCACACTAGGAGGAGACAGATGAGCTTTGTGACAATGCACAGACAAATGTGGACCTAGGGGTCACAGCGGTGGGATGTAAGTGACCCTCCAGTTCCCGGATTTAAAACACGGCACAGTGCAAGGCTAAAAACAACCCTCAAAACCGAACAACTAAGGACCAGTCTACTATTTTAAAGACATATTAACTAATTTCCAAGGCTGCCAGCAATATACATAGACATGTACTTTTAAAGTATGAGTGCACACATTAGAAAAAAATGGGACGAGTGCATGCTTGCCTGCTGAAGGCTGGGGATTGCTGGGAACCCTAGGCCTGGTTGGAAGCACAGGTGTGTACTGGGCAGTACAGGACTTCCCAGAAAACTGTAGTCACCTCTCACCTTGCTCCTTCTGAAAGTCTTTCTCTAACATGGCCACAGGTAAAAGCAGCTCCCCAACAGGTGGCTGGATGTTGACGCTGAAGGAATCATCCTTGGTGCTAAGGAAAGAAAGATCCAAAGATGACTAAATGCTTAAAACAAAAAATCATTCTTACATACTGCAGTTTAACAGCAACAGTTAAATCTGAACTTCTGAGCCTCCTGCTTTCACGAGGGGACGCTGGGGTTACAGCTGCACTACCGAGGTAGTGAAGATAAGAGCCGAGGTTTCTGCATTCCAGGCAAACACTACTAGAGGAGCATGATTCCCAGCCCAGTAGTTTTATTCTTCATTCTGTTTTCTTTTTTTGAGACACGCTCTTTTGTAATCCAGACTTGCCTTCAATTCCTGATATTCCAACCTCTACCTCCAAGTACAGGAATTATGGGTATGTGCCACCATACCTGGCTGTTGTTATTTATTCTTTTTTTTTAAACTGTTAGTCTTTTGTGACTGGTTTCTTTTCTTTCTTTTTTTTCTCTTAAGTTTATTTTATGTATATGAGTACACTGTAGCTGTCTTCAGTCATACCAGAAGAGGGCATTGGATCCCATTACAGATGGTTGTGAGCCACCATGTGGTTGCTGGGAATTGAACTCAGGACCTCTGGAAGAGCAGTCAGTGCTCTTAACCACTGAGCCATCTCTTCAGATCCCTTGTTACTTATTCTTTATCTGCAATAAAATTAATTTGCTTCTTTATTTATCTAGTGTGTTTAAGCTGTGTGCGAGTGCGCTTGTACACATGCACGGCAAAGTGTGGAGGTCCAGGACAGCCGTGTGGAGCGGGTTCCCTTCTACCTTTGTGTCTTGTGGGGATCTGACTCAGCTCACAGCTCCAAACCTCCTTTTTTTACTGAACGTGCTATCTATCTTCTAATTGCGTCATTCCTTGTCAGTTGTTACAACTGACAGGATGTGACATGTTTAAGGAAGTCCCTGTTTGTGTGTTGAGTGGAGAACAGAATGTAATTATGTCCTTAACTCTTCTATCACTGTCCATAAAGTCTCCCGAATCATGCTTAGGAATGTAGACAGCTGAGGTTGGCTGATGAGAACCACGAATAGGAGATCTCTTGCCTGTAGATAACCAGGAACTCTGCTCTGAGTTCCTGGAGAAGCAGGTGTTTACTGTCTTAGAGTTAGAGTCACAGGCTCATTAGGTGGCTAAAGAAACCCTCAGGGAGCCAGCTTTCTCTAGCTTTCCACTCCACCATCCACAGGATGTTGGCTTTCCTCATGGCTGCCAGATGGCTGCCGAGTCTCCAGGTACTACTTTTGCATTCCAGTCAAAGAGGGAACGTGATGATGCAGTAGTGAATAAACGAGCCAATCACACCTGTACCTGAGGTAGGAGCAAAGCTTCCCTGAGCTGTCTACACAGGGACTATTTCTGTCAGGCCTCACTGGATCCCATGGGCAAGGCGAAGGTGATTTGGGAGGTGAGGGTTAGAGATACAATCTATCACTGGATTGAGGCAGGGTGAGGTAGGGACTAACAGAACAAGGGACATAAAAGCTACTTACTTTTACGTTACTACTGATTCTTTTCTTCCTGGTACTGGGGGCCAAACCTAGGGCCTGATGCATACTAGACAGTGCTCTACCACAAACTTACTCCCCCTTCCCCACCCCTCCCCAAGACACTATCCGCAGAAGCTACCTCACATTTTTCAACACATGGATTGACTGTTCAAGGCAAACCAGCATGCCCTGCTTATGTATACACCCAACAAACATGTACTGAACAACGCTGTGCTCTTACGTACTGTGCAAGTATCTGGGGAACTTAAAGTAGGGGACCTCTCACAGGTCCAGTGGGATGGAGGAGAGCTTCCCACAGTACAATGCTCAGCACTGGAGAGATGTGGGCAAAGGTGCAGCCCAGGCCAGTTTGTTTACAAGAGTGAAGGGAGAAAGACCTGTGTTTTCGGAATGGTGAGCAGCCAGGTGAGCCCATGGATGAGGCGAAGGGCAGAGCAGAAGGCTTTATACACAGCATGCCCGCTCGTCCTCCTAGCTTTCTACAGAGAACTCCTGGCCAGCTCCTGCCTCGTCACCCTCTAAAGTGTAACGATATGCATTGTCAAGTAGGCACAATGACACTTTACTCACAGAACCAACATGAAGCACTTTCAGTGCCTACTTCTTAAAGATTCCTTTTTATTTATTTGGGTGTGTGTGTGTGTGAGTGTGCATGTGTGTGTGCATGTTTGATGTGGGTACTCAAGGACCCAGAAGACAGCCTCTGACGTGGGTGCTAGGAAAGGCCCTCAGGTCCTCTGGAAGAGAACCAAGTGCTCCTAACCTCGTCACCATCTTACTAGTCCAGTTTTAATGTTTCTTAAAGCAATGACAAACCATCAGAGCCCATAACACAGATCCTATCTGTGACTTAGAAGCTGGAGAGGTCAGGAGAAAACTGTGGGGAGATCACATAAGTCTGAGTAAGGGGTCAGGTTTCTTAGAAGTTTAGTGAATAAATACACAGTAAGTGCTAACAGTGACACCAAGAGACAGTTTCTGTCACACAAAATCTACTGACAGGACAGCCCAAAGGCTGCGGGTGTGGCTTAGCAGGAGAGTGCTTGGGGCAGCAGTAAGGTCTTGAGTTTGTGTGCCAGCAACACTCAAAATCAAAAACAAGAAAAAAATTTAATCAGGACACCCAGGGCCAGACAGCTGTAAGCAGCAGTGCTGTGCTTTGTGCCCAGGGTCCCTGCCTCAAAGCCCATGCTTGTTCTGCTGGGCCTTGCTGCTTCTCTGGGTCGGGGAGCACTTAGAATGGGGAAGGTGAGATATTTTAGAATTAGAAGAGACATGCTGAGTGATGGACGGACAGTCTTTGAAGTTTACAATGAGGACTAGGTGAATGGCAGCACACTGGAGAGGAATCTGGGCTCTATACACAAAATAACTTGGACTTCATTATCATATATTCTGAGATGTCCAATAGAAAATTAGAAATACAAAATAGGAGAGGCAAGAAAAGAAGGTGACATGGAGAAAGAGGACACACCAGGAAGGGCATGGTGGACAAAGCCTGTAGACAATGGGGAAAGGGCTGGTGAGGCCAGAGGGAAGAGTGGCCGGGAAGGAAAGCCCATGCCAGGCCTGCAGGGAGGCCTAAATCGAGGACTCAAAGGAGAAGCAGTAATGTCTACCTCAACAAAACAGACCAGACAGTTGTGATGGTGAAGCCACAGATGGGCTTCTGTATCTCACGGGAGAATGAAAGCCTTGGACACACTAAGCCAGTCTTCCAAGCATGGACTTGTTAACTGTGGTGAAAGAGAAGAAGTTCCTTTGCATTTGGACCAGCTTTATTTTTCAGTCCACGAGTCTCTGGAGGGCCCTTCATGTCTTCTCTCCTAGCATTTGCCTTCTTCACTGACTGTTTTCTCCTTACAGCTCTTCTTTTCTTTTAAACATAATTAAAATATTTAAGTGTATGTACGATGTGCTTGTGTGTCTCTGTGTGTATGTGGTGTGTGGGGTGGGGGAACATGTGCCACAGCAAATGTGTGCAGCTCAGAAGACAACTTTATGGAGTGGGCTCTCTCCTTCCACTTTTATGTGGTTCTAGGGATCAAACTCAGGCTGTCAGTATCTCGATGCCCCAGATACTTCTTATCTCCTCCGGTTTAACACGGGGAGATCACTGTGTTCATTTCTCCTCATATGTATCTCCATGTAGGTAAGGACTGGCGAGATGTAAAGTCACTCTATTACAAGACCAGCAAAGTAGCATTATGAAAATAGCTCCATACAGCTGAGCTACACAGAACAGGACCACTAATCGGTTAACGTACGATCAGATTTTACTTGTATGTTTTCCTGTGATGCATACACAACTACATACAACCCCATTTCACAGATGCCTATGGTCCAGCTTGGTAAACTGTCTAAGAGATGGAGTGTGCAGGTTGCTTACTGAACCCGAGACTCAAGGCTCTTGTGTAAGGAGAGAGATAAAACCCCTCAGAGACAGTTTTAACTATTACATGACATGAGATATCCAGGACAATGTACCACAGGGACGCAAAGTTTACATATGCAATCCAGCTGTATCAGAGATCTTTCTGTACCCAAACACACACATCTCCGAGCTTCATCCCTTAAAGATGAAACTTCTCAGGTAAAAACAGTGAATACTTAACACTTAAGTATTAATACTAGACAATGTCAAAATGTTTTAATAAAGTGATGCCAGTTTAAGGTTCAGAAATGGCACACAAGGAGTACACACTTTTGTCTGCCGTTCTTATCAATATCACATTTTAAAATTATTTTGAAATTTTGTCAACGATAGGTGAAATATCTGAATTTTTATTTTCCTAAATACTAGCCCATTACACATCTTTTTATGCTTACCTACTATTTGCATTTTTTCTTTTTAAATTAAAAACATTTGTACATATTTGCCTGCATGAATGTACATATTCCGTGAGGGTGCCTGGTGCCCATGGGAGGCCAGAGGGTGTCAGGGCCCTGGAACTAGAGCTATACGCACATGACTGTGAGCCTCCTGTGTAGTGGAGCTCTTGAGGGCAGCAGCTGCTCTCAGCACACAGCCATCTCCAGCCTCCCTAGAGACTGCCCGTGTCTCCTCATGGTACTTTCTGGCAGCGCCTTAATCACAGAGCACGAGTTCCTCACATACCCAGCTCCTCACATACCCAGGCGACAGCACCTCTGTCTGTTCCAGGCCTTCTGGTGTCTTCTACTCATGTTTATGGTTCCTACTGGTTTGTTTTTTTTTTTTATAACAAAATTTTATATTTTTAATAAAACCATATTCCTTTGTATCTTTTTCTGGATATAATTTGCTTTTAAGACTAATTTCTAAATTCTCAGTTTTGTTTTGCTGGCCCCCGTGTGAAATATTCTTGTGGCCTTAATAATTCAACATTTTATAAAGATGTTTCTTCATTTAAAAAATATTTTGACCTTACATCTTGGTTTTTACATTTTGCTTGATTTTAGAAATATGCTGAATTCCCTGAAAGCCTTCCTGGTGTAGAACCTGGGCTTCCATACTGAGGGTAAAGACAGATGCACCTTAAAAATGTATTAAATAGATTTTCTGTCGATTCCAAGATGTTGGGAGCTAATAATCCTAGGAATTATCTGCTTTTGGTTGTCTTTCTATGCTGGCTTGAACCTCCATTAGAATGTGAACAGCTCTGAAGGAGTATCTCTTATTCTCTTCTGACTTAGAGAGGGTATTTCTGATAACTTGTGGCCATGGATAATGTGTGTGGCTAGTCAGTGAATTCACCATGCATGTGATGTACTCGCTTGTGTGTTATCCTCAAGGGTCTTGATATCAGGGACACAGCCATATGGAAGGACACAGGTTATTTCTTTCTTGTTTGCTCTAGAAAACATTTAGTAATAAAAGTACTTCCTGCAAAGTTCTAGTACAGCCTTTTAATACCCATTCATATTTTTCTATGAAAAAAATTAACTCCATATAAACATCCCAACATACTAAAAATTATACATAGCATTATTTTAAATTCCTGAAAAATCTCTTCTTTTATGTTCCTTCCCAAATCTTTTCTCCCTTTTCTTTAATCACACCAGCTCTGTTTTTCTACTGTGGACAGCTCCTGTGGTGTGCTGCTCAGGATTTTTTTTTGGGGGGGAGAGGAAGATCCCACATAATTTAGTAACTGAATTATTAAACCTAATGTTATAGCTGTCTATGGATTTAGCTGGGTACAGTTTCTGATGTGTGTTAAACACTCCATGACTTTGTCAACTTCCCCTACTACTCAGAAGAGTCTCTGCTTTATACAACCTGGATGGCTGATTTTGCGTGTCAACTTGACACAAGCTGGAGTTATCACAGAGAAAGGAGCCTCCCTTGAGGAAATGCCTCCATGAGATGCAGCTTTAAGGCACTTTCTCAATTAGTGACCAAAGGGGGAGGCCCACTGTGGGTGGTGCCAACCTGGGCTGGTAATCCTGGGTTCTATAAGAAAGCAAGCTGAGCAAGGCGCTGAAAGCAAGCTAGGAAGGAACATCCCTCCATGGCCTCTGCATCAGCTCCTGCTTCCTGACCTGCTTGAGTTCCTGTCCTGACTTCCTTTGGTGATGAACAGCAGTGTGGACGTGTAAGCTGAATAAACCCTTTCCTCCTCAACTTGCTTCTTGGTCATGATTGTGCAGGAATGGAAACCCTGGCTAAGACACATTCCATGCTTTAAAGGGTTGTAACTTGTGTTCTGTTGTAAGACTGCAACAAACATTATATGTGCTCAATATTCTTTTTCTAGTCCAGCCCTCAGAAACACACACACACATACTTCATCCTTTCCTTTGGTTTCTGTGTCATTCTCTCTCAGGTAGGGTTATTATAAATACTGTTGAATTTTATTCTTTAGCTGTTTAATAAAGGTGCTATGACTTGTGAAAATTAGTGTGTGTGGGCTGCCATGAAGCTACTTCTGAGGGAGAAGAGAGGCTCATAGTCTCAGGGAGCTGACAATCCCAAGGCTTAGAAAGCTCAAGAAACTTTAAAGGGACAGAAAGTTACAAGATTCATGGGCTCCCCCCAAGGTTATACACAGCCCCTATGGGGAAAGGAGCCGCCCACTAGCTGAGCAGGGAGCCATAGCTATGCAGCTTTCATGGGCATTCACATGAGAAGGAAGGCGGTTCCACTTTTTAGGGATACAGCTAGCTACTCTTGTATTACTCAGGCTTCTGCATGTCAGTAACCCCTCAACTGTGATCCTGAGAGTCAGTAACCCCTCAACTGTGATCCTGAGTCAGTAACCCCTCAACTGTGATCCTGAGTCAGTAACCCTTCAACTGTGATCCTGAGTCAGTAACCC
>JANHMN010000014.1:17384516-17401072 GCA_030674055.1 Rhabdomys pumilio | reverse complement strand
ACACACACACACACACACACACACACACACACACACACACACACACACGTGCGCTCGCGCGCCACTCTCACAGTAAATAATGCTGTGTTTTTTCTTTTTCTGAAACTCTGCTTTGAAAGTGAAAACATTTAGCGACCAAGTTTCCAATAAAACTTAACACTTACCTATTGGATGAAAGACATGCATTTGCATGCCCACAGGAAGCCTTTTCCCGCCTATGTGGATGTTTTCTATCTTTCGATCAGAAGTATTGGTCAGGGTTATCTGTACAGAGACCATCTTGTCACCAAAGATGCAAGGCTGTCTTGGGAAGCAGTAGTTGGCAGCCAGTCCTTTTCCACGCATTCGGTGAAGCAGCTCATGTGTTTTTGTTGGCACGAAGACAGGTGTACTGACCTAGGCACATGGGAGGACGACACGAGTTAGTGAGGACAGTCACTACTGCTTCTAAAAACACAAGCCAATATTCATGACGTGTTTGCCTTAAGTAATTGTATAAAGCACAATATAAATGTCAGAAGATACCACACAGACATTAGTCAGAAGATGTGAAATTACATAGTAAATGGCTCAAAGCAGCATTAAAACTTTATTTTGCCAGACAGTGGTGATGCACACCTTTAATCCTAGTACTCGGGAAGCAGAGGCAGGCAGATCTCTTTGAGTTTGAGGCCTACCTGGTCTACAGAGAATAAGTTCCAGGACAGCCAGGGCTACAAAGAGGAACACTGTCTCGAGAAAACCCAAACCAACACCCCTCACACCAAATCATTTTCTTTTACTCTGCAGGTATATATTAAAATATTTTAGTAATAGAAAGCAAAAATAACTTCAGTCATACAATCCATATATTTTTGGGACTAGGAGACAGGGTCTCACTATATAGCATAGGCTAGCTTAGATCTTGGGATCTCTGGTCTTACTGTTGAGCTCAATGACATGGAGGTAGGCCTCGTGCCCTGCATATGTAAATACTTTCCTTTTACAAAGAGTACATGAGTTTTGTTTTGACTCTTTAACCTAAACATTCCATCTAAGGCCCTCCTGGTGACTAGATTTGTCGTTTCTAGTGAGTTTTCTTAGACATTTCAACTATATGACATCCCTACCAATAACAAACAGCTTCTCACTGGGAATCACAGGTTTGCCTGGAACCTGGGAGCCTCCTGAGTTCTGGGATTACAGTTCACCATCATGTGCGGTCAGCCATGAACACTTTCTCCCCTTGAGCTTCTTCCACTGTGAACTCCACTCAAGCTGGCTTCATCCTTTGCTTTACTGATTAAAATGACCTTCCCTACCACGATGCTAAATAGTCACCTGGGAGACACACCTGGGCTAAGCAGCGAACCCTACCTTGACTGGAGGAGCCCAGGCAAGCATTTCTGTCTGATTCCTGACCATAGACCCAGAGAGCAGATCCTACAACAACCCTGCTGCCATGCTTTCCACCATGACAGACCATGTCTGTTCTTACTCCATGAACCAAAGAGACCGCTCTTCTTTAAAAGTCTTTCTGTCTGGTGTTTTGTCACAGAACCAAGATTTGGAGATCAGGTGATCGTCCGTGTCGCTGGAATTCTTTCAGTACTTTACTAGAAAATCAACTCTTTATACTTCCACTGAATGTTTTTTAGTAATGTTCTTTCCTTAATTATATTTTAACTGAAATCACAAGCAGCAAACTAAAGAAAGAAGGAGGAAGAGGGAAAGAAAGAGAGAGAGCGAAGCTGTCTATTATAAAGCCATGGGACAGCCAACTTTCCTTTCAAAATCTAAGTACTATAGTACATCAGGCCTGCTACAAATAATTGAGAATAAATAACTTTTAATAATTTTAAATTCAACAAAAACATCATAAATATGAAATGATAACTGTCTACTATTTGCCATTAAAACAGTATTCTATAGAAGGTCAACTAGCATCAGAATTTAAAGTAACCTTTGTAATATTCTGTCAATTTATTTACAACATATACTAAAAAAACCCCAGCTGCTTAAATCTCAAATTTTGTTCAGAATTTTCTTCCCATTAAACCAATGCTTCCACTTAACCTTTCTGATGATGGCAGCAAATGGTCTGCCATTAGTTTTACTCTGGTTTCCTGCCGGGCTAAGGATCAAACCGAGGACCTCAAAACTACCTGGCAAGCACTGGTGTTCAAGTCTATGTGCTTGCCTTTCTCTCCATAGGGCAGTGGTATGGACCTGTAAGCACAGCTCTGGGGGCTCGGACAATAAAGTCACAAGGCTGGGCTCTTCCTGTGGTACCCAGCAAGACCCCATCTCAAAAATAACCATTTTAAAAGAATGTTTAAATATGAAAGTTAAATCCTGCTTTCAGATGCCGTTTGGCACAGACCGAAACACCAGTGCTCAGTGAGAACACAGTCCAGGACAGAAAGGTGACTGTGACATTAGATGTTTAGGTGTATATGTGGGCACAGAGACAGCACTAGAGTCACAACAACCAACCTAAGCACAAGCTGACAAGTGGTATTTTCTAGTGTTACATGTTGATTCTCTCAGTTAGATAACAACCACACTTCACTTTTGACCTCACATGTCCGAGATGTACCCAGCATAGTCATTCAGGAGAGGTTTTCGCTCTTTTGGAAGCCCATAAAGGCTGAGCTGCACACAATGAGGAGTGAAAACTGAAACTATAAATGCAGGAAGGAAGGTGACTAGGAGGCTGGAGAGGAGCAAGTGCAGCACACTGCTGCAGTTAGCATCTTCAGTCAGCTTGGCACCTTGGGAAGGGCTGGACATCTTTAAGAGTGGGCCCAGCTACAAGGTTTTAGGTTATTGAGAATGTGCATTATAGTTTTAGCACCATCTTTCTTTGAACTCCAAAGCTCTCTCTCCACAGGCTCACGCATGAATGAGTTATCTCAGGGCTTTCTAAGAAGGACACCATTATTTCAAGTACAAAGCAGCAATTAATATCACTAATCATTTACTTTCTTTCATCTCACATGTGTTGACACACTTTGCTAACCATGATACTAAGTACTCTAATACAAGTGTTCAGAGAACTAAGTAAACCAATCAGTGTGATGAATGCCACAACAAAGGGAGGCTCCCAGCCTAGGCGCAGGCAGGCCTGACATCCTGGGGGACAGGAGAGAACCCAGCCACTTGAGTGAACTGAGTCCAACTGTAGCAGCGCTGTCTGCTTCCATGGGTGCCACGGTCTTCTGAGCCCCCCCCCAGCTGTCTAAAGGGCCGTCTGGCTTCTGTTCCAAGTCCTACCAAGCAGGCACTTGTGTTCTGTTAGAACATAGCAGGCAGAACCACTCCGCTAAGATAAGGTGGCACCGTGTCACTCCCCTGCTCGAACCCCCCAGTTCCTTGAAGAGTAAAAGCAAAAACTGTTTCCAAAGGCCCAGAAAAACTCGAAGCTGTTAGGTCCCTGATGACTTTTTCGTCTCCTATAACTCTTGACACACTGTTTACTCTACCCCAGTCACCCGATGTGCTCGCTCCTTTAACACAATGTCCACACCTCTGCCGTACGCCTGTGACATTTGTCATCCCCTTTGCCAGAAGGTCCTGTCCCCACATATCCACCTGGGCCAGCTCTGAGGTGCCTCTGATCCAATGCCACCTTCCTAAAGAGGCTTAACCGAATTTCTATCTCCTCCTCATTTCCCTAGTCCTTTCCCACTGTCATCCAATTCTACGTTCTCCTCACCCACCTCCTCACTCCCTTCACTTTAACACAAGGTCTCTATGTAGCCCTGGATGGCCTGGAACGTGCTTTGTAGACCAGGCTGGCAAGGAACTTACAAGATCCGCACGCCTCTGCCTATAGAGTACTGGTACTAAAGGTGTGTACCACATGCCCAGCATAGTCAGAACAAAATATTTAATTTACTTATTATGTTTATTAGTTGGCTTCCCACTCATTGCTTGCTTTAAAACACAATTTTACCCATTTTTGTAACTCAAAGCATAAGTTAACCATTTTAAATATTATATAGCATTTCTAATAATCTATGTCTAGCATTGGTTATAACTATGCTTTATTTGATGCTAAGTCTTCAAATACAAAATTTTCCTAAAAATATCACAGGCCTACTGGTGCAGTGGGGTGACCAGTGGAGAGTCAGCATTAACATTTATAAGTTTTAGGAAATGACTTAAGATTTCCATTAAATATAATTATTTCTAGTCATACATATTATATAATAACATTATGAACAAAAGAAAAAACTATTTCTAAACATGTATACAAAGAAATATTTATTCACAAGGAGTTTAATTAAAAAAAACATTAGAAACATATATATTCTGTTATGAAATGATTTAAATAAAATCTGTACCACCCAAGACAGGATGAAAAAAATAGTGCTAGCAAACACTAGTTTTTTAAATGATTTATTTATTTTTATTTCATGTGCACTGGTGTTTTGTCGATATGTCTGTTTAGAGCCCTGGAACTGGAGTTACAGACAGTTGTGAGCCGCCATGTGGGTGCTGGGCATTGTGCCCTGAACTGGGGTCCTTTGGAGGAACAGCTAGTGCTCTTAAATGCTAAGCTATCCCTCCGGCCCTGAAAACACTAGTTTTAATTTTGTAATGACGAACGTCCTAAACTTCAGTTTGCTGTACTCTAAGCAGATGACACGTGCCATCCTCACTGGGACTCCCGAGGACATAACTAGCTCACCAGCTGCAGTGACAGAGCAATGAAAAGCCTGCCCAGCTGGAAGAGAACAAAAGCGTCAAGGACCAGTGAGATGGTCCCCACAAATCTTTCCCCACACATGTTTAAATAATAAAAGTCGTTCCTGTACCTTTAGATGGTTTGTGAAAATAAGCAATCAATTCTGCAGCCACAACATTATTTCTAAAGGAAATCTATGTGACTCATGACGCCTGCAGATACACAGAGACAAAGCACACATATTTTATCAGTTTATTACAGTAAGCAAATAAGCGTGGAATGAGAGAGCACATAACTGTCTACTTAGTGCTTACTGAAACATTTATAAGAGCTGTTATCTCCCTAATAACAGACAGACAGCGTGCGATTTTAGAGAGGAGAAAAGCTTCATATTTTTTAACACTTCACTAAAAAGTAACTGAAGAGTGTAAAATGAAAAATACTCTGTGCAGTTAGCAGGTAATGGACCATATTATCAACTCAAGTTAGATTTATAGGGTACAAACTAGTCACTAATAGTTATTTTATGACATAGCATGTCTGCTTTTTCTTGAGATTATTAAGATTAAAGTTGTAAAACTTCTTTTGAACATAGCTGTTCAAAATGATTGAATTATAAAATTTGAAATGAGACTTGAAAAATAAAACACAGAGTATCAAGTGTGTGGACTGTAACAAGGCTGGGCTAACAGCTGCGTTACTATTTCAGAGATGACATTTCCACATAAAGCTTTATAAAAACCATGTTTTTCAGCCTTTTATGCTTTAATCTGTATTTAGTTACACAATCATCTTTAAGTATTATCAATCTGTTCTGTTTTTAAATTTCAAAAAAAATGAAGAGCTGTAATATATAAACTGTTCTCCTTGTGTCTTGTTGTCTGTGGCTTATTTTATAGCAGTGCCTATTTAGATTTGACTTATAGAACGGTGAGTGAGAAAGTGCCTGTTAGTGGAGGTAAGCTACATCTTTTACATTAGTGCTTTTTAAACCAATGCGTTTTGACTGGTAAGAATTATACGGCAGAGATTCTCACTATTGCTTTATTTACCTAGTCAATATAGAGCGTGTGCCCATTGTGTCTCCAGCTCACTGCACTCAACAGCACTGGTATAGGATGAAGTTTGCTTTACCCCTACCTGGACACACAGAGTCAAAGAAATCTATTAAACCTCCCAGAGAGTATGACTTTAAAGTAATGTTTGTTATCTTACGGTCAACTTCTTACTTACACATGAAAATCTGACTGATGTAGAAACTAATTGTGCTAATTTACAGTATTTTGAGTAATGAGCACAGATTATGAAAAATGCAAGTCTTCTTCACTTATTTTTGTAATAATCGACACATCTTTAAAAAATCTGTTTGGAAGGGCTGGAGAGAGAGAGCAACGGTTAAGAGCACTAATGTTCCAGCAGAGTTCCCGGATTTGATTCCCAGCACCCACATGGTGTCTCACACCATTTGTAACTGCAGTTCCAGGGGATCCAAAGCCTTCTTCTATACTTTGACCACCAGGCATGGATGTGGTACACAGACATACAAGCAAGCAAAAAAATCATGCACAAAAAAATAAAAATAATTTTTTTTTTTTTTGCACGCAGGTCTGAACACAGTATGTACACTTAAAATATTTCATGGTATTAAAAATTTGTAAAATTATATTTTGGTATCTAAACTATCTATTAGAACAGCCACTCATTCCTTTTTTCCCCCTCCCGTCTTGGGCTGTTTCTGCACCACACTGGCATTACAGAGTGGCTACAGTCTACAAGGCTAAGATACTCACTATCCCTCTTTACAAAGAGCCTGGGACTACAGACGCACCTCAGTGGTAGAGCACTTGCCCTGTGGTCCCACCCCTAGTACTACCTATGACAGCTCCGGATCTACATAGAGAATGAGTCAGTTTGCACAGATTTTATGGAGGGAGTTACAACATTCTGTTCTTTTCCTTCTCCAAAGACAAGTCTATAAGCTTTACTATCAACACATTTAATTAAAACAAAAATCTGGTTAGTATGATCTTGGCTACAGGCTTGCTGTTCATGGACTTCGTTCCTGACAACTCCAGGGCTTCAGCATGTTGAACTATGTCACAGGCAAAAAAGCATCAATGGAGATGACTCTGTAGTTCCTGTCCTTAGGTTGGTTTATATGGTGTGCTGCACTTCTGGATTTACGTATTGTGAACCAACCTTGCATCTCTAGGATGAAGACCAGTTAGTCACACTGTATGGTCTTTGTAATGTGCTCCTGAATTGGATCTGCAAGTATTCTGTTGAGAAATTCTGCATGCATGTTCTTCAGAAAAATTGGTCTACAGATCTGTTGTTCTTTCTTTACCTAATCAGGGTGTTAAGTGACATTTTCAAGTGCTTCTAGTTTATGAAATAAATTAAGAAGAATTACTATTAAATCTTCCTTAAACGTTTGATAAGAACTCAACAGTTATTCTGGACCTGGCTTTCTTTCTTTTCTTTTTTCCCCTTTATTGGAAAGCTTGATAATAGTTCCAATCTGTAATGGATCTATAGAAGTTATGTTATCTTCTGGCTTTAATTTTGGTAGGTTGTTTCGGTCCAAGCTGCTCCATGTTGGGTGCCAAAATGTTGAGACCCACTCTGCCTCGCGCTTGGGGGCCAAAATGTCCCGGACCTCTCTGCTGAGGTCTTCAGGTCAGGGTCTAGCAAGAGAAAGAGTAGGGGAAGAAGGAAAAGAGATGCGAAGAATGGAGACAAGACAGAGGTTCTGATCAAGTCTCATTTATTGTCTCTCTTATTGTCTCCCCCACTGAAGGGAAAACCGGGGTATTTATAGGCTTTTGCCACGTGCCTTCTAGGCGCCTGGATACCACGTGCCTTGCAGGTGTGGATATGACGTAAGCCTTACAGGTGTGTATAGCGTGGATAGCACGTGCACCGCACACCTTGCGGGTGTGGATACCACGTGTGACTTTCAGCTGTGGGCACTAAACAGCAAAACAAGATATGTGGGATAAACAAGATGTTTATCAGAGTGTGCTTCAGCTGTTGTAGGCTGTTGAAAATCAAGTCTCAAGTCAGGGTATATGGCTCAGGATGACTGCAAAGCTGATAGCTGCTTTCTAGCCACTTTCTGCTAAAAGTCGGCTCCCAACAGTAGGTCACATAACTTTAGATGCCTCTGGCTGTGTTGTTATCCTTTAGCATTGCTTTGGCTATTCATGGTTTTTTGTGAGTCCACTGGAATTATTGGATTTTTTTCTAGATCTATAAACTATGTCACTGGAATTTTCCTGGGAACTGCATTAAATTTGTAGATTAATTCTGGTAATAGAGCCATCCCCACAACATTAATTCAGCCAATATAGGAACATGGAAGTTCTTTTCACTATCTAGAATCTCCTTTGATTCCTCCTTTCTGTGGGTCCACATTCTGCCTGCCTCAGGGCACAGCTGTGTAGGAGCTGAAAGCCCATGCCACCACTGGTGGGTGCTGGGCTTCAGGAAAGCGCCAAGACACCGATCAGGGGTAGGAAAGCGCAGTCTGAGATGGGGGAAAGCCAGAGCTGGTTTAGGGGTTCCCAGGCCTGCAACAAGGCCAGGTATATGGGGCTCTCAGACTCTTGGACATCCAGGCAGCACTGAGGAAGGGGAGCTCTGGCTTGTCTCTAGGGTGACTATCCATAGCTTGGTGGCAGTTGAGGCTGGGAGGGCAGAAGGCTGGGCCTTCTACAGGAGAATTAAGCTGCAGTTCTGTAGGCAATACCTTCTCCATGGCTCCCCACAGTGGATCTTGATGAAAGAGACAGTCCATGGTTCTAAACTGTCTATTGACTGTTCATGGAGAAAAATGGATGCATAACCCCTTCTTGGGTCTGACCAGAGATTAAAAACCTTTTGCAGGGAGGAATGTCTGGAAAGGAAAGCTTATTGGCTAAGCCCACATGGCAACTAGACACCTCATTAGCATGGAGAACTCAGTTCTGGGCCTACTTGACTACAGGTCACATTTCTTTATGTGGAGGAGCATGGCACATATTCCAGGCCAGGAATCTAGCAGGGAGCAGGGAGTCGCCAAGCCTCAGGTGTGTGCCCACCGAATGTCTGTGTCTCAACCTGCTCTACTCACCACGCTTCCTGGCATGGTTTAAGTCCCACACATTTCTTCAAATTTTCCTTGTAGAGATCTTTCACATATTTGGGTAAGTTTCTTCCTGGGTACGTATGTTTTGGGGGGACTACTATGAATGGGCTATCTTTTCCCACTCTCTTTCTCTGACAGTACAGTGTAGGTATATGTGAAGACTGCTATGTTGCTGGGTTTTGTATCCTATACTTATGAATGTCAGAGTTTCCTCCTGGAGCTCTAGTCTTCTGTCATCACACACAATGCAGATCTGAATTCTTCCTTTCTTATTTCTACCCCTTCTATGCCATTCTCTTGTCCAATTGCTGGAGATAAGCCTCTGATCATTGTATGGTGTAGACAGTAGGGAATAGGCATCCTTGTCTCATTCTTAATCTTCGGAAAAGCTAGGAGTTTGCCTCCCACTCCCAATTTTTCCTCTGATTTTCATTTTTTTCTCTTGTCCATACTATATAATGTTACTTTAGTGTGTCAGCCTCTTAAAAAAATTCCTTCTATGACTATTTGTATCATAAGCCCATGCCAAAATGGATCTCTTAAAAGCAGGACTTCAACTTCCTTCTGCAGCGGATGGGAACTGACACAGGGACCCACACTGGACAACACACACAGTGTGAGAGACCTTGGAACACTCATTCCGAAGCCAGACATCTCCACCAAATCCCTCCCCTCAGGACTCAAGAGACCTTTGCAGAAGAGGGGGCAGAGACACTGTTAGCGCCAGAGGAGATGGAGGACACCAAGAAAACAGTCTTCCAGACACAAGAGATTGATACACATACAAATTCACAGAGACTATGGCAGCAGGCACAGGGCCGGCACAGGTTCAAAGCCAAGCACTGAGAAGGGAAGTGGACATGAGCTCCTGTCACTAACCAAGAAGCTACCTCCAACTGACAACTGCTTGCAAAGGGAGCGTTAGTTTTCTCTATTGCAGTCTCATGGGTTATATTAGCCACCATAAAGGTAGGCTCCATGCCCAACACAAACAAACTCAGGGTATTTTTGTAGATTTTTTTTTTGGTCTCATACTGTTTTGCCCCCTCCCACCCCACATCTGTTTTCTAAAAAGAGAAACAAACGTGGAGTCGAATGGGTGGACACTACAAAGTTTCTCAAGTTCTAATGACACGGCACTGGCACTGACATCTACCTACCTTTCAGGATTGACTTAAATTTAGGCTAATGTGAAATAACATCTGAGGAAATAAAGGGACGAAGGAACATAAAAGGTATGAACAAGGTAGTGAGTGATATTTCTAAGCTGAAATAAAAGCATGTGTAGCTGAAATTCAGTGTAGTCTTGGGGCTACACAGGGCACAAACAGTGAGGTCTGCTAGGACAGCAGAATGTTGGCAAGGCCATGTGTGAGCAGTCATGGTCTTTACTGAATGGCTGGTAGGGACTCTAAGGATAGCAGGTAAAGAAGGGCAGAGGACATGGCAAGATGGCCTCACACAAGAGCGAGCTTGTGTAAGGGTGACAATGGATTAGATGGGAGGCAGCAGCTGGTTGCTTTCTATAAATAAACTCACAAGTAATAGCAATGTAGACAGAATTATAGGTCATTGTGGGTAAGGTCATGCAGAGAATATGCACTCCAGGCCTTCAATCCACATGGAGATTGCCAGAGAAAGGCTAGACTCTGGTACAGAACCTTACAGGCTGTGTCAGGGAAACCGGGAACTGTGCTTCGTATGCAGAGACAGGATTGTGGTTCCAAGACTGGCTTTACTTCCTTGCATTCAAATGAACTATCAGTTAGGAAAAATGAGTCTCCAAGGCTGATGAACATGGATCTCGTCTAGATCAAGTCCAAGGGATAGGGAAAGACATCTTAGCCCACGTACATAGGCATGTTAATTTGAAACAATAGATCCCACCCAAGATGTCTTACTCAGTGACAGAGCAAAGTGTAAAGAGTTCCTTGTACATTATGTATACCAGTCTCAGGTACCAAAGGTTAGTGAGAAATTCCTGACACTGAGCAAAGATAGGAAATTGGTTCTCAGATCACAAGACAGAAATAGAGATACAGACAATCACTTACATATAATCATATACACACTCTTCCTGATTTGAGTATAAACATTTAAAGTCTCTCACTGACAGAGAAGTTGATTTACAGTACAGGAACTGTATGTTCTTTGGAGTCCAACTGTGTGAAGCAAAGCCATCTGATGACCAGACCCCGATGCAAATTTCTACCCATTTATTTTCCTATGTTAAATGCTCTCCTTTATTATCTGAAAATTTCATTCCGTGCACTTTGATCACATTCACCCCCTCCCCATCCTCTTCCCAGGTTCTCTCCCACATCCCACTTACCCAACTTTATTCTCGTTATTCTATCCTGCCCCCAACCCCATTACACCCAGGTTATGCCGGCCACCTCCCCCTGGAGACGAACCCTACAGGAGTCACATCATTAAATAAAAGGGACTTTCCCTCCCAGCAGCTATCAAGGTCAACAGCTTCTCAACTAGGTTAATTCCACTTCTCACTCTCCATGCCGGCTTGAGCTTGTGCAAGTCCTGAGCATGACTTCATGACTCCTCAGAGTTCGTATGTTCACCTGTCTGCTGCGTTCAGAAATTCCCGTTTCCTTAAAGTCATTCACCACCTGTGGCTTTTATAACCTTTCTACCCTATCTTCTGTGAAGATACCAGAGCTTAAATGGCAACTCTGCATGTCCTATTTTGGACTGTGTGCTCCCAAGTCTCTGACAAGCTGTGGGTATCTGTGTTAACTGCCATCTAGTGCACCAATGCTTGTGTCTGCCTTCAGAATTTCAGTTGTAGAATTTTATTTTTATTTTTACACTAATTAAACAATTAACTCTGTATTTGGACACTTTTTAGAAGACCAAGTCAGGATAGCACTATTAATAGGAATGTGCTGGGGAAGTGGCATACAACTTTAATCCCAGCACTTGAGAGAGGCAAATACAAGTAGATCTCTGTGAGTTTGAGGCTAGCCTCATCTACATAACATTTCCAGATCACTCAGAATTACATAGTGAGTTCTTGTCGTAAATAAGTAAATGACTGAATGAAGAACGAATGAACAGACGGTGGGGGCGTGAAGGTGACCAGGACAGCAGTTAGGGCTCAGGTACTAGCATGGATGCCAAGCGCCACAACGCCCTAGGCTTCTCTGTCTTCCTTCTCTGCACAATAGCATTAATTCTACACGTCCTGCCTGTTTCACCTAGCTGTGTGAGGGCTGAATGAGATGGTAATGTGTAATTGATTTTTAAGCTCTGCAAAGAAGTTCAGTAAACGGCATTTGGGGATTATTAGTAAACTGAGTTTTCAGTCATGTAGAAACAGCAGTCTGTCAGATGACAAAGGGTCATGAGGTTAAAAGAACACATCAAAAAAGCTGAGTCATCGGTGGAAAAAGGCTTTTATAACAATATTGCTGTATTTATTGATAGTGCCGTCCAAAAGCCTTTAAAAAAGCAATCCCTACCCGCATGTCCTTTCCCTCTCAGTCAGCAGTGGCTGAAGAGACTGTCTCTAAAAGGTTTCTAAATGATGTTGATGTTAAAATATATAGGATCACCATTTAACAGCCTTTTAAAGAGCAGTCCGCGCACCGTCTTTGTTAGCAACGAAGGGAGGTAGGGACTGTTTTTTCAAAGGCTTTTAGAGGATGTTGTTAAAAGAATATATAGTGACATCATTTAAAAGCCTTTTAAATAACAGTCCTCCTCCCTCCCTCCCAATTGTAATGCCCTTGGCTTTCATTTATTTTGTACTATGAGCTGAAAATGGACAAGCAACAGATTGCTGGCTATATAGTAGCATCTGTGGATGGAGGTGATGCACTGCTTTTAAGAGGGCTGGTGTCCAGAAATAAATCCAACTCTTCAAGAGCAAAGTTCTGTGCCTACACAGGATGGTGCCCACCCACCCAATCACTGAGTCCTCTTCCTGTCTCCTCTGCAAGCTTGCTGGACAAGTTACCATACGAACAGGGGCAGAGCTTCAGCCAAACCAGTCCAAGAACTCCTAGGGGGTGAATGCAGCCCACGCCACTGCTCCCTATTAATGCCCCATCCATCTAAGGCTAATCCAACTCTCAGCTCCCATTCTGTTGCTCTGATTACCCAGCTGCTGCCCACTGACAGACAGGAGGCAGCGGTATTCACTCAGGGTTCCCCGCCATACCCAGCCAGCTATGAGGGAAGGCAGCATGAAGCCTGACAGACAGTGGGCTCTGAGATGGGTCAGCTAGATTAACCCTCTCACATAACAACATGAAACAGTATCAGCCCAGAATACAAGATATGAAATAATTTTACACTTGTTGCACTGGGCTTCTCTGAAAAGAACCATTTCATTTTAAGAACAATATTTAATAGATTCATAACACTTTAATGATTAATGATTAAAAATAAAATCTCAAAGTACAGCTCCCAAGCACAGAACACCTCAACCTTAGAACTTGATGCCTTCACTTTTTATACAGTCTTGCACAAAGAATTGACTGTAGTTCTGATTTGCTCAAATCACACTGAACCATCTTTTACTTGGTATCCAACCTTTTACTTAACACTAAGTTAAGTACCCAATACCACTGAGAATGCACAGGCCAGCTGCAGCCCACGTCTGCCCAGCACTGTCCCTGCTGCCACAGGCCTTACCTACACTCCATTTGACATCATTATTCAATTTAGGTATCATTTAACTTTTTTCATATTCTTATGCCCCAGGTAACTAACAATGTACTGAGCCTGAATAATACAGTCTCTTTGTATGTTTTAGCCTTTTTCCAAAACATAAATAACTCTGATGCCTTAAAAGCATAAATGAGCTAGTTATCTAATGAGATAAATTAATGTTTTTGTCAAAAATCCATTGTAATTCTGATGCTGTTGAAATATGTGTTAATAGTTTCTTGCACATCAGAAAGAACAGCATTAGAAAGGGGTGAAAATTAATTTGCTCTGAAATTTTCCAAAAGATTTTTGAGAGGATCTGCTAGAGGCAGTGGTTCAATTAGACAGGAGAACAGTAGCAAGGACTCCATCTGAGCCTTAGATGGCCAAAGAGGACAGATTACTGTGGCCTTTAAGGGCTTCTAAGGAATCCGAGCCGTCTCTACAAAGTGGAACAGTAGAAGGGCTAAGAACGCCACCTTTCCCTACACCTACAAGGAGATGAGAGCCACGCTGAGTTAGTTAGGGTCGGTGAGACCTCTTTTGGACCCCGGAAGGTCCAAGGACTATACAATGATAAGTCTGTGGGGCTAGAGAGACGGCTCAGCAGCTACAGTACTTGATGTTTTTGCAGACATGGGTTAGGTTCCTTGCACCCATGTGGTGGCTTACCACCATTGCTAACTCTAGTTCCAAGGACTCTAATGCCCTCTATAGCCTTTGCAAGCACTGCACATAAAATAAAATTTAAAAAGACAATGTATTTTCATTGCTTTAAACCATTTGTGGGAAAACCTCTCATTAGTAAAAAAAAAAACTATGTCTCTGAAACCTCCCGTTGTGCATTCTTGTGCCATGAAATCTAGTGAAGAGTGTGGGACAAATGCATGCAGAAAGCTCTCCACAGGGGCTGCAGGCCTGGGAGGTAGCAGTCTCTCCCCCTGCAGTGCTGAATTCAGTAGTGGCATCTACAACTCCCACAGGCACCAATTGGTGTGAAAGGCTCTCAGCCTGGATATGTTTGTCAAAGGGTTGGTTTTAGAAAGATCCTTGCCCCAGCAGCTAGCTTTTCATTTTAGTAAATACCATGATTGACTGTGATCTTTCTGTGGTTAACTGGCAGGCACTGGGAGCAAATAAAGGACGACCTGTATCAAGGTCATTGCATCTTAATCCCCTTCAGGTGGCAGGTCTGAGTCTTTCTGGCAGGAAATGAGTGCAACCTGGGACTACTCTTAGATCAGTATCAGCAGCAGTAAGAAGCTTTGGTGAACTACGGGACAGATGTGTTTCCCTGGGGCAAAGGAAGGAAAGCAAAAATGGAAGGCACTGTGGGCAGGAAATAAAACGGGAATGATGCAGTGGGGCTGGGAACCAGTGGGTAGGTATTGACAAGAATATTAGGTACCCTGAACAAACTTCCTAAAGAGGCAACTGTGCTAGAGACATCTTTTTCTGAAACAAACCCAATATGAAGGTCTGATGTTTGGCTGGGTGGCAATGGAGCACAGCTTTAATCCCAGCACTTGGGAGTTCTGAGGCAGGCAGATCTCTAAGTACAAGGCCAGTCTGGTCTACAGAGTGAGTTCCAGGACAGTTAAGGATACTCGGAGAAACTTTGCCTTGAGAAAAACAAAAAACCAAAATCAAAACAAGAAAAACACTGCCAATAAAAACAAGTCTGATGTTTAAAAAGGTAAAGGTTATGTAAGTCTCTAAAGCAGGTTCTAATCACCTGGCAGCTCTCTTTGGACCTCCTGTGTCTGTCACACTTTACTTTAGGAACGAGTAACTCAGGAGCATCTGTGAGTGCTTAGGCAGAAAGTCTAACTACTGAGAAAAAGCACAAACTTAGGTCTGTACTGATCCGACAGAAACCTGTGTAGACAGAATGGCAAATGTGTCTTGGTAGGAAGTTCACAGGTGTAAATGATGTTAGAAAAGGCATTTGCTTTAACCGTGCTTGTATTACAGATACAAACAGGCTGGTTTTTCCTACACAATGGGCAGCACTGGCCCTTCCCCTTCCAGACCCTTTGTAGTTCTGCAGACTCCATGCTACACGCTGCCCCCAGCTCACGTGATTTCTATTTCCCGAGCGTGTAAGGCCTGCCTGGAAACTACAGCCAGGCTTCCTTCCTCCCACAACGTAAGACCTCAACATTCAGAATGCAGAAGATCACCGTGACACTGATTTCTGGAGCCAGGGTCTCACTGTGTTGCCCAGGCAAGGCCTTGGCCTACTGAGTCCCCTGGATTTCATGGGAGCCTCTGCACATAGCTTCTGAGCACACTTATCAATAGAACCAATCAAATCTGAGAAGGAAAACTTTCGTCCAAGAAACCATAATCTCGAAAGTTTTTACTTGAAAGTAAAAGAGAATTCACTCCAGACAAAAAAGTCAAATCTGCAAAGACTAAAAAGAACATCAAGCTACATGCTGTCTTCTACCAAGCCATCCTTAGCTAGTGGGAGCCAATTTCCCTACCAAGCCATCCTTAGCTAGTGGGAGTGAATTTCCCTGCGCAATCTAACACTTGCTCAGGTTACCACGCTGCCTCTTGACCTAACAGCCTTCCAGCTGAGGGCTCTGAAGAAAAATAGAGGCTTCAGTCACATAGTTATAAAAACAGACCCCTAGGAAACACACTGCTCAGTCTTAGAACATATATAAGCTCATATAAAGAGGGGTGTGGGGAAGGGACCTGCATCAGGATTTCTATGTGCCTATTTATCAAAATATTGATGAGTTGATAACCTTTGATATGTCTCATTCTTCAAAAAATTATTTAAAAGGACATGTTTTCTAGGGGAAACCTGCCATGCTAGATGCTAATCTCTGAATATATATATACATATATATATTCTAATATATGTGTATATATATTCTAATATATATATGTGTATATATATATATAATATACATATATATTAGAATAGAGTTTATTCAGGGGATAGGGAGAGGAGTTAAGAGGCTAGTAGGGACAGAAAGGCAGAGAGAAGGGAGAGGGGAACGAATAGGAAAAGAAGAGAGGAGAGGGGAGGGGAAGGGAGGGGAAGGGAGGGGAGGGGAGGGGAGGGGA
>JANHMN010000014.1:17337215-17382215 GCA_030674055.1 Rhabdomys pumilio | reverse complement strand
GGAACAGCTCAAATGCAATGGACAAAACATAAGCCTCTGGGAATCATGTTCTATGCTCTGTATTTATGATATTCTTTATACCTTTAAGGCTTAAGCTTAATTTTTTTTTCATTCTGGGGCAGAATGCAAAAAATATATTTTTTTTGCATTATATTGCATAACTATATAACAGAATTTAGGACTCAAACATTTAAAACATGTATGTGGCTTTAATTGTAATAGCATAAAAATAGTTTAAGATGGTAACATACACTGAGGTCCTACTATGTGCCAACTACTTCAGAAGGCTTCCATAGAAGACTATCTAGCATAAGTAATAATTTTCTAGCGATTCAGAGCACACATAAAAGCTTAGGTTAGTTCCCCAAGGTTAAAGATGTGCCACACAGAAATAGAGTAAAATGATCTAGATAAAATATATCATTGAGCTTGAGTCTTAAGAACAATTACAAAAGATGCAAATATAATGTAACTGAAAATCATGTTACATTAGATGGAAGAGAGTTTTAGGGTGGTCTTCATAAGGGAAAGAAGTCCAAAGTATAATAAGACGTACTTGGCAGAGCAGCAGGAAAAGAGAATCAACTCTAACTCCACAGAGACCACTGCACATCAAGAAAAGGGTGGCCACAGCCGCGGAGAACACTCTACCATCTAAAAGCACATTTAAATACACCCTCACACTCTTTGGCAACTTAGAAATAAGAACTTCCTCGCGTTAACCTTTACTCCCACTATTGACAGAATACACTTAGGTACACAGTGTTAATTTACATGATTCCTTAAGAAGCATCACTTCATGTGTTTGTGCTTAGTGAGATCACAGTTTAATTCGTTTATTCAGGGACCCTCTTCTAGAAGCTGGTTTTTTTCTAATTCTTACTGTAATTGCATTGTTCTGATCTTGTATCATAAAGCCAGCTGCTTGCCTATCATTTGTACTTTCCTCGTTAATCCTGACTCAGTGAATTAACCTTTAATTACAGCCGTTAAAATTGAAATGAGCCTCTTGTCTGGCTGGGGCTGCCCCCTTTCAGTGCAGGACTCTGATGGAAAATTTTAGGGTCAATGAATATGTCCTGTGTCATGTCTGATAGCCGCTGAAGACGTGAGGAGGTAAATGTTACCTTAGAAAGATGTGCTCTCAATTTGCAGGAGCTCTCTGTTGACAGGAAAATAAACTCAGAATCTATCTTTAGATTCTCAGTTCCTCATGACGTCCTTTTAACCGAATTAAGAGTGCATGTGAGGACTGTAGAACATGGACTACACAAAGATGCATTCAGTCAAGTAAGTTCCAGCAGTAACTCGCTCTCCATTTTACCATCTGAAACAGTGTATGTTACGTAACAAAAGGAGTATGCCAACAGTACTATTTTCTTTAGAAGTTTGACATTTATTTTGCATGTGTGTCTGTGCGTGCACATGAACATGCTATGACACATGTATGTAGGTCTAAAGACAACTCGAGGGAGCCGGCTCTTTCGGTCCACCGTGTGAGTTCTAGGGACTGAACCCAGCCTGCCAGGCGTGGCAGCAAGTGCTTTTGTTGAACCATTCTGGTAGCCCCAGAGTCCTCCTACTTTCCAGTCATGTACTGGAGGGAATCGCTTACTGATGCTGTAACACTGACAGAAGAGCTCTGTAAGGTGACATCAGCAGGAGTGAGTTCTAGGGAGTAGGAGGGCGGCAAGGAGTAAGCTCATCAACTTAAAACTGAAATCTGATGGTTAAGCATGCGTGCGTGCGTGCGTGCGTGCGTGCGTGCGTGCATACGTACGTGTCTGGGTGCGTGAAGAGGACCTGGCAAACAAAGCTTCTGTCCCATCCTCTAGGGACTCAGAGTCCCATCCTCTAGGGACTCAGACAACCTTCCTTTATATGATGTTTGATGAAGTCATTTGAAATATCTTTATTTAATGTATAAAGAATTCCAAAAATTTAGAGCCAAAAAGGATCTGAGAAACAATTATTCCACTTCTATAATTCCTTAGACAAAGTTTTGAATTTTTTTTAACACTGATTATGGGTTTAAATTTGTAAGTTGCTGTACCAGATAATAATTTTATCAAATGTCACGTCAATTTACATATTTAGGAAGTTATTAGGGAAAACTTCAAGTGAACACAGAACAGAGGCTACTGTAATAAACAACAAGCCACTCTTCCCTAAGTTTCAGGGTTACGTCTATTTAGCATGCAGAGAGTGTTCAGGCTTACATGCTGAGACCCTGGGTTGGACTCCTCACCACAACAGGGAGGGAGAAGACACACACCATATGTGTTTATCATCTGTCTAATCCAATACTTTATTTTATTTCTGAGTTACTTAAAAACAAATTTTGACATAATTTTATCAACAAAGTTGGTTTGTAGGTCTTACAAAAAAAGTCGAGAGGAATTCTAAAATACTATACTTCACACTTAGAACTAAAACCCATTTCCTTCACTTGCCCTTCACCCACTCAGCATTGACATCCCCTCGGCCATTTCATACATCCTGTGCACAAGGATGCACACACTGCATGCAGTTCTCCTCATCTCGCTGGCATCTCAGGACACTTGCTCCAACTGTCTCCATGCACCTGTCTGGAGTGCTTGTTGTTCTGAGCTGTCGTGTGATGCAGGACTTCACTGCTACTTTAACATTCTGGGGAGGCATTTATAAATCCAGTAATGTAAAACAGCTGCAAACTTGGAGAAATAACCCTGATTGATAGGCTTATAAAAGATGTATGTAATTACATTCCTGAATGGTTTGAATAACAGTGTGTCTGATCTACTCCAAGATAAGTGGTTTTACTTTTCTTCGGTACTAGGGTCATATTCCGTATTTATCTATTTTTACTATTTTTACTTCACGCTCTCTTCTCTCTGGTAGTAAATTCATTTTGTAGTGTTAGTTGGGAATGTTCCTATAGCTGAATTCATTTTATCTTCCTTGGAAAGGAAACAAAGTCTTTATGAATATCATAATAATAGTTTTCAGGCTTTCATGTTCAAAGATTTAACACTATTAAGTACGATTTATTTATTTATTTATTTATTTATTTATTTATTTATTTATTTTTTCTTACCATGTCGTGTGTTAGGAAACAAATTCAGCATGCTTTTAAAGAGAACGGTGGTAACAGAAGTTAATCTGACTGATACACAAGTATTTAATATGTGACTGGGCAATGCAGAGTGTGACCCATGATATTGAAAGACTTCTTTACTGCAAATAGCAAAACTCAATGGAAGCAGCAAGACCTGAAGGGTTACAGCTGACAGCCACACAAAGTGCAGTTGGTTTTGAAAATAAAAAATAAATCTACCAGAAAGGAAAATCTCTTCAGAACGAATCACATTGTAAAGAACCTCCCATTTCCTACCATTGTGCATGTAGTTATAATGAGTAAAGACAAAATCACAATCTTAGGCAAGCAGCGGTGGCTGAGGAGTGACCGTCCCAGCTCCAGCAATGATGACCTACAGCCAAGCAACGAGAGCAGCACACAGAAGGCAGAAGGAGAAAGGCCATCGTGCTCCACACAGAAGGCAGAAGGAGAAAGGCCATCGTGCTCCACACAGAAGGCAGAAGGAGAAAGGCCATCGTGCTCCACACAGAAGGCAGAAAGAGAAAGGCCATCGTGCTCCTTACTGCAACTCTCCCATCCGATCTTTGCAGGGGCCTGCATTATGTTCATCTCAGTGGACTCTCACTGGACAGCTCTATTGTCACACTTAAGTCTTAACCTGATGTCTGTCTGTCTGTTTCTCCCCCTCCCCACTCCCCCTGTGTAATATGCTCAGGGAGCGAAGGCATGTGCAGCTAGCTGAGCCTGATAACCCAGGCAGCTTACTCACAACTAGCCAACTCCACAAGCTGTCCTCAGACCTTCAGCCATAACAACGTAATTTTTCAGATAAAAGACTTAAATTGTTATGTGTATTTAAACCAATTAAAAAATTTACAAAAATAGCTGCAACTCAAAATCAGTTACAATCTTTTTTTTTTTTTGCATCCCCCTTTACAATCTAGAAAAGAACAGAATGTCCTCTGGCAACAATGGGGCCTCTAAGCAGAACAGGGAAAAAACACCAGGCCACATTATGGCTTAACTTCAAGTTTAATTTCAAAATTAACCCAGTTCCTACCCAGAAGAGAACTGGGTAAAAGAACAAGCCAGGACATGGCTAGGCAATGGAAGCACAAAATACTGTCAAACTTTAATTAAAAAATGTTTTCAATTTAAGCAGACCCAGGCCAGTGATTTTTCATTATTTTTACCACAGTTCCATGACTACTGACATTTTCATCAGAACAAATAAAGGGTTTCCCCCAAATTTAAAATGACAAAATTATTTTAAAATTTGACTCGTAATTTCTCTTCTAAAGTCAAAGGAGTTTGATCTTAGCTGGACCTGTCTCTTAGCTTGGGGCTAAAATACACCCTCACTTTTAAATCAAATTTTAAATGTACTTCTGAGAGTGCCTCTATCATATCAGAAAGCAAACTTTGTCACAGACAAGTGATTATCTTCAGGAATGACAATGCATACTCATGGGACGCCATGTTTACTAAACAGTCACTCACGACGCCTCCCACAACCATTTGTCTGCTCTTACAGGGCAGCCCGGGGGGGGGGGGGGGGAAACTTGCCTCTCTAGTAGTATGAAAGGAGTGGAACACATATTCATAGCCATTTGGGGGACAGAAGAGAGAGAGGGAGCGGGAAGTGGAGGGAAGAGGGAAGGAAAAACGAGAATCTGTAAGATCAAACCTCAACTCTGGAAACTGAAACCCTAAAGCAACTTCTATCATGGGCCTCATTATCACACACAACTATCCAATACTTCTGAAGGCTGTTTCAACAGATTTCAGGGGGAGTGGTCCAATCCTTCCCCTGCACTCATGCCTTGCTCTTTCTTTCATATGAGTTTTAAACCAACTGAATGACCTCCATACTAAAGCAAGTCTGATGGAGGCTCTTCTCTGTTTCTGAGTTAAGTTTTTTATAATAGAACACAGTCAAGACTTCACCATTTATCATAGAGACTGTTAATCTCATTAGATGCCATTTTCCTATAGCAAAAAGCCATAAGCCTATTTGGTAGCTAAATTTCTGTATTTCTTGCCACAACTAATGTAAAAAACTAACTTTAGAAGCACCTTCTGTGTGTTAATGGGAGGGGGTCCCCTGACCTCTACTTTGCTTGCTCAAATCCAAGTGTTACCTGTGGTTTCCTTTTTCATACACTCCAGTGTCAGCCCTCGGGTAGGAGAGAATGGTCCTTAGACCACAGGTAAGATGCACAGACTTTGGCTTGATGCTAGTACTGGCACTATTTGCACCACAGCATCGTGGGAGGATGAAATAAGAGCCTACCATGCAAATTTAAAGAAGGCAAATAAAGATAAGTTTGTAAAAAATAAGCCTTCCCTTGTATGTTTGAGAGCAAAAGTAGTTCAGACATGTCAATTTTAAGCTGTGTTAAGGACTGAAAGCACTGCAGGGATGTAAGGCTCAGAGAATGTCAATATTGTTTAGAATATGAGAAACAAGAAAGGATGGCAATCACTGTCATGGAACTTCTATGAGCAAGACTGTGCTAGACTCGGAAGCGCTTGATCTGGGAGAAAGCTTCTTTCTCATATGTCACGGTAAACACAGTGGAGGCAGGAGTCTTACCTACTCTGCTCACACTTAAGTCTCTGGCCTGAATAGATACCTGAGCCAACAAAACTGGGGTGACAAGGTCTTGACCTTCCACTGCAGCCCAGGAAAGATCAGCTCCTGAGAGGCCACCTCTAAATGTTGGGATCACCCTAGTTATACCAGGACCTGCTACATGCTGGCCCCTTGGGTCCATACCTGTCCATTCATATCACTGCAATGAGTCATGGAAAGCACCTAACATCTTACATTAAGAGGTACTTCAGGATGGAGATGATCCAGCCCAAGCAATGACGTCGAGCTCTGGGACACTTCTCAGCAACCTGACCTTTAGGGAGCAGGGGGGCTGTAGAGGAAACCCAGTAGCAATTCAAGCATGCACACACAATGAAGCCCCAGTGAAAGCTCTGGGACACTGATACTCAGTGAGCTTCTCTGCTCAGCAATGTCACCCAGCGTGCTGAATCCACATTATGTGACACACTCCTTGGCTGAAATAAAACTTTAACCCTACATATAGTACTTTCCCAAGGTCTGTGGATTTTAACGAATTAATAAAGCTGAGGCAAATTTGGAAGAAACCCCTCACAATGCACTTGGCAGCAGAGATCTCAGGCCAGTTTAAGATGCTACAGAAGGACCATGGCCATTTTATCTGGATTTTGGCCAATTCCAAAAATACCATTTTAACAAATTAGCAAGCACACAATATCAGCTCTGCTAATTCCCTCAAGGACTATTCTCCTGCAATACACTACCCATTTAGTTTATACTGACCAACTTTCTTAATCAGCCTGACTTCACTATCCTAAGTTAATTCCATTAGGAAACAGCGATCCTTGTAGGTCATGACTGTTTTTATTTATGGCCACATAGTCAAAGCTTCTCAACTGCACAGTGCTGCCAGGTAGCCTGTGGCACGGAGTGCCTGAAACACCTTTCACCTTCTGTTACCCTAGCACGCCACACACACTGCTGCTTTATCTGTGCCAGGATAAGGAAAGACTAGAAAGCAACAAGCTAAGGAATCGTTACTACAATTTCCAGGATGATGTATCACCAGCATGCTTCTTTGGTTCCAGGCCTGTTTACAGCAGGCTGCGCATACTGTGTTCGCCACCCAGAAGTACTGTTTCCGCAGTTCTGAGACCCTGCACTTTTCAAGCCTCAGACACAATGTTCTCTCATGCTAATGATGTTATTCTTTCACTCCTGCTATCTAGACAAGTCTGATTTAAATCTCAGTGCCCATGTGTGAATTTAATAATCAGACGGAATGAGTTACGAGGGTTTAAACCAACTGGGGACAGAGGCATAGCCCAGGGCAGCAGTGGAGCACACTTCGTAGAGTAAGGATGCCTTGGTCTTTTCAAGACACAGATGGCTGAGAGGTCAGGGTTTAAGAGAACACAGGGCTTGGGTCAAGCAGCCTGAGTTATGGCTGCCGGAGTCAGGGGAAGGAGATGCGGCAAATTCCCTGCTCTGAAGAGGTCTAAGGGTAACACAGGGACAGCCTGACCTGTGGGCATTTCTTCTCAGTTCAGAGAGTGGATGTCTTCTTCAACACAGAATCTCACGTAGGGAAAAAATATGCTCACAACCAAGCTTCAAGAAATCCAGAAAGCTCAATTTTCATAGTGTTGCTTCTAGCTCGTGGTATAATGGGCTAATAAAACATTGGATCTGGTCATATTAAAACAAAGAAAGGAAGGACATGTGCCATTCGCTGCTCATTCTGTTTCCTTAGGAACATACTTACACAACTTTCCTAGCTTCCTAAGTTAATGGATATACTAATTTCTTCTTCTCTAAGTTTAGAGGTAAAAAACTACAGAGCCAATCCAAACATTGGAAAGCTAATGTTATTTTCAGTTTGAATTTCTGAGACAGAAAAAGAGTTACATTTCCACAACACATCTTTAGAGTTAGTCTTCAGTGACTTTAAGGCTGAGGACACAGACGACTTTACTCCACAGGGATGGCTTCCCATGCTGCTGCTGGCCAGCGTGCTTCCTGGGGCCTTATCTTTTTGTTTCACTGTCTCAGTTTTCCTTTCCCTTTCCTTTTGGTTTCTGGGATGGAATTCTGTTATGCTGCATGGGGGTGGGGGCAGGTTGTTACTCAGGGAACCTGCAGAACCACTGGGCCTAAGAATCCTGCTTCCTGGTTCTCCCAGCTTGGTGTGTGCATATGCTATCTAGCTTTGAGTTGGAAGACAAGAAGTAGCTAGGTGAGCCAACTCTGCCCTTAGTGAACAGGAAGGAGTGAAGCTCTCAGACCTGCCCCAAATCTTTACCAAATTCTTCCTCTAGCCCTCTAAGTCCTGATAAAACTGGAGTCTTATTACCTGTCCACAAACCATCAAGCATACAATCTTCCAGGGACATAAAGCCATATTTTGAGAGCTAACCAAACATTGTTTAAAGCTGTTATTTTACTTAATTTTCACAAAACAAGCAGCCCAGAGCAGGGCAGAAACCAGGCCCCTGGGGCCCAAACTCTGCACTTACCAGGTCAGCCAGGCTTCCTGGATGAGCTTCTGCCTGTGGGTAAGTGCTAACGAACCACGGGTGCTGTACAGCCATCATGGGCACTGCAATGTGGTGATTGCCTGGGAACTCTATGACCCAGAAAAGGTGTCTCCACAGAAACACAATCATAACCACCAGGTGACTAAATTAGTGAACATTAGAAGTTTGAGGAGAAACATACAAACTGCAATGGATGAGTCATGTTCATGGTGACATCACTGATAAGATAAACTAGAAATTCCCTAAAATGGCTTTTTAAAGAAACTGTCTGTGTGTTGTGTATGTGTGCATCTATGTTCATGCAGAGGCAGGAAGTTGGCTCTGGGTGTCTTCTCAATAGGACCTCTTGACTCTGCCTCTCTGGTGCTGGGCTTACAAGTATATGCTCCTCTGCTTGGCTTTTATGTGAGATGTGGAAACGCCAATCTAGGTCTTTACACTTGCCAAGCAAATGCTTTATTGACTGAGCCATCTTCCTATCCCAGAGAGATAACTTTATCTGTTGTCTTCATAATAAAATGATGTGACCCAGATGTACAAAGCCATCTAAATCATAGAGATTGGAGCTCACTCCACAATTCCACAAGTATTAAATTTTTCATCACATTTTTCTCACAGACAAAACAATCTCTTTTTCATTTTCTTCATTCCCACAAGAAGTCAAATATGCAGAAAACTACTCCATCTGTGTTGTCAGGAGCTGATGTAAACTTCATCATTTAGCAGTATCAAGTGAACACACCTATTAGATTAAAGCATTTGCCACTGAAACAGTAGAACCAAGATCTACCATGCGTTTTCCTTAGGAGCCGTCTACTGGCCAGGCCCAAGATGTCTCGTGCAAGGCTGAACAAGAGCTGTGCTTCCTCTCTGCTCTGTCAGACTGGAAACACAGAGCTGTGGGCTCACAATGATTTCTAGTTGGCACTACTAAAAGCACCCTCCTGTTTGACACACAGAATTCAGACGACTGTAACAGGAGACTCCTCCCTTCCTCCTCCTCCTCACTGTGTGGTTCAGGCTAGCCTTGATTTTTTGATCTTTCTGCCTCAGCAACCAATTTAACCAGCGTGGCCAGGTCGGCATGAAATTTTTTTTAGAAAATCTTTTGGTGTGAAAAATTGTTCTTTGGGTTTCTGTGCATATATTTTGGTTAATTACAAGAAACAAAACCCATCAGATACAAGGAAACAATCCATTGGAATAAATTAAAAAAAAAAAAAAAAAACAGCTGTGAATAACAAAGCCATACATATACTAAAGAAAAGTTTCATCTATTTATTTTAACATGCCTATTTTAAACCATCCTGCTGCAGTTGGTTTTACTGCTTCACAACTGATTTTTTGGTTTATAAGTACACAGAGCACTACAATTAAAAACAAACAGTGACATCTGTCCTACCATCATCATTGGAGAACCAAGAAACCAAATGACAGTCTTAGTTACAGTCAACTAACTAACTGTGGTAATCCAGACAGACAGACAGATATAAGCTGTACTGGAAACATTCTGAAAGTCATTCATAAATGCCTTCTCTGCATTTGCTTTAAAAGTACTGTTCTGGACAATATATGTGATTACAGTTTGATTAAATGAAAATAGAAAAAAATACACAAAACAAAAATCCATAATCCTATAATTCAGAAAAAAATCAAGTTTTTATAGTCTTTTATTTTTCCTATTTTACGAATGTCATTGTATAATTTTACAAAACTAAGTTCTATATATGTTAAATTTCTGTCCCTTTACACTTGAACATATCTTATAGGTTATAAAACTTTTCGTAAGTAATTTTTGCCATATTTTATATAACCACTAATTACCCTGTCATTAGACAAGGAGGTTTACAAACATGCAGATGAACCTCTGCATTTCTTATTATTTTCCCAGAAGTAAGTTTACTGAGTGGAAGTATTCTGATGATTCTGTTAGAGCATCCATGATATCTAAAAGAATAAACTTAATGGTACCATGAATGAGCTGCTAACAACATGCCCAGTTCACTGTATCCACAGTAGCAGATGTAGGATTTTGCTAATGCCAACAAAATGGCCCTTAAATGTACATTTATTCATTAATACGACCACTGCACATTTCCATCCATCCATCATCATCTGTACTTCCTCTTAAATTTATAATCCATTTTTATCAGCTGTCTGCTTAAAAACTGGCTTACTAGAGTATAATATACACAGAGAAAGGCAAGTTTTAAGTGCACAGCTGGTTGTTGATTTTTCCCCCTAAATGGAACACACCCACACAAGAACACCCATCAAAAGGCAGACCGTGAGCAGCACCGGGAGCTCCCACATGTCCTGTGTAAGCACCAACTCTCTCCTACGAGGACCCTCTAATGAGTCTGACTGGTTTTGTGCTCCTGCCTGTGTCTGTGCAGTTCTCCTGTTTTTTAGAATTAGTAAAGGTTAGGCATGGTGGGTCCGCTTACAGCCCCAGCATGTGCACTCTGACTGCTTCTACTCTGCTGAGAGAAGCAGCTCCGTGTTTCCTGGGCAGCCAGACCAGCAGTACGTAGTCTGCAGCTCCTGTCCACTGACTATGCAACAGCAACTCCTAGCTATAGGCGCTCACTGAAAGCTTATGGACTGGTTTATCTCACAGGTCAGCCATAGCAATAGGTTGTATGTTCTAGGTAACATACTTGACTCAAAGCAAAAGGTGGGTTGGCACAACATGCTAACATACAGAAAAACTGCAGTTTCAGACACTGACAGGTTGACAGTTTTGATGCTGTTTTGTGACAGGCAGAATTCTCACTTTGTTAAAGTCATATGCCCAAATAACGCTGATTTTTTTTTTTAAAGATACCAACATATATAAATAAATTTGTAATGATAACACAAAGAGAAATTCAATTCTTGGCTTTTATAATGAAAATAATAGTGAAATTTTTGTAACCATGTGGTGAGAACCGAGGATTATGGGTTAATATACACAATAATTAACTTTTATTCTCTGTCTCCACTGTGCAGAAATCTTACTTTGTGTAGGCATAGCCTATGTGCTCATAGTGAAATTACATAGCAGTACACTGTGTATCTGCACCCCGAGTGTGTGTATCTGTACGTATGTAATGACTTCTTTTGTGAGTCTGTCTGTGTATGCATCGCACTCCATAACCTCATTGGTAAGAAGCCTGTATGCTACAGACAATCATTACAAAATCAAAAGGTCTGTCCGAATCCAACTTTTGTTAGAAGACACATTACTGAAGACTGAAAATTCCTATCAATTATTTGTTTTTTTCATTAGAAACATCATATGTATCGTATGGACACAGGTATTACATAAATCACTTACATTGATGACTGATGAAGAAGTTGACAAGTTTAGACCTTCGAGATCAGCTATCAAGCTTGGAGAAAGGGCTGGTGTAGGAAGGGCAACTGGGGCGGATACTGGGTTAACTGGAAGAAAAGGCCCAAATAAGTAAGTGTGCATGAAAACTTAATTCATATTATTAAAAGCACCATTCTATTTTGTTAGTAAATCTAATTAGATTACTTTGATTAATGAACGTATGACAATTCTATTTAACACCCTGACTTAGTGATGCTATTCTCAAGTTACAGCAATAATTAGCCTGAGTGTTAACCACAAGGAACCTTCACTAAATGTTTATTTGAGTAACAATTTTTTAAGATTTTTAATCGCTAACCTTTATCACCTAGAACTTCACTAAAAGAAAATGGTAAAACACATTTTTCACACTAACATAACAATAATAATAGACAATAATGTAGAGATTTTCCAGCTGGATCAGAAATTTCTTTAGTTTATTCTCCACTCTAACCAATTAGGGTCAGACTAAATAATTCTTAATTATCCACTGCCACAAAGCTATGTGCTACAGATGGCATGCAGCTATCAACAGAAACCTGGATCTTGAAAATCTATTCAAACTAAAAATCCAATTATATGACTTGATAAGCATTCCTAAGATGCTGGTCCGCGTCATTCAGCTTGCCTACAGGACACTTTAGTCTCCACCCCCTTTCCCTTCTACCGTTTATGTGGCTAAACCCTGACAACTGTACTTCCCGTGTGACCCAGTTTCAACTTGAATGTTCGGGTACTATGAGCTTATGGGTACTTTGCCTTACTGGCTTTAGTTTTTAGCACTGTCTCAACTGTTGAACTGAAAAGAAAAGTAGGATGCAGAGAAGTTTTAGCTTCCAACAAGTTCTCTCTCCAAAGCAATGGTGTAAAGTACACCACTGGTGACACTGTACTTAATGTGACAGCACTTTTCAGATTCTTTCTCTCCTTTCAGTCTTACATTTCCTGGGAACTAGGAAGAGACAGTATTAGTTCATAAAGTTAACAGTGAAATGTTTCTTTTTCAAGACAAGGTCTCTGTCAAGTTACTTGAAGAAAAAAGATAAAAACTCTTTAAAAATAAAGTAACATGACAGTTTTTAAGTGACAGTGCCAAGAAAGAAAATCTCAACTCAATGCACAGCGCACACAGTAAAAACGCAGAGATGGGACTGGGTGTCTGTGGGACTCAAGTCCTTGGTTTCTCCCACCATCTTTATATTTAGCATGGGAATTCTACAAATTTACCTATAAAACACTTGAAGGCAGGGGAGGGAGAGGTATGCGTGTATGTATGTGTGAGTGTGTGTGTGGTGTGTTTGAGAGTGTGTATGATATATGTGGGGTGTGTGTGTGTGTGTGTGTGTGTGTGTGCGTGTGTGCGCGCGTGTGCGTGTGGTGTGTGTGTTACCTACACGGGGTCAGAGGACAGCCTCAGTTCGCACCTCACTTGAGGCAGGCCCTCTTCTTTCTTTGCAGTGTGTGCACCAAGCTAGCTGACACACAAGCTGCCATGGATTCTCCTGTTTCCCCTTCTGGTCAGTGGGAAGAATGGTGGGGTCACAGGTGTATTAAGGCACCTAGCCTTATGTGGGTTTCAAACCTCCATCCTCATCTAGCATGGCAAGTACCCTCTGAGTCATCTCTCCAACCCTGTATTTTAAGACTTTCAACAAAACATTCTTTTCTTTGTTGAAGTGTGTATGACACAGATTTACAGAATTACTCTTGTGACTAAAACTCTGGTTCAAAATTAAACGCAGATTCCACCATTCCTCAGAGTCCACCTTCTTCAGCCTTCCAAGGAGAACAAAAGACCAGAGGCTCTAGGAGTACCCCAGCCCTTCAGTGACAGACTGGGACTCCCAAGGCACCCAGCCTTCTGAATTGAGCAGCTGCCAGCCTCTAAGCCTCTCTAACGTGGAGGCAGCCATGTGGGACACGCCACTGAGAGTCTAATAATAAGTCCCTTCCAACGTACACTCATTGTATTGGCTCTGCTACTGGAGAGAGCACTACATAATACAGAAGTCAAATAAACTGACCAGTGTAACACAGCTAAGAAGTAAAACGAAACTGAGATTCAAACTCTGCTGTCTAGGTGTAGCGGCACACACCTCTTACAATGGTAACACTCTGGAGGCAGACACAGGCAGATCTCTGTAGGTTTGAGAGCAGCCTGGTCTAAATAGCAAGTTCCAAGTCAGCCAGGGCTACATAGTGAGACTGTCTCTCCTGTATCTCCTCACCCACACACCGCCCCACAGTGCCATGTTGTCCTACTGGCTATCTGGAAAGGCTTCAGAGCTACGTGAACAGCGTCATCAACAGGTTCACCCTCACTACGAAAGAACACCCGGGTGATTGCTGCTATGACCATCCCATTTAGATAATTCTGTATAGGGGACTAAAAGTACTCTAGTTTCCAGAAAGACATAATAACTGCCCCCTCTATCCCCGTTAAAGGCAGAAAGTATATTGCTTTCTTAAAGTCCAACAACAGACTGCCGGTCATTATTCTGGAATGAACAGTTTTTCCTGACACCCATACAGTCAAATAACTTCATAATCTGAAGGAACTGTCCACTTGCTTTTACTATTTTATGAATGGATGAGATAGAAAAATTAATTCATGAAACTGATTAGAGGCATGCTGGCTAACGCCTATGTTCACGGTAATGGCCTCAACTGCTGCATCAGCTGGGTTTATTCAAACTGCAGACCTGTTTTGTAACCGAACCACTCTATTGCTAGACCTTCCTGGGGAGACACACTGGAGACTTCCGGCAGGAGCTCTTACCCTCTTCATGGCCCTGTTCAGCCCAGCTTATCCTCCCTACTCTGCTCCCCTGCCTCCCATGGCTTCGTTAATACCAGGCTCCAGAATACACTACTACTGAAGGATGGATTACACGTCAGGACCCCAAGAGTGTGCATCAGTGCCGGTCTCCATTTCAGTCCCAGAAAGGCAACCTCAATGCTGGCTGTTAGGTCTAACAAGGATTAGAGAGAGGCATGGCCCAGTGATGGTGCCGCTTTGGGAAATGCTGTATGTTTGGTAATGAGTCCTTAGCTATAGGATGCAGGACACTGGAGGGTGGCCTTTTAAGGCCTCTTGCTTCTGGCCTCTACCCAGATGGCATGATGTGGACACCCACCCTCCACCACACACTGCAGCTGGCACGATGCTTCCTTCACTTCTGCCTCGGGCACAAGGGAAGGGAACTGGTGGGCCAGGGACTGAATCCATGAGCCAAAATACATCTTTCCATCTTTTAAACTGCTTCTCCCAGGCCAAAGCAAGGAAAAGCAAAACTATCAACTTATCTGCTGGCTCTCAGTACTCTTTCTTGTATACATTTATTATTTATTTAGGTCTTCAGCATGTAAGGATTAACTGTATCACAACAAATATCCAGTAAGCTCCTCTGAATGAGGAAATGGACAGACACAGCTTTTGTTTGGAGCTTTCCTGGTCTGCAGCATACAGCACCTCTCCTGAATGGTTAATCTACTTCTCAGAGACTCAGAGGTCAGGCTGCTACAGACCACTTCCAACAGGTAATCAAGAAACCGCAGACGGCAAAGCCAGCAGCCCCATTCTTGCCTTCAGCCCCACTCAGACTACACCTCTCCCAAGGCATCCCTAGCTCTGCCCATATTCCTCAATAAGTTGTAAAACACGTATGTCATACACGTGGAAAAGTGCATGTGGATGGATTTGCTCAGGTAGCGACACCTTTGGCTAGAGTTTAGTTCCTAGAAGAGACTTGGCAAATTCTTCTCATGTGTTAAGGCATCATGTGTAAAGTCCTTTGACTGTAGCAGACACTATCTATAGACATTGCTGAAATAACTTGTTAACAAGTATTTCTAGTATAATGTCTGACAAAGAATTCTGGAGGAAAATTTAACTACGTGGGTACTAACAAGAAAGAGAAATATTTTCTATACTGAGTTGCTGAGTTTTAAAAACAAGTGGGGATAAGATCTCCTTACTGAAAATACTGTCTTTAAAAAAAAAAAAAAAAAGAGTCAAAGAAACTTTGTCTCTCTACAAAAATAAACATTTAAAAATGATTTACATTTACATATACCGCAGATTTCCACTGTTCTCATGCTCTGTACACGTTATTATTGACTGTCTGACTGTTTAAAATGATTTATTTTTATTTCATGTGTACTGGTGTTCTGCCTACATGTATCTGTGTGAGGTTATCAGATTTTGAAATTACAGACAGTTGAAACTGCCATGTGGGTACTGGGAGTTGAATCTAGGTCGTCTGGAAGAGCAGTCAGCTCTTAACTACTGAACCATCTCTCCAGCCCATGACTGGCTTTTTTGAGAAAGGGTTTCACTATGTAGGCCTGGCTATCCTGCAACTCACTCTGTAGATGAGGCTGGCCTTAAACTCACAGAAAGCCACCTGCCTCTGCCTCCCAAGTGCTGGGATTAAAGGCGTGCCCCACATGTCTGGCTATGTCTTTACTTATAGCATCACAATGAACTTGTATTGTTCGTTCCTAAGTGTCCCAGATAGCTGCTACATCTCTGCAAATGAACTAATGGAGGTCTGAGAGTCGGTGACTTCAGAGCTTGGACACACAGTGACTGCCACCAGAATGTGGAGGGCAGCACTGTCAGCAGCAGCAGGTAACTGGGCAAAGGACCCCTGTGGAGGAGGGGTGTGCTTGAGCCAAGTAGCAGTGGCTTCCAGACGTGGGCATGAGGCATAACCATCTATGTAAGGAGTCACACTATAACCTAAATGCAGCACCAGGGTAGTAAGCTAGTAGGTTTAATACAAGGGAGAGGTGTGACTTTGTAGTTAGTTCATTGGTAGGATAAGTTTCCAAAGAGAATGGCCAAGCCATGGAACACACATGTCAAGTTTGACAGAACTGAGATGTCTCCTAAAGGCTGAGTCTACCTGCATTCCTATGGAGAGCACACACAGTGCGAGCATTTGCAGCGCTGTCACCCAGCCCCTTACTGACACTGGATGCTGGTAAACTGAAACTGGCTAGGATGGACAATGTGATCTGGATTTGCTTCTAAGTTTCAGGAACAGCATTTGTCAGCTGTAAAGCAATGGCTCTGGCTGTGGTACTGTCAAACCACTCTCACTCACCCACCCCACAGCCCTCCTGTAGTCTTCTGTCTACTGTCAAGATCTCCCCAGACCTAGATGCCACATGAGACAATACATGCAATGCGTGTTTTTTATTCTACCTTATTTAGCAGGACGTTTTGTTCCATCGATGCAGCATGCATACTGTGTCTACTTATGACGCCTATGATACCAAACCTTATCATAATGCTAATGTGGTCAAACGTGCTCACTTTCTCTATAGTATTTTTCTATACTACACACTTTTATTCTTCTCTATTAAGACTTTGCTATGGCTGTGTCAATAGACAATATAAATAGAATGGATCCATGAATAAATGAGGTAACCCCAAACAACTCACCGTCTACATAAAAGAAGTATCGAAAATGAGACCTTTTCAACATTCAAGAGATCTTACATACAACTCCTCTCCCAGTACAGAGTCTACCTAGCAACAAAGTTTGGCCCTACCCAGTTCCCACGTATTGAATGATTTAAGATTTGTAACTTTGTACACTTGGGTTAGTAAAGTTGTAGGCATCTGAATCCTTAGACCCATATTTGCTTGAATGAAGACTTTGTGCTATTAAAACACTGAAGGAAAAGGCAAGCTGGCCAGTCAGGGCTTTGTAAGCCACTGTGGCGAGCCTTTCTTTTGTTACTCTCCTAGTTCCCTCCAGCTTCCTCAATCTCCTGGGTTAGTCCCCACGGCCAGGATCTCACGTTGTGGATGATGGGAACCAGGATCACTACTTGGTGATGCAAGGACAGATAATTGAAGTAGAAGAGGTCTGCTGTTCTCCTCATGTGACACAGAACTGACATGCTCAACCAGGGGAAGGCACTGGCTGGAAAATTCCCACCTTTTCTTATATATCTTTACAATAGATGCTTCTAAAATCTGGGAAACCTACATGAGAAGCAGCGTTAGAATACAGAACACTCATCAGTACAGAGCAAAGGCGCCCTAGAACTTACAGTCATCCAGATCGAGAAGGAAAACATCTTTGGAGGGAGGATGGCTTTCTTGCTGGGGTTTTCTTTCTTTTGCCTGTAAAACATTGAAATCTCATTTCAGATCTTGTCTAAAGAAAACCTTAAAAGCTTCTTACCATTACCAAACAAGCATGGTTTTCATTCTTGGTTTCAGAAACAAAATTACAGTTGAAACTTCTGTACAGTGATATAATTACTATCCTGAATCAACATTTGTATTAGCGTTCTGTATTTCTTCCTCATCACACAAATTGTTACTTATGTTAAAATACTTTGTATTTAAAGAATATTTAGACCTTTAAAAGAAAATTTAAATATAATAATTATTTTACAACCTGACCTTTTTTTGCTACATAAAAATACAGTAAGGCTCTAAATAGAATGCAAATAAACCTTCTTAGAGATAACTGTTAAACAGGTTTACTTAAGAAAAAGGAGTATTAAACAGTGATACATGGACAGAGCTGATGTCCTGAGGCCTTTAAAGAGGCTGGACTCCTCAGAGGTAAGCCTGCGACAGGCACTGTACTACATGCTCAGTATTTCTCTACGAGGCTGTGTCAGAGGTCAGCACCCACAGTACCCATTACAATGGCCTCCCTATCTCTTGCTCTTAGCATTTTATAAAGAGTAAATATTTAAAACATACCAACTGAAAATCAGGGCTTCTTCCATGACAAGTTGGCTCATTCACTATTTATGAGCATTCATTACCATGGGAATGAATATCAAGCCTTAACTAAGCTTACCCATCTTAATAATGGGTTAGGGGAAGGCACAGTTTGTACAATGCTTGTAAAAATATAAGGATCTGAACTGGGATCCCAACATCCACAACAGAGCCATGTATAACCCCAGTGTGTTCTGGGAAGGTAGAGACAGGAGGATTTCTGGGGATTACTGGCTAGCCATTCCAGTTTAATTGTTTTCCAGTGTAAACACTGCCTCAAAAAATAAGATGGAAAGCAGCTAACTGAGAAAGACACTAGATGCTGACCTCTGGCTTCTACATCCGTAACAGGTGACTGGACACTCACATGCATCCACACACAGGAACACATACTCACAACTATTCCCTAGCACATAATTAAAGAGTAGTGCATTAAACTGATACATCTGTATCAACTTTGCTTAATCTGTTTGTTTTCTTTTAGATTAATGTTCAAATCCAAACTAACAATTTTACTTCTTTTTGTTCATTCATTCATTCATTCATTCATTCATTCATTCATCAGATTCTGTGCTCAGCAATGGAAATCATCACCTAGACAAGGTCCTCACAAGAGAAATTTAGGCTTGTTGCTAGCATAAATTATGTGTCACTGAAGGAAAAGGCCTACTTGAGTACTGGCGCACTTATAACAGCTCGCACACAACCAGCATTACAGAACAGATGCTGTGGTGCTGGGGCAGAGACTGCTCAGTGTACTGCTGGCATAGAGGGCCCGAGTTCAGTTCCTCGCACACACATCAACAGCTCACAACCACCTGTAATTCCAGCTCTGGGAGATGCTCCACCTTCTTCTGGCTCCTGTGGCACTGAGCTCATGCGTGCACACACACACATACATACAATTTTAGAAAACCATCTGGGAAATAATGTTTTCACGTGACTAAAGTTCTGCTTGTATTCTTTTTTATGGCAACATTCAGAGACGTGTTCAAGAGTTAGATAAGAATGCATGGGGAAAAGAGAATAATGAAAACGAGAGAAAATCAGCACATTGTTTCCTTTCCTCCTAAGCACTGAAATCTCAAAGCCTTCTAGGTAAGTTTTAACTCTATCCTTCTTTAAAGGCAAAACAGCTCTGCCCCTCCAAACTGACCACGTGAGCAACAATATCTATCTGCAAGAAAACAAACACAAAAAATGTTAGTGTTTAGACTGAAATTTAAGTTACAAGTTAATGAGAGCTAAATCTAATTCTTTTAGAATGAAAACATCATCCCCAAGTAGACTTTCATTCCTACAATAAAAACATAACCCAAGGGTTATTAGCATTCGGCTCATCAAAATGCAGCACACAATGGGTGTAGCTTCCCGCCAGCAAAGTGACAAACTTTTCATCAAATTGTAAGCTCACCACCTAGAAAGTTAGACACCTGTCAAAAAGAGATAGAGCAAGAGCTGATGGAAAGCCTACCCATCTTCTACCGACCAGCTGAGAATGTGTCAGTGTGTACTAAGCAGGCATGATGTCCTACACAGCACAGAGGAGAGCTCCATGTGCATCTGGTCTCTCTCTTATCAGAAGCCTAGGACAGAGGAAAGCAGGCTCGAAAAAGGACAGGATTCCACCGACTTTCTGAGGAGAGCAAATAAGCAGTGACTGAAATACAGCATTAGCAATAGATGACGGTCATTTCCACCAAATTGGAAAAGCCTTGCATTCTGAATCAAGGCTATAAAATGCTTCATGATATGCTAGCATGCTTCTCCTACATTATATTTCATTTTTCATTTTAAAAAATCCATAGTAAGTTCACAACATTTTCATACGTAAAGGATCTACTATAAAAATAAAAATCTGAATTCTAAACAAAGAAGTTAAGAGCCCTGTTCCATCAAACATTTCTCCATTTGCAATTCATCTTGGTAATAGAGACAGAACCTGGGCAAATGCATATAGGACTTGAGGCAGGAGATTCTTCTTGCTCAATGCATAATTCATGTGCTCCGCCTGCAAAGTGTGTAAAATGAGGATTTCACACCGTGGCATGAGCCACGGAGCTGCGGAGAAAAGGCAGATGAAATCATATTTTACTGTGTGAATTTTATTTCTTACCTCCCAATATTTACACAAAACCACCATTGACAAACCAAACCCACTGACAGATCACCCACTGTTTCCATTGTGTTAGGACGCAAAAGGAGATCAAGCAGAAAGATAGACAATTTGTTTTTGTATATTTTTTTAAATAGAGAATTAGGTTTTTAACAGCTGAGTGACTGTATTTGACTTTTATAAGGACAACAGCTACTGATCTTAAGATCTGGCTGCAAAGCCTGTCTACTCATCAACTCGCTGCCTTCAAATCTCCATCTTGTCCCTACGGGATTCATTACACACAGGAACACTTTCAAAATGAAATAAAAAGTCACAGGGTTAAGAAACTAACTTCTAGTTAATGTATTTCATTTCAAAAAACAAAGGATCTTAAATTCTAAATACAAATAAAAATGTAACAATCTCTGTAAAGACTTTACACGCATTATGGTATCCATCTGCATACTGATTACAGAAAAGCTAAAAAGAATGAGATGACAAGCACCAGGTGTTTCTATTATACAAAGGGTTGAAATTTAAAACCATATGAAACCCTATGAGAAGTTCATGAAACCCTACTGTTCTTAAAGCTGATGAGAAATACAAGAGGTCTACGTAACCCTTCCCCATCTGAGAAACACGGCTTCAGCTTGATGGGTTCCCTTTGTTTTACAGATCTCAACCGAAATCCATCGACATTTGCTTTCTGAAGAATTTAAAATAGGAACTAAATTGAGAAAGACAAACAGTGAAAGAGACAAAGCTTTGAATTTTTAAAATGAAGACCAATATTCCTCATTAGCCACAGAAGTTAAGGATTTCAACACCTGTGAAGACCCTGTAAGAAGAAAGACTTGTTCTTACTTCTCAGAGAACAAAAAGCAGCCTGCAAATGGTTCCTTTGGTGCTCTGCAGGGCTCCTTTCATAGCACACAGTAAAACTGCATCTGCATTGTCACTAAGACTCTCTCACAGGTCAGGCACCTCTATCACCAGGTCTTTCTATTAAGGGAATCATAACATTTGCTGATGGTCAAAGACTATCCTGAGGTCACCAGGGGAGGTCATCAGTTTCACAGTACCCCGACAGAAAGACAGCAAAGGTCAAAGATGAAGAAAACCTGAGATAATTATGGACGTCCCAGACACTGCTAGGAATACACTGTACAAGTGTTCTTCCATAGCTGGTTCAGACAGGAATCACACGATTCAGGTATAGAAATAGTCTTAACATTTGGCAGACAGTGGTGGCGCACACCTTTGATCCCAGCACTTGGGAGGCAGAGGCAGGCGGATTTCTGAGTTCGAGGCCAGCCTGGTCTACAGAGAGAGTTCCAGGACAGCCAGGGTTTCACAGAGAAACCCTGTCTCGAAAAACCAAAAAAAAAAAAAAAAAAAAAAAAAAAAATTCTTAACATTTATTAAGTATTAAATGAAAGAATGCTGAATAATCATATTTATTTCACATCATTAGATTATGTTTTATATATGGTATATATAATTAAAACACTGTTAACACAGGACTGGAGTGGAATGTCAGTTGGTCAGTCCTTGTCAGGTAAGCATGAAGACCTGAATTCAGAATCCTAGCACCCACATAAAGAGCCAGGCACTGCGCCTGACTGGAATGCTAGCACCTAGGAGGCAGACACAGGCAGATCCCCAGTGCACACTCTTCAACTAGTCAAGCCAAATCCAGAAGTCCCAGTTCAAAAAAAAAAAAAAAAATCTTGTCTAAAAATCTCAGGTGGGAGGTGACTGGGGAAGACACTTGATATGAACCTCAATGGTATTCCAAATGCACACACACACGTACACTGAGGCCTTGTCAGTACCTACACACAGCCACCACACAGTTCCCTAGAGAAAACACTACTAACGCGTAAAACAGACACATTCACAATACACTATAATCAAGATTCCAAACCACCACTTTCCTCATTATGTCTCTCTGTAGGAGCTGGAGCACACCGGAGAGATCACAACACGGCTGCTTGTGAACAGCAGAACCTCACTCCACTGACATAAGCTTAGGATGAAGGAGCACTCCAACAGGCTGCTTAGTTCCAGGGTACTGAAGCTGGGGTCTGATGAAGGGGAAACAACATTAGATCAAGTAAAATGCTCTCCATCCGCTAAACACATCCTAGTGTGCAGATTGTAAATTGTTTATTATACAAAAGAAATCTTAGACACACAGATACAAATGAAAACCTCTTCCATAGATAATATGTCTATATTGCTGAGTTTTCTCTTTACTCTTCCATATAAAAATATTTTCCTTTTCACTGGATAAAGCATGTAAAAGTGCTTAAGATCTAGAACTATTTATTAAGAGGGATTTTGTGGGGCTGCATATGGTTCAGTGGTTAAGGGCAGTGGCTGCTCTTGCAAAGGACCTAGGTTCAGTCCCCAGCACCCACACAGTGGCTCACAGTGGCTCTCTTCTGGCCACTGTGGGCATACATGTGTATACTCAGGTTAACACACATACACACAAAATCAATTTAAAAAATCTAAAAAAAAAAATCAAGTTTCCTTTCAGAATGGAACACCTGCACATAAAAGTCCACTTGTCCATAAAATAATCAAATCTTAAACCAAATCATGCACTATGGTCATTATTGATCACAACGCAGTATCAGGTGACAGACCCTTAAGGGTAGATACCCAGGAGGGACACCCTCCCTGCAGCTCAGGTCCAGTTCCCTGTAGCCACTGCCCACCAGGGACGTCAAGACCACTCCCTACTCATCTTCTATTTTCTTAACTCTTCATGCACAAACAAAGGCTCAGAAAGAGCCAAGCACACACATAAGAAAAGTGTGAAGATCCAAACATGAACAGATTACGACAAGAGAGGATTCAGACATGGAGCTCACTGACTTGGATGGCAGCAGGGTGTCCACCCCTGCAGCTTGATCCAACACTGCTCAAGGCGAGGGTTGGAAAAACCCCAATCTGAGGATGACTATGGCAAAGGTCTACAAAGCCGGAGACTGGATTTAGACTGCCAAAGGAGGAAAGAAGAAACAGATATAAAAAATCTTATACAAAATCTGGGTCTTGGTAATTATGTAAACTCAGAGTGGAAGGAGTCAGAGGAAAGTACAGGAGTCAGGGTGACTCCTGGTATGCAGTGTAGGCTGAGCGCTAGGCTTACAGAGCCTGTGGCCAGGGCGACTGCTGGTATGCAGTGTAGGCTGAGCGCTAGGCTTACAGAGCCTGTAGCCACAGACAAGCCTAAGGATCTGGTCTAAGTCTGGGGAGAAGACCTGGCAGCAGAGCAATGGGAATATTAGTTACTACTATGCTAGGACTCTAGTAGACTATGGGAGAAAGAGGCTTCATGGCAGGAAACATGCAGGGTCCTGACTGCCCTGCAGAGCAATATGTGTGGAGAGAGAAGTTTCTAAGAATTAATTGGGTTAGTAAGTAGGAGATGGAGGGCATGAGACTCACTCTGTTCCATTTCTGGCTCCCCTCTGAAGGCTGGAAGCCACTTAAGGGGGTCTGATGGCAGAAGACAAAGCCAAGAAGAAAGATGCAGGCTCATAAAACGAGGTCAAAGGAAGCAGAGCTTCGTCTTAGCTTAGTAGCTAGAGAGTTCCCAGCCAGAGCTAAATGTTTACAGAAAAAGTAAGCAAATGGAGATTCTGAAGTGAGAGGAGAGGTGGTATGTGATTCACAGTTGTCTTCGGAAGAAGGCAGATACACATCAGGGGTCACAACTGAAAACAGACTTAAATTTTCAGTATTGTTTAAAAAGAGTAGACAAGTGCAGGAGTGAGGAGCCACAGAGTCCAGGTCCCAGTTAAACAGTATTCAAACTGCTGTGAGTGGAGGCCAGCCTGGTCTACAGAGCAAATTCTATGTCAGCCAGGGCTACACAGAAAAGCCCTCTGTCAAAAAACCAAAACAAACAACAGCAACATACAAAACCTGAAACTGCACTCCACGCTGTTCTTGTGCATTTGTCTCCCCAAGATGTCTGTAACAAGGAAGGGATCGGCGTCGGCTTTACAGACAAGGAGACTGAAGCACGAAGGCACTACCTCCCCACAGGAACACCACGCTTGACTCACGGACCACCACAAATTTAAGAATTTTGAAAGCCAATATAATCCAGCTATCTCAAAAGTCTCACGTTGATGCTCAATGTGCCCCAAATGCACTGTCCAGATGACAGAAAAACAGTAAGATTCAAGCTGTAGATTCAACATGTAAATTTTCAGCACCAACTCTGTCATCTAAATGAAGGCAAAGAGGCTACCATCTGCCTTCATTACTCATAATCTGAGCAAAAGGCACAGCATTTGATAGAAGGGGGATATTCCACAACAATAAAGTCACTCACTTAAATAAACACACACACACACACACACACTCTCACACTCTCTCTCTCTCTCCCTCTCTCTCTCTCTCTCTCTCTCTCTCTCTCTCTCTCTCTCTCTTCCACCTAACACAGACAGAAAATGGCATCCTAAGATAGACAAAGGACGTGCCTGCCTTAAGCTGTAGCAACAGTGCTGAAGGTGTCTTCTTTAGTTCCTTAGCTTTCTAACAAAACACTCAACTTTCAAAAGTATTTCATTCTTTTTTTCTAGTTTGTGTCAGGAGTCAACAAGAAGAAGCTAAAAACTATCAGGTAATCTTCCTGAGATGGGTCTGCCTTGGAGTAAAATCTATGATGAATTTGCTCTGGTTGGCAAGGACCAGGAAAAATCCATTTTAGGAAAGATTCCTGCTATTTATATGCTTTTCCTGTTATTATTAAATATATATAACAATTACTAGGTATTAGCCTACCCTTTTGAGCAGATCTCCGAGAACAACAAAGATATACTCTCTTACAGTGATGCTATATAAACAAACAGATGATTTCTTATTCCTTAATGATGGATGATACTATAAGAATTCCTAAAATTATAGCAATTATTAAGCTCTTTTATAACACTTCTATTAAATCCTTTCTGATAGTCAAAACTGCAATGAAAACTCTGCCAGTCTCCACATATCATGAGTTAATTGCTTCTGAGATAGCAAGCAGGCATCTACTACTCAGACAACATTTCAAGAAGTTGTAAAACCATTAACCAAAGGTCATAAAAAGGGATCTAACAATTTACTCTAAGTGATAGGATACAAGATAAAATGTTGACTGGATTTATCTACAAAACTTCACTAATCACTTCATCAAAAAAGTTATAGTTTTAGCTCTCCATGAACCTGTTGAGCTTGGGACTGAAAATGAATGTTTAGTCAGATAATCTCTCCTAACGGATATGCATGTAAACATTCTGTTGTAAACTTATGTATGATTTGAATTTATATGTAAACTTGTGATGAACATTTTACCATATGATACGTATTCTGAAAGATGTGTAAGTGCCGAGGACGAGAGAGGAGAACATTTCTGTTACCCCGATTTTTCTTAGACAACTCTTATCTCTCCCTTTTTCTAACAAGCCCCTTTTTCTTTTATTCTTAGAGAGCTTTCATAGGTAACTTTTTAAAACTTAGAAGTGAATGCTAAAATTACTTCTGAAAGTGTCCCTTTTTCTTCCTGTGACTTCAGCGAGCAGAGACAGAGGCTACTTTGCCTTCTCTCTGCTGCCCTAGGACGAGGTGCTTTATAAGCGGTTTCTTCCTCACAGGGACCAGAAGGCAAGTCAGCCATGTAGACTTAAGATAGAAAAATGTCTTATTATTAAACAGCAACCCTAAACAACAACCCACCCAACACTCTTCCCTCTCCTCAGAAGAATCAAACAAGAAAGAACCACTGAGCTGCCACCGCACCCGCGCCCCACCCCGGCAAGTTTGTTTTTAGTTTTTTCAAATAGGGCTTCTCTGTGCAGCCTTGGCTATTTTGGAACTTGCTCTGAAGCCCTCAAACTCAAAGATCCACCTGCTTCCCCCTCTTCCATGTCCCACGTCCCCAGTGCTTAGACTAAGGTATGGACCACCACTGCCAGTTCAAAAGTATTTATCCTTAACTGGAGAAAGCTACGAGCTTTTAGTTCCAGCACTTGGGAGGCAGAGGCAGGCGGATTTCTGAGTTTGAGGCCAGCCTGGTCTACAGAGTGAGTTCCAGGACAGCCAGGGCTACACAGAGAAACCCTGTCTCAAAAAAAAAAGAAAGAAAGAAAGAAAGAAAGAAAGAAAGAAAGAAAGAAAGAAAGAAAGAAAGAAAAAAAGCAAGCAAGCAAGCAAGCAAGCAAGCTACAAGCTGTACATGTATGTCAGTCACAGCACATGCATGGTCTTACCTTAGCCACTTTTCTGGGTGCAGGTTCATTGTCAGAGCCTGACTCTGACTCTGATTCTGAAGAACTTTCTTCCATGGAACTGGATTCCTCACTGGACGATTCAGAAGCTCTAGATTTTTCATTTTTCTTCTCTCTATCTTCTGAATCACTGTGAATAAAGATGAATTTTGAGATATAAAACCTTATGTAGACAAATTTAAGTAATTTTATAAAACACAATAAAGATGGCTTAAAAATCCTAAGATATGAAAATTAAATGAGGGCTGCCTAGACAACTTCCGGGAGAAGGTCCTCACAGCCAAACCTGACGACCACAGTCTGGTCTTCAGGACTTACAGAGAGGACGGAACCAAATCCCACAGGTGGTACTCTGATCTCCACATGTGCACTGGGAAGCATGTGCTTACAAAGAAACAAATTAAATTTAACGAATAATAATAAAGGTAGTGTTACCAAGTAAGCTGGAGCAACTTCAAAGGCAAAATCATAACAACACTAGCTGATATACTCAGTAACCATATAGAAAAAATACTATGAGGGGACTGCTGCTCTTTGGAAAATAAAGAGCTAACAGTAAGAAATTCTAAGAACTCAGGCTGAGTTTTAGAATGAGCTCTCAAATATTGCTTACTGATAAGTTTAAGAGGTTATACATCTACTTTTGTCAACAGACCTGCATTTGGTGAATTTCTTGTTTGTTTCTGAGAAAATCATCCAGACAAGCACACAATGTGATCTTAGATATATTATGTAAGAAGATTGTTAACTGGCTCAGAGGAAACTACTTGTTTACTTAAAGATAGGGTATTGCTTTGTTGCTATGTAGCCCAGGCTAGCCTCACACTTGGTCTTCCAGCCTCATACTCCAAATGCTGGGAAGAAGGTGTATGCCACCATGCCACACTCTAACAGGCTTCTTTTATGTATCATTTCACTAAAAGTGCTATTCACTTATTCACAGAGTCAACTAGGATTTATTACTAACTTGTTAGACTCATGTTAGATAACAGTAGTGAGACACAGATGACCTGGGTGTCAACTCAGTGTCTGTGGTGCACTGGAGCATACAGAGAAATACACCAACAGTGACAAGGCACACAAGCAATAAGCACACAGTGAAGATGCTTTATGACAACACTCAAAGGGACATCTACATTAGATACCCAAGATTAGGAACATGATTTGAGAAACAGAAGTGGGTGAGTGGGCAAAACAGAACTATTCCCCAAAGAGAATGGAGAGCATGAAGACGGACTAGCTGACTGTCTCCAGGTCCCTCCAAATGCAGTCTAGTTCTTTCCACTGTGTGTGTTTGTGCAAGTGTACGTGCATGTATGCACATGTGTGGGCTCCTTTAAAACTCTAACCTGGGAACTAGAGATAGCTCAGCAGTTAAGAGTGCTTACAGCTCTTATACAAGACCCTGGGTTCAGTTCTAAGCACTCACATGACAGCTTACAACACTGTAACTTCCAGTTCCAGGGGATCGAAGTCTGTCCTAACCTTCTCAAGCCCCTGCCTGACGTGGTGCACAAGTACACACGCGCAAATGCACACACTCCCACATACACAATCAGCCAATCAATCTAACGTTTTTCTGTTTTGTCTTTAATAATCTCCCTTAGGCCAGGCAGTTCTGGGTGCTTCATTCTAATCATCTATTCAGATGTTCTCTTATTATTATCCCACTTACAAGGAAACCGACATCTGAGGGTAAATAACTTTAGGGACACACTGGCATGAGAGGCAAGCCTGAACTCTGAATTCAAATCTGCCTCCCTCTGACGTCCTAACCCGCTTCCACCATGCTATTGTTTCTACCATGAAGATACTCTGGAATGTACGACTGAAAGCTAGTAACAAACACCGGTCACTACTAAAGAGTCATTTCTGAAGAGACTTAAAAAGATTATCAAGAACTTCCAAAGTTGTGCAGGCGAACAACAAACAAGCTCTGAGAGACAGGCTGAAGGAATGGGAGGGGAAGCAGCGTGGGAAGAAGGATCAATAGCTCTCAGAATTGATTTCTGGGGAGGAAATATGGTTGCTGTTTATTAAAAATGGAGCAATGGCAACATCTCAGAGCACATGTAATTATATTTGAAGATGAAAAGATATGTTGTTTTCTCTCCTACAAAATAGTAGCAATATATATTGTCCCCAATGCACTGTTTAAAACATGGACCTACAAATGAACAGCTTAGACTGTCTTTGTGGTTGTCTTTTTTGTTGTAACGATTACTTTGAATTCAAACATAAATAAAAATTTAACAAAAACATTTCTGAAGAAAAAAAATATGGACCTAGCATGTGATTAAAAGTGTGTATCATGATGACATGTGCCCTCTGAGGAAACACTGCTATGTGGAGGAACACATCTAGAAACAAGCACTTTTCTCAACCAGATCAGCACAGCACAGCTAGTCTGATGTGAAAGCCAAGCAGTGTCCTCAAACACCAGGGATGACAAGCCAAGGCCTCACTCCTGCAACAAGGGAGCTATTCTAAGGAGACTTCACTCCTGGCACTGCAGATAAGATTTTAAAAGGTAAAAGTGTTATTTTATTATGCATCACTCAATTCTGATGGTAATTATTGTTTACCTTACTGCTTAGAGTTTCAGATGTTAACCTAATGAGAAGAATTTACTGGTAACTAGGTTTTTAACTTTGCAATGATGAAAAGCCTGTATTAATTTAACCTACAGATTTCATTTGTTCTGAACAGGAAAAACAATATAAATCACTTTTAAAATCATTAAATCCTGACTTAAATTAATAAAGTCATAATTAGGGCATTATGCTGTGTTTGTTATGGAAGTGGCAGGGCGAGCTGCTTTAATTACTGTCTGTAATAAAAGGAGCGGAGAGCGTACTGCACGCCATCAGTGCTGTCAGCCACGACTGAGCCGAGCTGCAAGCTCATCACAGGAGTGGGCGGCAGGCCCCGAGAAGGGCCAGGGAGTCAGCGGAGGCCACTGTGACAGCAGCGGGTGGGGAAAACAGAGCCACACAATCCAAGGTATTAGCCCCAATTACTCAAAATCTTAATGACGCTTTAATATGAGGACGATGTTGATAATGGCAGATCTTGAAAAGCACTAACCCTTAAGTATCTTCTGACTGTCTTCCTTCACAGCCAATGACTCTGATATTTAGATCATATTGTTTTTAATGTAACATTATTTAGAAAAATCAACTGTCTTGGTTACCTAGTGGCAAAGTACTGAAGGCTTTAATTTTAGCTCTCAGCAAAACTGCAGCACAAGGTGACTAAGTGTCTCACCCTTACTGCTTGTCACATAAGGCAGTCAGTCTCCCAAGGTGAAAAGTACCCTAAGATTTCCTCAGGCCCAAAATGAAACCCAAGAATGGTACCCAAGTAGAGAAATCACACCGGCATTTGTTAGCTGAGACGTGAGGAAAACTGACTACATCACCTTTTCTTCTTGGCTTTGGAGTTCCTCTTTGCCACTCTCTGCTGTTCCGCTTCTGCCTCGCTTCCAGACTCACTGTCCTGTCCACTGGAGGAGTCCTCACTGCTGTCCTCACTGCTGCTGCCTGTGTCTCCACTCTCGCTTCCAGACCCGCTCTCTGCAAGACAGACCAGCGGCTCTTTCACTTCAACCATTTTAGTATGTGGAGGACACCGCACCATCCACAGCGACTGAGGGAAAGGAGGTACTGACTTAGATGGACTGGTCTGTTCAGAGGCAATCTGGGAGGACTCAGACAGAAGAAGATGCTCTAATAATGAGCAGAGCAAAGGCAAGATGAACAAGAAAACCAACTTGAGAGGGTCTCACTTTTAAACCTAGAGCAGCTAGCAATGGCATACCTTTTTTTTTTTAAACGAATGAGTAAGTGGTATAAGAAATTATTTTGAATTCTGCTACTTGTCATTGAAATTATTTAGTGAAAAATAAGGCAACAGTTAGATCTTCCTAGGAACCAATTTTGAGGAGGAAAAGAGCTTTTAAGTCATTCCCCAAAAATGTCTAAGTATATAAGTAGCAAGCAAAATTCCTCAAGAGTCATGACTTGCTAGCCTGACAGTCTCCCGTCTGAGATAACACAGCATACCTGTGTTCTTGCAGAAGTTACGAATTAAGAGCTGAGCATGATGGAGCACGCCTGCGACTCTAGGATCAGGAGGCTGAGGCAGGAGGAATAAGCCTGAGTTCAAGGGCAGCCTGGGCTACATGTGGGCCATTTTCACAAAATACATATATATTGTGTATTATTAAAATACACCCTAACTTTCACTGCTACAAATGACTTTAGGTGCAGAGCCATACACTGGCCCTGCTCAGTGCCTACCCAGTGAAGTGCCCTCAGCACAACCTGAGGTTAAATGCTGCTCCAACACCTGCTTCCTAAGATTCCTTTCCACACCGCAGGGCAAGCCAGGACAGCTGGTGCTTTTAGACTTTCACAGATTTGGCTATAAAGCAGGGTTCTCCCTGGGATCCCAGGTTCAAATCCTGGCTATGCCACTCCCCAGCTCTAAGACTGCAAATTATGCAACCTCTGACTCTCAGTTTCCTTTTCAGCAAGCTGCTGTGACAAGTACATGACTGGAAGCATGTGCCAGTGACTGGAGCACAACAGGACTGGCACATAGGAAGGCACTCACCATGACATCTTTCACAAACCCACCCAAACAAAGCTTCTAAACAAAGATATCTGGGATGTGCAGTGGAAAAAGCTACACACACCCAGTAGTATAACTGGTTTATACTAGAAATAACAGAAAGAAATTACAGGGCTGAGAGATGGCTCAGTGGATAAAGTACTTGCTGCACAGGCACGAGAAGCTGTATTTGGCTGCCCAGCACCCAACACATGTAAAAGCCAAGCATGGTGGTATGCATCTACTAGTGTCGGGTAGAGAGGATGGATGGGCGGGTGCTCATTACTCAGCTTAGAAAAGAACAGTAAGCTCTAAATTCAGTGAAAGACTGCCTCAAAAATTAAGGCTAAAGAGATGGTCCTTGTTGCAAAACTGAGATTGATCCCTTAGAACTGATTCCTTTAAGCTGGCTTCTTATCTCTACACAAGTGCCAACAATTGCACCTCTCTCCCACACATGCAAATGAATACGTGTAACCAAAATTTTAAAAGGAGAGACACCTAACATTGACATCTGGCCTCCACATGTGCACACGCTCACCTCACACATAGGCATACACCACACTCACCCACCCTTCAACCCTCACACAAGGAAAAGGGGAGCAGGCAGCAGCAGCACATTCATCCACTGCCTGTCATCACATAAGAGTCAACGGCAACCTAGGTCCGGTTCACATTAGGCAGTTATTTTCCTCTGGCGTATAGAAGAACCCCTCACACAGGACTCAGTATTGTGTATTCAGACAAGCTCATCAGTAGCCACAGCGTTAACAGAATGTCATTAAAGATGTTGAACAACGCTAATCTAGAAACAAGCAAAAGCTTGTAAACAAATAGGATGGAGACACATGTGTAGGGTATAAAATAAAGTGCATGATAGAAACAATCCAATTAACCATGGAAACAATCTTTCTTAATAGTCTACTTCACTCTTCAAGTTACATATTTTCTATGTTAACTTTTGGGTTGAGGTATTTGGCTTATTATATAAGAAGATAATGTATTGGGGTTAATTTCTCAGATATTACAAAGATTTTCATAGGGCAGGTGAGAAAGAAGTAGAGAACTAGGAAATCGTCTTGGGCCAGAGCTGCCACCAAGTTACACTTTTGACTTGTAATTCAAACATGTCCACTAATGTAAATCACATGCAAAATTTTAGTTATGAAGTTTTGGGGTGTGTGTCTGAAGAAAGCAATGGTGAATACATAAAATAAATAAATCTTAAAAAAAAAAAGTTTTGGGGTTTTGTTTTGTTTTTTGGTCTTCTAAGACAAAATTTCTCTGTGTAGCCCTGGCTGTTCTGAAACTCTCTCTGTAGACTAGACCACACTAGCCTTGATCAAGAGATCTTTCTCCCTACCTCTGCCTCCAAGTGCTGGGGTTAAAGGCTTGCTTTTAAAGTCTTCCTCTTCACCTATCAGACGGAAAGGTAGGTGCCCCATTTAGTTGGTACAGCTGAAGCCTAGGATCCATACCTAGATACTTTTTTCAATGCATACTGCTCTCAACTTCCTAGTTTTGAAAATAATAAATTCTGAGTTGTCTTAAGTTTAGTAAAAGACTGGAGGGAGAAAGAAAAAGATAAGGGGCATGCAATCTACAGTGTGACAATACATTTCAAGTATTATAAAGCCCACCACTGTCACTGCTGCTATCAGAGGGATCCTCGTCCTCATCTTCCTTTTCCTCTTCTTCCTCCTCTTCCTCCTCCTCAGATTCAGAGTAAAATTTCTTCACAGGTTTTTCTTTCTTTGTTTTTCCTAGTGGGGTCCATTCTTTTGTCTGTTTATATAAACAAAGGAAACATTAATGAATTCTTATTATGGGATGCAGACTCCTGGAAAGTTCACTGTGAACTCAGAAGAGAAGTTTGACGCTTCTATAAAGAAGCCAAGTGCTAGATGTGCAGTCCTAACAGCAGAGGTATCCATTTCCAAACACAGAATGTACACTCTCATTCAGAGTCTACTGTTACATCACTCATGTTATACTTCCCGACTATTTAACAATGTGTGTTGGTCCACAGAAAACTTAGCCTACAGTAACAACAATAACATACTTGACATGTAAGAGGAACAAAGCAAGCAAACCATAGTGAATGTTGGCAGTAAATACTCATCATCTTGCTAAGCTAAAGCCTAACTCCTCACAGCCTCATGTTTAACCCATGGTGGCATGCTTTTCCATGCTGGTCTGGGCACCTGTCTCTCCTGAACTGCTACAGGAGGTTCTTAACTGGTTACTTGTTTCTCCTCTCCATTGACTCCAACCAAAGTCCACTGAACACAGCAGCTGGACAGTCAGGACTAGCCAGTCTCTGGTTTCAAACCTTCGTGGCTCCCCAATTCAGTCGGATACATGGACAAAGTCTACAGCAGTCTCCCTCCCCAGACACAGCAAGCTGTTGCCACTTACTTCCTTTTCCTCTTGCAGACTCCACAACTGCCAGTCTCCAAAGACTCTGAGACCTGCTCTGTATGAGGGTCATGCTCTCAGTGATTCCACCTCAACACAACCCCAACTCCTTTAAAAGCCAGCACTAGCTGCCTTCTAATATACTGTGTGATTTATGTATTTTTTTACTTCCCCAGAATGTTGATTTCTAACACCTGTAAAATATCTGTTTGCATTTAAGAAAATTATCTTCTTTGGTGTTCCGGAAAGATGGCCTTAGAAGAAATCTTTACTATAAGTCTATCATAACCACAACCTTGATTCATTGTGGAAAAATTAAGTCTCATACCTTCTCTACTAAAAATCAAGGAAATGAAGATTTCTTAAAAGCTCAAAACGGTTAAGACTCACTTATTTATTACACTTTTAATTGAGTTTCCAGAGTATGCCAGCATGATAGAGTGTGTGTATATGGATATAGAGACATATATATGTATGTATATTACTTATACATATATATGTATATATAGAGTGTGTATATGTGTGTATATATATATATACTATTATTATAAAGGAATTATTATTTACAGCATGATACACTAAAGAATCATTACAATTCTCTGGGAATGTTTTAAAATAATAATACAAACAAAAATATTTATGCTTAAAAAAAACCCTGAATGCCGAGAGAAACTTCAGTAGTCTGAAAAATCATTACTTGGGAAATGACAAGAAAACTAATAAATTTAAATCCATGAGTTTACACGTCCACAGAGTTTCATACATTAAAGGCCCAAAGCCTAACATGACTGGACTGTCACTCTAGTGTGAGAGCTATGGAGCTGGAAGCCAAAGAACAGAAGCAAAGAACAGGAAGAGAGAGGGAGCGATGGGAAAGCTAAGGTCCTCCACACAACATGTTAAGTACATGTTTGTATAAAGCAAGATGTCCTTGATATGCAAAAGAAAGTCTTGTGTAACTGGAAAAAAAACGATTTTCTGTAACTAAACAGAAACTCTAAAGGAGCCACAAAACTCACTGGTACCTTAATATAAATACACATCACATCTGATATCCTGGAAATGGTGGTGTGTAATTCAAAGTGACTTCTAGTATAAACCTAACTAGGCTCCCTGTTGTTTTGATTAAAATGTCAGATTATCTAAGCCTTAGCCATTTTTTTCCTAAGTTATATTTCATAATAATGAGATTTGACCTTAGAGGATCACTAGATAGTAAACCCAGAATAATACAGTGTATCATGTGAACAAAACGCACTGATATGACTTCAGGGGAAGTCACAGAGAACAAGGCAAAAGGGATGGTCTGAGCAACACTGTCTGTAGTGAGGAATGCATCTCAAAAGAGAACTAGCTACACTGGAATTATATTTCATTCCATCCCTCATAGAGCATTTTAAGCTGCTATCTCAGAAAGCAATAGAAGAAATCTATTTGTTCTATGGTTTAAATGGATGCCTTTAAGTCTGGTTCCATTAGCTATAATTATTCTCCATAAATTATTAATTATTAATTTCAGAAATATAGTCAGCAAAATGAAAAAGAAACCAATTTGTCTCTGTTGAACAGGGCAACTGAAATGAAGATAGGAAAAGAGATTGCTTATGTACTGTCCCTATAAAAGAGTTAATGCTTACAACACATGAAAATGTAAGAAGGCAGTCAACCTTAGACCACCACCGAGGCAAAATTCAACTGCATAGCATTGCTAGCAATTTCTCAGAAGATACGCTCTTTCCAGAGAGAAGCGAGAGGAAAGTAACAAGTGGGCAGGTATGGTGGGAGAACAAAAGGATTGTTCTACTTGAGCCAGAGCACTGTGTAGCCAATCACACAAGAGGAGAGCAAGATAAGAGCCAGCAAGCATACTTATCAGGAAAGAGGTGTCTGCACAAGAATCACAACAGAGAACACTCGCTTCATATTCCAGCGTCTGACAAAAGTTGTACACACAAGGGAAATGTGCTCAGCAATGCTTAGGTTTGAGAAAAACAGCAAACTTAGCTTCAAGCCTGAACAGGCATGAAATGGGTTTTTATAACTTTAATTTATCATATTTATATTTTATTTTTAATACACGTGTTTTATGTGTTCATGGGGTGAGAGATGAGTGTGGAGGCCAGAGTCAATGTTGTGGATCTTTGTGAGCCTGGCACTCCAAAATTCAGCCAGAAGGGCCATTCTCATGTCTCTGTCTCACCAGCATGGGTTTACAGATGTATCCCACCACAGCTGGATTTCCATGTAGGTGCCGGGATCAGACTCAGGTCTTCATGCTTGCTTGGCAAGCACTTCACCAACTGAGCATCTCCCCAGCCTGTTTTCATCATTTGCTACAACATGAAAATGATGGCACTGAACACAGAGAGCAGCAATCTGCACACAAGTTCAGGCATCCTCTCCTTGATGACACAGGAAAGCATGGAGAGCACGCCAGACAGCAGACACGGGAGTAAAACCCTGGTCTGCAGGAGCCATGGAAACTTGCATTTATTTAGGCATCAGAAATCTTGGTTTCCTCATCTATAAAATAGAAATACTGAGCATGGCATGATAGGATACATCTTTGATCCCAACAGTTGGGAGGCAAAGGCAGGTGGATATCTGTTTGAGGTCAGCCTGTTCTACAAAGTGAATTCCAAGACAGCCAGAACTATACAAAGAAACTGTTTCAAAAAAGAAAAAAGAAAAAAAAAAAAAAGAAAACAACAACAACAACAAATGGGGTGGATGTGGGTGTCATTCTGCATTTGTTGCTGCTATCTGTCACATGTCACTGACAGGGCTCTGAACTAAGATACTATTAGTCATCTACTGCTGGCCGGGCTCCAAAGCCAGGGTTTAAGTTTTGTATTCAGAAGAAAGCTGTTTCTCAGCGTAATCAGTGCATGGCTATGCTCATTAATGGGATTATATTTAAAATAATGATTTCCTTCCTCTGCATGTGAAGGGAATGAGGAAGCTAGTTTTCCAACTGGAGTTAAAATGGTAACGGCTCCTGATCACCTGAATTCTAGTTCACTGCAGCATTTATGTGAGGAAAACATTAAGAACGTTAATTCTCATCTGCTCCATTTAAATTAAAAAAGCAATGAAATATTCACACAATTTCTAGGTACAAGCAAAATATCTTAAATTATCAAACTTACTATGAAACAATAAGCAGGTAGGACTGGTAAACAGTAATAATTATTTAAGCCTGACATCTAGTACATTTAAGAAAAGATTTAGAAAACATAATATGGCAGTTTTTTTAAATGTGAAAAGTGTATTATTCATCTGCAGCTGCAGCCTTATCAAGGTTATCTTTGGTACACAATGCGCTCCACTTATTTTTAAGCATCACTTAAAACAGAGCTCATCAGAAAGCCCAGTACATTTTGTGCAGGTTTTTCTTTTCTGGAAAAGAACAGCAAAAATTATTTATAAAAACACTGACAGGAAGCTTACAAATCTCCAACAAAGTAGAAAAGCTCAATCCATTGAAACTAAATACCTTAGAAATTGAATCTACACAGCTACAAATGCAATCGCACAAATGTGGCTGGCACTGATGCAGAGAATTCAATTCTCTGTTTCCTTGAAGCAAAGAACAGCCCACGTACAGCAGCAAGGAAAACCACAACGTTCGGTTCCTCTAAGGGAAGGTGTATCTAACACATTCCACTCAGAAACACAAGAACAGCTTTCAGTTTTCAGCCCAAAGGATTTTATATAAATGGTAGTTACCCCAGAAGCTCTCATTCTAGAACAGAATTAATCTCAGAAGGTCAACTCACTGACTCTGTTACTTCTACACCGCGAACCGACGGGTCAGGCGCCACCTCTGGCCACATAGATAACTCCAGGTACCCGGGTGCTTTAATGTTGAGGGTGTGAGATAAGGTGCCAAGCTGGAAATGATCTCTATCTATTAAAAGTGGAGGAAAACAGAAAATAAACAATATGAGCTGTATGTAACAGATGACAATCATATCAGAGCTCAAGGTAATTGGCATATTACCACAAATGTCAAGAAATAAATATAAACCAGGAAGCTCTTCATAGGTCAGAAAACTGATTTCAGCCCATAGATTACAATAATCTCCCCCATAATGGTCAATAAAAAAGCTAATCAGTCAGTGTGTTTAGAGGTGTTGCTCTGAAATGTAGCTTCTCTAAAAATTACTTTACTGTGAATATTAGGAATGACAGCACAGTTAAACAATCCATATACATGCCTTGGCACAAACACAGTCAGAATTTCAATAGTTTTTGTGCCAAACTGAATTGCATTTACTGTTTTACAACAATTAAATAAGAAATAATGTGGAAACCAAGCCACATAACCACGTGACCCCAACCATAATAGCTACGTGTTAACTGATAAGATATTTAATTAGTCTCCTTTTTATAAGAGCTGGGGAAAAGAACAAGTTCCTTCTTAGGAAAATGAACTTGAATATAAAAAGATATTTGTATGAAATAATTTCTTCTAGAGATGCTGACATTAGTGTACATGAATATTTAATTAATAACTTACTGTTAGGTATCAGGAAATAAAAGTATTTAAAGCAGAAATAAAGCTCATGTCTATAAGAACAAAACAGCTATTTTATCTACTGTAAGGTTAGATTGTCTAAAGAGAATAAAAACCAGAGAACCTGAAACTACTTAAGAGAACAAGGTCTACAGAAAAATAAACTTTAACAAACATAAAAATAAAACTTGCCCTGAACGGATGAGCAAGTACAAGCAAACTGTTCTCACATACTGACATGGAAGTCGTGTGTGTCCAGAGAGAAATCTGAAGCACACCAGGACTGGGACCCGTGAACACATTTCTAGAGACTGTGTGTGTTTTACAGTTATGTGTCTGACACTACCTTTAAAGGGAGACTCGAGCAGTGGTGCCGGCTTCTGTGCAAGGAAGATTTTTCTGGCATATTTACTTAAAGCTCCACTCTTCTCGTTCGGAACAATAAGCTGCCTAATAAATCTTGTGCGGTCTCTGATGTCGTAGTTTTGATCATACTTGCCGAGATTTAATATGTACTGGGTAAGCAATTTTGTCTGTTCGAAAAAAAACAGAACAAGTTGAAAATACGGTTATTTATGATTATTGATAACTCTGGATAAACATATTTAAAGATGTAATAAAAATGAATGGTTATGTCAAACAAATGTCTTTCCATGGGGAATATGCATTTCTAACATGGCAAATGGAATTCTGTAGCCAACGCACATGTCCTCTTCTGTGCTGGGGAGGTGAACGCTGAGCACTGAGAAGCAGCCATGTGCTAGATTATTAAACTGCTCAAGTGGAAAGAAAGGCATCATTAAAAAAATAATCATATATGGCAAACCTGCTGAAGGGTCTACGTGAGAATAATGAATGTGGAAATACAACTAAAAACATGGCACTCAAAACTTAATCGGAAAAATATGCAGGACATCAAAACATCAGAGAGTATTAGGGGCTGGCAAACTGCTTCTCCTGAGGTGTGCTTTATGAAGAGCTACTGTCCCTGGCATAGGCAGTGTCTGCACTCTGACTGCACTCCGTTACTTTACCCTGAATTATGACCCATTAAAGCAGACACATGAATCACTGAACTGGATTACTGCAAATTATTTGCAGTGCATTTAGCTGTTACTTTTTCATAAAAGCAAGCTGCTGATGCCCTCTAAAAACTAGGATAAAAGAGTTCTTCCATTTGTCCGCCATGCTGCTTACAGCCTCTAGTAATATTGGTCATTTATTTATTTACGTAAGCTTTTACACCATAATCAGGCTTGCTGAGGCAACTTCTAAATGCACTACATTAATGTATATTGAGATGATTTTAATAATAATTAAACCAAAACTGGAATGTAACAAAATAGGTTTGTATTTTAAACTACACTGTTTTTAAATGAAAAGGCAATTTTAATTTAGAAGTCTACATGGGTACAATTGTAAACTTAAGCTAAACAGAAGTCATAAAATAAGGAAAAAATAACCAAAGATTAGTACTATTAGAAAATTTTACACACATTATAAACAAATGACAAGAGAACCAATCAACAGGGAGAAGTAAAGACAACGCTAGAACAGCATGTCTGAAGCCAGGAACAGCTGGGCTCTAAATAAGTCAGCTGAGGAGCTGGCCCGGAGAGGAAGGAAGCTTCTTCTGGAAGCAAGGTATCTGAAAGCATTAACACGGGTTTCTTAAAAAACAAGAATTACAAATGCTTGCAGGCTTTCCTGAATCTGGTTACCAACAACTACTGTCCATGTTGCCTCATCCATAAGTAGAGAGGTACATGATTCCTGTTTAAAGAATGGCAATTAGCCAGTCCCCGACAGACGAGAGACACAATTCAGCAGCAGCTTACGCAGGATGAGCTACACTGCCGTAACGACCTGCACGCGAGAGCCGGGAACCCGCATAACCGTTACCACCGCAAATCAGAGGGAGAATCACAACTAGTTAACGCCAAAGTCCTTCTGAGCACTGACACTGAAAATATGCGACGCCATTTAACCCAAGAAATGAAGCCTGGGAACCTAACTTTTTGAACCGGCAGTCATACATTCTGCTTATAAATTTCTTAACCCCCAAACTAAGTTCAAAATTAAACTTTTAAAAAATATTAACAAACAATATTTACACTGAAAATAATTAAAAAATATATATGTATAAAATTATTGATAAGCTTATAGAACAATTCTCTTAGAACGTATTTTTAAAATAAAACTCTTCATAACATAAAATGTATATCTCTATGCAATGATGCATTAAAATAAGTACAATAATTATTCATCACATACTAGAGTAAGCAATTTCTTTGCTATCTGTCTCTGAAGAATGCATTTTTAAAATAGTCTATTTTCTCTTATATTTTTCAGAGTTAAATTTTATGATTAGAAATTACAAAACTGCTGTCATTTCAATGTATTCTCCATATATCACAATATCTGTGAGTATGTGTGCTGTATGTGTGTATACATGTGTGTATGTGTGTGTGTGTACACACGTGTGCATGTGCACCAACCATCAGCTTGGGTGTCTTCCTTTGTTGCATTCCACCACATGTTTTGAGACATGGTCTCTCACTGAACCTGGAGCCCATAGACTGCTTCAACTGACTGGACAAAAAAGCGCCAGGGATCAACCTGTGTCAGCTCCTCCTCTCCTGCTGGCACGGGGTTATAGATAGATGAGTTCTTAACTCTCATGGCACTCAACAGTGGTATCACAGAGACTGAGATTCAAAGCTGACATGAAGAAAGCTACTTGTGTGTTACTGAAACAACCATTAAGGACACTGCTTTAAAGCTGAGGGAGGCCACAACTGGATGAGACACTTAGACAATCATCATAAATTAGGCTTCTCCAGGGAAACTTTTAGAAAGGGGAGAGAGAGCAGTTGAGTAAATAACCATGGCATTTTAACACCACTAGGGGTTCAGTTCAAAATTCAAATAATACTGTTTTATACAAGAATGATATCAAACAAGAAAATGAGATAGAGTGGACGCTAAAGAAATACTCAGTACCCTCTGCTCTCATTTATTAAACTTTGATTTTAGTTTAATTTTCCTGTTTAGATTTAAGAAACCAGTGCTGTTACCACCTAGTGCTAAGGCTATTAAACATCACTCACATCAACTACACACTCTTTACAGTGACTGGTACTCAGAAAAAGGGAACCTGAGGGAAAATACTATGAAAATTTATTATTGAAATTATCTTTGTAAGAGATGAGCACCACATCCTCACCTGACTATTCTAACAAGTAATGAAATGGCAAATATTTATTCACACAATAGTGTCCTAAAACAGTTACACACTAATGACAAAGATATGCCCTGAGAAAGGTGTCACTGGGCCACACCATAGCTGTGGAGCAGAGTGCACTTGTACACACAGACAGACACACTGCATCACCAAGAACTGGTGGAACCAGCATTGTACATATGGTCTGTTAGTGTCCAAAATGTCATCAGACACTGCACGAATGCGGTTACCAGTCAGAACAAACTAGCAAAGGTCATGTTAAATAGCCACAAAACACGTCTAAGACACAACTATAAGGAATAAAAAGTACAGACAGAATTCAGCACCCAGTTTAACAACAGTTATTTTTAAAGGCAAGAAATTGATAGACATTTGGGAACTGCACAGAATTCTTAACCTACCCTAGAGGCAAATCTAAGCAGCACTGCTGTTCTGTACTTTCATGACCAAAAGGTTCCTTTCTGTGACTTAATGAAGTTTTTTAATTCAACAACAACAATTTGAAAGACTGTCTTAAGATCTCCGTTTGATTTTTTGCCAGAGCGGGGAATACTAGGAATTGAGCCTACAGTCTCGCATGCCAGGCAAGTGCTATACCACTGAGCTCAAGCCCTAGTCAGAGGCTTCCTTTCTAGTTCATAGTTACTTACTTTTCTTAGGAGAGAGAGTGGGAAGAGATGAGGGAGGGGAGAAGGGAGGAGCAGAGGCAGAGGGAGAGCAAAGCAGAGTCTTGTCACTGCATAGCACCAAGCCTTTTGTCAAATGAAAACAAAAGGCAAAGCAAGGAGATTTCAGAAAAGGACCTGCCCTTGCTTTGGGAGGATCCCCGAGATATCAGTACAATCACCCAGTTTCCGACTGAGAACCAAAGTGCCTCAATGAGTAAAAAGTGACCACTCTAAGTAGCAGAGTAGAGACTCGAGTATCTCACAGAATATCAAACAGGAAATGAACCACATCTGTACATATCACTATTTCTAAGACATGACATGAAAAGCTGCAAAACTATAATAAAGTAGAAGGCGTCTGAGAACCACGAGGCAATATGAGTTTATTAATGTGCACTCAGATAATGAAAATCAGCTTGACTGAATGGGACACACCAACAGTACAGTGTGCTCACAATAAGGAGGAAGGACGAGGCCAACAGGAGCTGCAGGCTTCAGAGCCATCACTTTTAAAAGGAGAGATGGAGCAAAGCTGACAGCTACTGTGTCCTACTGACAGGCTGATGTGTGCAGTTTTCCTGTTCTGTTCTTTTCTGTGAGTTTGCAACTTGCCATAATTATAGATAAAAACAGGTTAGGAACAACATTGACCCATTATTTATCTCTATACTTAAACCTCAGACTTTATTACAAATGATTTTTAGAAAACAGTCTTTGGTTACCCTTAAGCGCTAATACCCATTTGAAGCAAACCCATGCTGAGTCTTCATGCCTTGTATGCCGACTTCAGCAGCTAGAACATTTTCCCCACACACTGGCCCCATTTCAACATGCCACAGTGCTGTCCACTGGACACGCTTACCTAACATTATTCTTCACTAACTAGCAAGAGAGGGACTGTACTGCCCTTTTCCTAACAGAATAGGCCCAAAGAAGTAAGTTTCTTCCTGAAAAACAAAATGATTACTGGTAGCTGAACTATTTCCCTTATTGTGAAAAATCATTTCCCCCAAGAAAATTCTAGCAGTTGACTAGACATATTAACTTGGGCTCAAATGAAAAAGTGGAAGTCCCATGAGCTAAGTTCCATGAGTAAAGAACCATGAGCAGAGGACAGAGGATAGGGAAAATAATAAAGCTGGGTGTCAGGAGGTCTTGCCAAGCAAGCGTATTAAAAAGTATAGAATCTTTTGTTTTTTGAGATAGGGTTTCTCTGTGTAGCCCTCCCTGGCTGTCCTGGAACTTACTCTGAAGACCAGGCTGGCCTCGAACTCAGAAATCCGCCTGCCTCTGCCTCCCAAGTGCTGGGATTAAAGGTGCACGCCACCGCCACCCTGCTAAAAGTATAGCATCTTATATACTATTTCCCAAGAAATGGAGCAGTCAGTCTAACCAAACAAAGTTGTACATGGGAGTACAGGGCCTCTCGAAAGCACCTTGGAACTGAGAACCTTTTAGGAGAAAAAGCCAACTTCCCAAGAACAGAAACCTTAATTCCTTTAAGGCTCCAGCCCTGCTGGTCTTTCAGGTCTACTCGTAGGCAAAAACAACGAATTAAAGTTCCCTTTGTACCATTTTTCTATACTAGAATTACTTTTTAATTTCAAGACAGGGCCTCTCTCTGTATCCCGCACTGGCCTGGACTATGTCCATGAGGTTCTCATCACAAAGACTCCCTCTGCCCTGCCTCCGCAGTGCTGGGGTTAAAGGTGTGTGCCACGTCAATCCAGACTTACTAACTTCTACTTGATCTTTAAAAATAATTTAGATTTCCCTCCAGAGATTTCTTATCTTTTCACTCATTATGAGTATACGTTCCTTTACACCATTAACCAAATTTCATACAGTTGTTTCAAAACATTTACCTACAAATCCTAATGTGTGTCCAAATAATTTGGGTTTCTAAGGACATTTTCCTTCTTGAAAACTGATATAAATCCCAATTATCTTTTTTTAATCGAGGTTAAATAAACATAAAATCTGCTACTTTAAGGTTATAATTCAGTGACATTTATACTGTTACCAACCATTAGCAACTTCTGTCTGTAGAACTCTTCCATCTTTCCACACTGAAACTTGAAACCTGTTAAGTCCCAACACCCCATTGTGGTTCTCCTCATGCTGAGTAAATCTGGATTACAGATGTCATATCACAGATGCCACTCTCAACACTGTTAACATTCTTTAATTAGCAGTGAGTTTTTGTTAGCTTCAACACACCATTAACTTGGTGGGGTTCCTGGTTGCACCTCAAATTTCAGGCCAGGTCTTTTATTCTTAGGGTGCTGCTTTGGTGGACCTCTCAGGTATCAGTAAAAAACCTGGGCAATTTATCCACAGATTTCAGGCTCGTCTACTGTTGGCACTCAAGAATCTTCTGTAGCGTTGTCCCGTCTGCAGCCTGCTTGCATGCTGCCCTCGACTTCCCCTTCAGAACATAGGTGCCATGCACAGTGCCAACTAGGTGCCTCCTGCTCCCTCCAGGTGTGTGTGTGTGTGTGTGTGTGTGTGTGTGTGTGTGTGTGTGTCTCTCTCTCTCTCTCTCTCTCTCTCTCTCTCACACACACACACACACACACACACACAGTATCTTCTTGTTTCGTCTCTCTTTACTCTGAGTGGTTAGGAAGTTGTGCTTTCTAGTTTCCAGTTTCTATTTGTTATCTCTGGGAAGGACATGTTAATTAGAGTTTACTTTGCCATCTGAAAGCAGGGTATTAAAATCATCTTTGAGTTCTCTTTGCTTTTGGTTTAAAAAGAACCTCTCTCTCTCTCTCTCTCTCTCTCTCTCTCTCTCTCTCTCTCCCTCTCTCTGTCTGTCTCTCCCTCTCTCTCTCTACCTA
>JANHMN010000014.1:17308272-17337205 GCA_030674055.1 Rhabdomys pumilio | reverse complement strand
AGAGGAGAGAAGAGAGAAAGGAAGAGAGGAGAGGAAGGGAGGGGAGGGGAGGGGAGACGAGACTAGACTAATATGGAGGGTAGAAAGCAACTTGTAGGACTTAGTTCTTCTCCCTTTCCATCATGTGGTTCTCAGGGCTCAGATTCAGACTGTCAGACTTGGCGGCAGGACTTGTACCCACTGGGCCACCTCACCTCCACACACACTTTGTCTTTATGAAACGGGGTCAGCCCCTAACTGACCTGGAATTTAGCACTTAGGATAGGCTGAGTGAACAAGTAGCCCAGGATCCTCAGTCTCTACCTCCCCAGTGCTGGGATTGCAAGAATGAACCGATACACTCAGCCTTTTGATTTTTAGTTTTAAATGATTTCTGAATATCCAACTCAGGCCCTCATGCTTATACAGCAAGAACTTTACTGATTTCGGCATTTCTCTAACAGCAAGTATAGACATTTTAAAGAAGCAAAATTTACTACTTAACTACTTTCTATGCATACAGATAAATAATAATGAATAGTATATGAATAACACTAAGCCTTATAAAAAACCAACTTACAAAGTCTTGATTCAATGAGTTATCAAGATCCCAGGGAAACGGGTCTACAATTAAGTCCTAGGACTCTGTGTAAAGCCGGTTCTAAACACTGGCCCAGTCTTACCTATTCAGTTTTAAAGACAGCTAAAGTAAACACATGTAGAAATATTTTTATCTTTTAGTCAAAGGAATTAGTTCAGTCTCTACCTAATATTCACTATGTTATGAACTACATAACTAAAACATACTGTTGACCTGACAGTACATACAACTATTAATTAGTGCAATTTTCTTTCAGAAATTTCCCCAGCCACCTTTTTCTTAAAAAAAAAAAGAAAAGAAAAGAAAAAGTGATAAACATTGGAAACAGGCCACATCATCCATTTTCATATCATTAAAGATAATCAACTGTGAAATAGTAAAGAACTTTGAAAACTCATTGCTTCTCACCCAGACGGCATAGTGTCTACAGCCATCAGGAAGAGCCAATGTGAAACACACAACAGCATGCTTCAGAAACTGGCCTCCAAATCTGTCATGAAGATTTAGCTCATGAAAAACATGACAGCAACCAATGCTGCCTTCAAACTCACTGAGGAAAACGACCCTGACCACAGTCTAGACTTTCCAAATGGAGAACTCCGTTCAGGCACTGGCTCTTTGCCACTATGAAACAAAGGGCCTGACAACAATGATGACAACAGTAACAAACAACTTCGACATGAGCCACCAGATGGACCCCCCTCTTGACCTAACTGTGCCACCAGATGGACCCCCCTCTTGACCTAACTGTGCCACCAGATGGACCCCCCTCTTGACCTAACTGTCCCAGGCCCTGCCTCCATAAAGCATCACACTTGTGATAGGAGGTCACCTCACTAACCTAAGGGATAACAGTACACACTTTAACACATGCACCTCCACAGATTTCCTAAATTCCCCCAAGTAGTTTTCCGGCTCTGCGCTGCTCCCCTTCCCTTGTTCTGCATACCTACACTGACCTCCTCCAGGCCTCCAGCATCTTCAGAGATAAGCTGACCTCTCCTTCTGCCTCAGACATGCATCTCAACACCTCTACCACAGCTCTTCTTTGAAGTTCGTTTTTTTACTGTTAGATCAGAATGACTTGTCTGCCTCCCGCCATCAAGCAGAGGACCTAATACAACAGGGTCCACTATCGCTGAGTGCATGGGGTAACATGTGGGAAGACTGCAGGGGCTTGGGTAGAGTAAGGGAAGTAGCCATCAGGCTGAATAAGCATCAGTCTCTTACCTGTTTGGAATTAGTTAAATACAGTTTTGCTCCAAGATTTAAAATCTGCAGTTTCACTAGGTCATCTTCACTGGTGAAGCTTTTAGCCATTTTCCTCAAAACATCAGGGGCAATTTTAGGAACTCGTTCACAGTTTTCTCCAATTAGCCAAAGAATGCTCGCTCTAGCCACAGGAACCTATTATGAAAAGCACATCATATTATTAGAGAGGTATAATCATACACTCCTCAACATCAGCATAGAAAAGGCTCAGAACTGCCGGAGTTCGGTTCATTTCCTCACTGAACACATGTAGCTAGGAGCTGCTGCAGCACTGGGCATTTGCTGTATGTCAAGTATAGACAGAAAGGGGATCTCTGGAGATGGCTCAGGGCTTAACAGCACTGGCTGCTCTTAAACAGGACCTGGGTTTGGGTCCCAACACCCATATGGCAGCTCACATCCATCTGTAGCTCCAATCCCAGGGGATTGGATGCCCACTTCTGGCCTCCACAGGCACCAAGCCACATAAGGTACACAGACACACATGCAAGCAAAATGCCTCTATACATTATATAAATAAAACCTTTAAAGCAGATTTCAAAGAAATGCCTTGGAAAGATTTAGTAAAGTAAGCATGACTTGTCTAGAATACAGGTCCATTCATAGTCCAGCAAACTCCAGACCAAACCTGAGTGACTGTGGCCTTTGCTGGTTCCTCTCACTGTTTCATGCTGCAGGGACACAAGGGCGTTGTACTATACTTTAGTATTATAATTTTTTAAAGTAAAGTACACTTCAATATAATTTGTTTTCCTAAAAAACACCGCCTTGCAACAAATTGGAAACCTTCCATCAGAACCATTAAGACCAACATTTTAAAGTATGCAAATTAGTTTTATTACTATTTGCTTATTTGTATCCTCTCCTAGTCCAAAAGGAATTTGAGAGGGCATGTAAATTAGTTCCCGTGAACATTTTCACCTAGCATAGAAAATACGCTTTTTACACTAAGTGCAAAAGCTGCTGGCTACCGTGTGGTAGCTGGGAAGAACAGACAGCATGCCTTTCACCAGGTCCCTTTACCAGGCCTCCGTGCCTTACTGCTCCCTGGGCAGCTTCACAGGGCTTCAGTGGGACTTCAAAGGAAGAACGCAAAAATGAAAACCTTTCCATGGCTATGATTTTATCACATAGCAGCTACGTCAAATTCCTTTCAAATATTTGTTTCATAATAATGATATAATAATATAAAAATATCAGCATGTCTAAAGTGAACCAGCAGAATCAGAGGTTGTCAAAAAAGCTTGGAAATATAAGAAATACACACTTCCTAACACTGTAACAGCACTGACGTTAATCCATACTTAAACTGAACTTAGTAACAGAGGAAATTGGTCTACTTATGCAATGTAAAAGGGCCTAAGGGCTATGTCAAACCTATTCATGCAGTGTGATAAAACTAATACCCTTACTGTACACTGATTTCTGGAGAGAAAGAGGTTATTTCTAATGTTCCAAAGGTTACACTGCATTAAGACCTTACTCCCAATCTATTATTTTAAATTGGGCTAAAGAATAGTAATTGAGTGGTGCATTAAGTTTCCAGCCTGGAGCAATTCAAGTGGCCCTCCATAATGAGAGGTACTTCTAAATGAGAATATATCGGCAACTCAGAGCTCAGTTAGGCTACATTTATTTTTCTTAAATATTTTATTATAAATTACAACTCTAGAAATCAGAATTTTATAACATAACACAATTTATTGACCTATTTAAGCATTTTTTCTTTTGGCAACATACTTATAATTCTCTTTTAAAATTAAAAAAACAATCATGAAACGAAGGTGTTAGAACATTTCAGACTCATGAGTATATTAAGATTAAAACAACAGTATTTTAATACTACAAGCATTTATAATAACATTTGAAAAAAATCAATAAATCAATTTCAACAAGAAAAAAGTCAAGATGGAAGAGGAGGAAGAGGGGTAACATTGGAAATGTTCTAGAACTGAGTTTAAAAATTCTTAAGCAAACATTTTAAAAATGTAGAAACTTTTTTTTATAGTAAGAAATAATAAAAATACTATATCAAACTCTTGGTAATGATATTTTATAAAAATTTCAGAGGACAGACATGGAAGCACAAGGCCAGAGTCCCAGCACCCAGCAGGCAGAAACTCCCTGCCAGTCTGGGCTACATGAGACTACCAAAAATACAAAACCAAACAAGAAAGTCTCAAGAAACTAACAAGGCCAGTGTTTGTATCCATTTGGCTCGAGTTAGAAAACTAAGATCTTCAAATTCAATCCTTTTTCCCTTGCAACTAAACATGCAAATAAAAAGTTTACCCTGTCCCTCAGTTTTACTCAACAACATAATAAGCAGAAGCGGAGAACTAAAACTCAACTAACAATACACCACACACTCAGCACGCACAAGAGAAAGCACGCACAAGCAGGTGCACACACACAAGGTCAAACATAGTATGACACTCTTCATACGAACCCCTGCTTTTCAATATTCTCAAAGGCGAACTAGCCTGTAAATGACTGTGCACGACTCTTTACTCTGAATGCCCTGAGCAAGTGGTTAAGTGCACTTTTCAAGCCTTCTAAGAGAAGGCACTTGCCACTGCCATTTTAACCCATTAACTTGCCTGCAGAAACAAATGATGACCCTCCCCACTTCAGCTACAAAGAGACATCTAGGAAAAATTTACAGATCGCTGTTTGCAGTTCAATTTAAAAACTACTGTGTTTCAACAACACACTGCACTGAACAATAATCTAAAGTAAATCTACAAAATCATCAATTTTATTTATTTAAATCAGCCAAAGGCAGAATCAGTAGACATCTAAACAAGCCGCACACTAACAGCAGGTCCGATCCCAATAGTCTGCATCTGGGCTCTACAGGCACTGAAATTTAGATCTGCACTGTCAGTGTCAGGGTGCAGAGGGGACTCTGCAGTGTCCAGGGAGGCGTCTGGGCAAATGTGCACGATGTGCCACTTCAGACCTACTGTGCGTCCTTCCAGAAGAAGACCCAAGTGTTCTTTCATGACACCTGAAACATGTAAATATCATGCAAAGCCCTGCAGAAGGAATCCTCAAGTGGTGTGCATTTTACTCTGGAGCGGCCTTACTGAAAAAGCAGTTACAGATGAAGGACACACCAAAGGACAATGTGGTCACAACCAGAACACACAAGATGACTGCTACAGCCATTATTTCTTCAATCTGGGTGAGCTCAAGAAAGGGAACAATGTAAACATTAGTCTTCATATTTCAACGCTGCTACTCCCTAAGTAAGCAATGAAATCCGTCTTAATATGACAAAATCTATCAATGTTCTCTCCTCTTTAAAATCTGCACACCTAACATCTAAAGAGCCCCTATCTACAATCTGTCACAGTGCTTTTGAAAACTATCTAATTTCTCAGATGGCCACAAAAACAGTCTGCTTCAGGATCCACCACTGCCTCTCCTGAAATGTCAGGACACTGGAGCAAGAACAGGGCAGAGTTGCCCTTGCAACCCAGCTCAACAGAGGCAGGGCCAGCACTGGAAGTGTGAGCCCAAACCCCCAATTACCCTGGGGAGGCAGTGACCTGGAAGAGGGCTGTCTCTAACCCCAAATGGATCACACATCACTTCCACAGGCCTCATTTGCTCCAATGAAGGAATGCAGACCCTGCCCTGCTCAGCTTCCACAGCACACAATGGATGCCTGTCTCTTGCTGTTTCCATAAGAGCCTGACCACTCAGCGAGGGTATAGGTCCCCCTCCTGCCTTATTACCCTAGCCTTGCTGCATTTTCTCATTCCCTCTCTTCTCTCCTGGCAAAGAAAGAGGAGATAGCCAGGGTAGAAGATAGCCTCCCAGGGAAGTGCCAAGCCTAGGTTGCTGGCTTCGTGCGTGTTTTAGGTCCTTGGTGAACATGTTCAATACTGTCCTCTGGGTAAGGCTGGCTTCTCCTGAAATTGCTGCGTTTAGACATTACTCTGGATTTCAAACTACAAGTCAGGAAAAGAGGTCACATTTGAGGCTCTGCTTCTAAGGTTCATGTGTTCCCAGATGCTTCGTGGCTGTTCTTCTTATAAGAATCTCTTTATGATCAGAAGAGAGAGATCTGAGGGCTAAGTCTGCCCTTCTGAGATTCATTCAGGCTTCTGCCCGCTACACCCTCAGCACATCCCTGTCAGTCCCCTGTCATATGACCTGTCAACAGTGACACCTCACCATCAGCTCCACTTGTAAAGTTTAGGCTGGCCCAGCACAACTGCACGGGCCATTCTTCTAGTTACTTTAGTAACATTCACGCTTCACAGTTAGCTTCTCTGCCTCCTCAGGAAGGCACTCTGTTTTATTAACTTTTTATAAGCCCAGCTCAAATATGTATTTACTGAACTGAAATTTTTTTTGCAAATCAAAAAACCTTTCACCCAGGATGATACTTCTAGGTCTTTATGTTGTTTCACTTTGTTCCTTTACAGTTTTGTTTTGTTTTGTCTATTTTTACTTGGCACGCAGGCCGTGGGGGGGCTGCCACAGTGTACACGGGGAGAGGTCAGAGGACAATCTGTGGGGATCGGTTCTCTCCTTCCCTGAGGGTCTTGGGGATCCAACTCAGATCGTCATGCTCTTCATTTCTGACCTCTAACAATCAGAGCACAGGAACTCGTGTATGGCACACAACTAAGTACACATGGGGGTCAGAGGAGGGTGCCAGACCCCTGGAGCTGAAGTACCAAAGGTTGTAAGCTCCCCAACATGGGCACTGGGGTCTACAGTCAGGTCCTCTGGAAAGCAGCAAGCGCCCTTAACTGCTTGCTAATCCATCTTTCCATCTCCTGTTTATTTTATGGAAAAACAATATTTATTCTATAAATTCCTTCTTTGGTCTAAAAGTACAGTTTTAATAATGGGGTTAGCTCAGGGGAAGAATGCTTGCCTAGCATTTTTGAGGTCTTAGAATCAAACCCAACACACATATCCACGAACATGTATGCATAAACATTTTACAAGTGCTTTAATGTTCTGTAAAATTATTTTTAGTTTTATTTAAATTTCAAATTATTTAACTGTTAAATTAAATCTAACTTTATTGACTGAGATGAAAAATATAAAATCAAAGTTCCCTTTGTATCCAAACACATTTTTTGATGCTTTAAAAATATTCAATGGATGTACCCCCTCAAAATGGGCATTACCTATTACATGTCTCTCTGAAGCTGAGAAATTCCCCAGGTTCTTCTGTTTGTTTTGATTTTGTATTCTGACACAAGGTCTAACTATAGAACCCTGGCTGGCCTGAAACTCACTATGAAAACCAGGCTGGCCTTGAACTCCCAGAGACGCCTCCCAAGTGTTGAGATTCAAGGTGAATGTCACCACACCAAGCAGCACCTGAATTATTCTTGGTAACTGACGACACAGAAATCTGGGGAGCAGAGCCCACTTAGATTACAAAACAGGTTCAGCATCAGTGTGTCTCACACTTCCCGATGCTAGTCCCAGTCCCCACCGTCCAGTGCATCAGAAGGCATCTGCAGGACCGCATGTTCTCCTTACTCATGTGGTTAAGATAGCGCCAGCCACAGAGACTCAAGATACCCTGATACTCCCCACGTTTTAGCACTAGTGTGTAGTGCGTCTCAGGAACTCTCCCGAGAGTCAGCATCTCAGTGCTCGGCAGACAGCAACATCTGTCCTACCATTCATTAGCTGCTGTAGAACTGTAACCTTGTAATGTTGCTAACGGTAAAGTGGAAGCCCACTGCCCTCGTACGCTGGGCTCTCCTGGGTTTCTGCTTTTGGCTTCTTTAAGAATAACTCTAATACTCTTATCAATACATTTGTACATTTTTTTTCTTCTATCCCAAAACGAAGGTTCGCGTTCACACTGTTCTTTATTGCTGTATCCTAGCTCTGAAATCAGCCATTTCTCTATGGAATCAGATTGCTTAAAGAAAGAGGGACTGGCCAGGGGTCAGTGACAAAGGCATTTGCTGCCGAGCATGAGAAGAAGCTCCATTAAAGAGCCACATAGTGGAAGGAGTCACATACTATGAGTCTATTTATATAAAATATCAAGAAATAAACCCATAAAAACAAGAAGTAAGTTAGTGGTGGGGAGGGGGACAGTGAGGGGAGGCTGAGGCTTTAAGTATGGGTTTACTATTCAAGAGTAATGAAAATATTTGCACGCCTTCGTGAGTGCACTAAATCCTACTGAGTAATACATTTTAAAGTGGACTTGATAGTATCAAAGTACATCTCAGTAATGACAGAAGATCTCTGCACGTGGTATGATTACTGTAAGGGTGTTACTGTTTTTTAGGGTCTCTCAAACGACAACACAGGAAATACATGTTGTTATGCACATCAGAGACTCACACATGACACATAAATTCAGGCATATTTAATATCTCTCTATCTGTCCCACCAAGACGGTCCCACCTATCCCCAGCCCAGTGCTGGGCTCAGGCCCCTCTTCCCTCATTGAGGTAGTTCAGCCTTAACAAGAAGTACAGCTGGAGTCAGACATGAAACTGGGCATCACAGCTCTCCTAACTGCCACACTTCAGGATGACCATTCGAGGAAAGTAGACTGTACTGAGTGAAATCAGCAGGATGCAGGGTACTCACCGTGATACTGTCCAAGAGCTTAGCCATATGTTTAATAATCTCACCATGCTGTGCAGGCTGCATCTGCAATAGTTTCTTTATAACTACCACACTTTCAGCAACAACTATTTCTGAAAGACAAAAAAAGAGATTACCATATTAAATACATAGAATTAATTAAATTGCAATCTGCCTGGTAAAATGCAAATTTCAATGAACAAAACATCCTTGATGCTTAAATACATGAAAACCTAAATCATGAGCACAGTCTTCAGCGTTTGTACTGAACGTGTTTTATGCAAACTTCACTTTAATCTCTGTCCTCTGCAGCTATCTCTTAGCTTCCAGAATACCTCTCACCTCTGCAACAAACGTTACCTTATGTTCTACAGTAGATGGTACTTTTGCCTTTTAGCCAGAGCTTTTATATAATCAAACACCTACCACTGAAACATGTTCCTCTATTCTATACTAAGTAGCCGACAGGAGAGGGATAAAAACCACACCAAACCCTGCTAAAGTAATGCATCCAGAAACGCCAACAGCAAGAACTAGGAGTAGCAGGACTGGAATCACCATAGAAACAGCATCTACCTCAGTGCCAAATGAGTGTGACCATGAACTGATTGCCTCCACGTGTGCTGTAAACCCATCTACCTACTCATCCAACTTTCTACCCTCAGAGGCTGCTCTGCCTGCAGATGAACTACCCAGGCTGCTTTGTGGCTGACTTCTCACAGCCAATAGGGGTCACAGGCTATTTTAGCCTTTGTTCTAATCCTGTCCATACCTTGTTCATAGCTCCTTCAGTAATTCCCTTTAATTACTCCTTTCAAGTGTGCCACCTGTTTCTCAAAGGGACCTTATTTAATGCAATTGCTCTGTAAGTGTGTAAGAAGCGATTCACAATCTGGGGTTTGGATATCCAGTTTTCACAAGGAGTGGCTGGAGCAGCCTCATCTCCTTTGTGGGAGCACTAGCAGGGACATATGACGTCACAGCACCTGAGCATCTGACCTTATAGAGTAACCCTTAGAGGAGCTATTATTTTGTGTGTGTTGATGTAGTACTGTGCTTGTCTGTAGATGTGCTATACATGCATTTGTACACACTTGCAGAGGGCAGAAGCCAAGACGGAGTGTCATTCTTCTTCGTTTTGCACACTTTTTGAGATAGGGTCTCTCACTGAACCTGGTCTCTCACTGATCCAGAACTGTGTGGCCAGCAAGCCTCAGGGGTCCTTCCGACATCGCCTCCCACACTAGAGCACAGACATATGCCATCCTGCCCTGCCTTTATGGGAGACGGGATCAGAGCTCAGATTCTCCTGCTTGTACGGCAAGTACTTACCAACTGAGGAGTCTCCCCAGACCATATAAACTATTAATGCCACAGATGCCCCACCAAAAAGTACATCCTGTCTTTATGTAAACATTGACTTTAAAAAAATTAAGAGCTTCATAGATATTAGACAATCTCCTAGCATATACCTCAAAGGTTTAATACTATACAAAATACCACAATTTGTACTGTTAAATTTTTTCACTGAAATAATTACCCCTTAAGAATATAAATAAAAGTTATTACATACATTCATGAATAATACACACACACACACACACACACACACACACACACACACACACATATGTATGTATGTATGTATGCATATATACACATATATATCTCAAGCTATATCTTTTTCTCTGGGAGTTAATTCATAAATATTAGGAATATGAATATTTAATATTAAGGCTTTAGTTTACAAAAAAATTATATTTTCACTTTTATCTTAAGATATATGACTTTAAAAGTGACTAAGAAAGCAGAGCAGAATTATACGATTCTGTCCAGGAGTCAGGCTAAGTACCTGTAGTACCCTTTGAACTCTTAGAATATTCTGTAACTACAAATGCTACGTGCTTTCTAGACCTTTCAAGTTTCCCTCCTGTCCTCACAAAAGCCTAATCACACTGTACTTGCTACTGTCTACTGTCCCTCTCACCTCACAGATTAGGGAGCAGATAGGCTGGCTAATCACTCAAGAGGGCATTAACGTCCAAGTAGGCAGTCTGGCTCCACAGAGACACACATAAGCAGTGACAGAGATGGGGAACTAAAACACACTTATTTTATCTTACTAGTGCTTCCATCAGACTGTGAGTGCCATAAAGGCACAGACTTGCACATGCTAAATGAATAGCTTATTAATCTACTCAACATTTATTAAATATCTCTACAGATTCAAATTCTTACTAAATGCTTACTGAATTATAAAAAACTAAACAAAATTGAAATCTAATCCTCCATCTAATTCCTTTACTTCATAGTCGGTGCCAACAAGGTTATTCAGACAAACAAATTCTGTTAATATGTTACCTAAAATAAACTACCACAGGCAATTAAATTATCCTAAGTCAATTGAAATGTGAATTTCTCAAACTGAAGAACCTTAAGAAATTTGTTTTTCAAATTAATCTTTCACACTGATAATGGTCTATTTTATGGCAAGCCTCAAGTCTTTGAAAGATTCTTTGAAATTAAAGAAAATAAACTTTAAAAAAATAAGCAGTATGTGGCAGAAATAATTAGTTTTAAATTAATATAAATATTTCTCATCAGAAAAAAGGCCAAAAAAAATAGGTGGGCAGACATTTATGCTATGCTTTGTATTTAAAAAGACCGTCAATGTTCTCAATAATCTCTGGTAGCTTTTTTTATACAAGGAGATCTTAAAACAACTAGTACACTAGCAAACCTTATGTATCCCAGAGAAAGTCATTATCAAAGATACATGAAAATAAAGTGATTCTAAAGTCATACTGAGACACAGAGACAAAAAGACATCACTGTTCCATGTGAATCAGACGCCATGGACACCATTTATCACGTTACCCTTTCTTATTCACCTGCACAGGTAAGTACTTTAGAAATGCCTTCCTTGTTAATTAGGTGGAATTTATTTGAGTTTTAATATCTACATAGGAAATTAGTCTAGCAATCAAAAGTTTGTAGGTAAGCTATGTGATTTCATACACGCCCACATACATTGATCAGTGTTATTCAGGGGTTCATTTTGTTTTAATGATTGCTTGGTTTCAGTTTATCATGGGCTCCCCATTAGAAGAACTTACCACAACATACCAATTTCTAGAAATACTTACATGTGGGAGGGTCTATAGCGTTCTACAGATACAGTAATCATTGTAGTAAAAAATAAAATGTAAGATATACTCAACTTTTGTGAAGCCTGACTTCGTGGTGCTTTCTCGTGTATATCTGTACCACACATAATGTAGTCTATATTTGCAAAAATCAATAATTAATTTCAACAATTTTATACACCTTATGCATTTTCTAGGTGAACATGAATTTAATCCACTGTACAATTATTATAAAATCTTCTAACTGTGAGAAGTTAACTTGTTTTTCTTTAAATGGCTTATCTTATTTGTAAACCGTAACCACAGAAAGAGCTGGTACTTCAGTACAGAACAGGGCAACACTTAGACAATAAATTTTGCTATTCCATTTCTGAGAACACTCAGATAACACTAGGGTGCACATGACCCTGTGGCACAATGACAACTAAGTCTAGCTTGCCTTCAGTGGGAAAGCACGGGGTAACTTTCTGGAAGACTGAAAGGCTGAGGGTCCAGCCACTGCTCCAAGTTGTAAAGTCATTTGCCTGCTTCTAGCACCCTCTGCAGGCGAACCAATATTATACATGACTTCCATGCATGACTGTAATAAGAAACATCACAGAACCTTTGCAGAAAGGATATAAAGCAGCAGTCAGTGAATGAGTAAGATAAATTGCCTTAATGGGGGCAAAACAAAATTTGTTAATTATCTAATTTTTTGAAATGAATTTTCATGCAAGAATAAAGTTGCTACTTACTATGAAGAATACTGATATATAGAAAACCCCCAAAAGATAATATAAAAGATTACAGTACAGGACTTACTGAGAATATCCAATTACAAGCTATATAAAAATAAAATGAACCTATGAACTCACCATCCCTGTTGGACAGCAGGCAGACCAGGCCATTGAGGCATGTGTCGGTGACCTCGGTAATGCTGGTTGCACATCTGCCTATGGTCTGAATAGTGGCCGCTGCAAACTGTTTGTCCTGGCTTCTAACATAGGTCTAAAAACAGTTTGATTAGTTTCAACATTGGTGCTATCAAGTGAATCAAAGCCCATTTTTGAAAGCTTCGTCAAGACAAATAATTTCAGAATACAATCTTCTCTTAAGCCCATCAGGGGGCCCAAATGACTGATTAACATCTTTCATCTCTTATAACTTAATGTCCCTTTAGCAACGGGACATTTTCAAGCCAGGGTCATTCACTGCAGCAAATGGCTCAAGGCTCCAAAACAGACAGTGACGTGCATCACCCAAAAGCAGCCATTAGCTCAAGAGCCAGGGTGAAGGACGCTGAGAACATGCTGTGGGAAGGTTTCAGTTCATTTACCCAGCAGTGTCTGCGAGCCCACGGAGAGAAGGGGCCACTTTTTCAGACACTTAACCTAAAAGTTCAGAGAAAAGGAAAAACGGAGCAACACGCTAGTAATGGACAAGCTGGCACGGGGAGGGTTTGGGAGTGTCTGTGAGCATCCAGCAGCTACGTGAGCTCTATCTCACATAAACAGGCTCCTCAAATACGCAGTGTGCACACACACTGGCGCAAACTTCACACAGATCTGACCCACACCGGAAGGCAAAGGTCTTTTCTGACAACCACATATATTTTGTGACTTTTGTTACAACTTTCCTAATTTAAAACTAAAGCTTTTATAGTTTTTAAAAAAGATTCCTAGCCTCAAATTCAAAGTATGCAGTACAAAATTAACTCTATGACTATCCATAAAAATATGCATTAAAACAGTTATCGAAATAAGACATCAAAGAAAAAACAAAAGATATGTAAACTATATAGGAATTTAATGCAAAGACTCAAGGAGATGACAAAATGTTGAAGAAACAAGTGAAGCTTTCTTGAAAAAAAAACCAAAGTAACTGCTCCTAAATAGGTTACATGAGATGAGGGAAAGGGGACACAGGAAAGAGCAACAGGGTGATATCAGATTATATGAGTGACATAAAATTAAAACCCAAACAGCGATCTCTGGCCTAAGAGAAGAACTGAGAAAACTAATTTTCTGGCATGTCCACAGAGATGGCTATACAGTATTCTAATTTTATCATGAATATTTCTAGAAAAATGTAAACAGAATGGAAATTCAGGAACTCAAGTGAGAACAAAAAAATCGTGAGCATGCAGTAACATTCAAATAGTCCCCAACAATGTAAGTATCTATAAGTGTGTGTGTAACTAGTTAAAACAGTGGTTCTCAACATGTTTACATTATGATTCCTACAACAGCAGGATTCATTAAGTACTAACAAAAATAATTTTATGATTGGGGGTCACCACAACGTGAGGAACTGTATTGAAGGGTTGCATCATTAGGAAGGTTGAGAACCACTGATTGAAAGAAAACATGGCATCCATATACAGGTAAGAAAAAATTCTATGTGGGCTGATGGAAGAATCATGGCAACAGCACTCACTAAATTTATAAATGTTGAAAGCTAACAGGAACTCCAGGGTTGCTGTATAGGAGGACGTGGTTTTCTGCTGCTGTGCTTCAACTATGAAACGCAATGGCTTCATAGTTGATCCTCTCATCATAAAACACATGAAGCCAGTGACATAATCTAATGCAAGTCAGTTCTCTCCTTCCACCGCACAGGTCCTGGAGATTGAACTCCAGTTGGCAAGCACCTTCTCCAGAAGACAGTACGCTGCAGCCACCACTCCCCCACACAACTGTTTTCAAGTGATCCAATCTCATAGCTTAAGCTAAAGGGGAAGAACTTAAAATGGAGACAGGCCAATTAAACTGGGGCAAACCAGGTAACAAACCATGTGTTTTCATAGACACAGAAAGTGCTTTCAGAGCACAGGAAGGACAGCTGGAAGTGGCAATGTAGATAGAAAACAAAATTTTGAGCCAAATAAAAAGCCAGTCTTTCTAGTGCTATGGAAACAGAAAACAAATACAAAGCTGTTCTGTTTAAGTCTATATTTGCAGTTAATGTTTATTCTCAAGAACAGAAAAACTTCCTAGCTCGTGATCTTTTCCTAAATCTCTTTTATTTGTGCAACTGTATATTTCTAGATTGAGTAGGAGGCATATTTAACTTAAGATTGAACATATTTTAGAAATTATAATTAGCTTTGTATACAAACCTGAAATTCTCGAAGAAGAGTTGATATGTTGGCTTCATTTGCCAAGTTTGTCAAAATTTCAAGCTATAGTAGAAAGAAAAGAGAAAGAAAACATTTTAAAACACAAAAAGGTGAATTTAATAGAGGCTAAAATCTAATTAAAAGTTGAGTCTTTAAAAAAAAAAAAAAATCACTGTCATATGGAGCTCTATACCCTTGAGGCGATCTTAGTTTGTTTCCTTAAATCTACAGAGACTAGATAATTACATAGTACTTTAAAAAAAATAATTAGGAAATAAATCTCACATCTTCACTAATTGTCTTAATTTCACAATTTATGTCTAATTAACCTAAACAATTTGTTAGCTCAACTTGTATTTTTTATTAATAAAGTTAGAAAACAATTTGTCCTTCATGTAGCACTTCTTTTTTCCAGATATCAATTAATTTTCTTGATTGGCTACCTTATTTCCTACCTACCCAGATGCTTAGACAATTTTAATCTCTATTCCTGGATTTATAAATTTAAGAACTATAAAATTAAAAGTCTACACCCACTGAGGTTGTTAGAAATATGTTTTACCCACAGAAAAGATTTAATTATTCTGAAGGTAGTCACAAACAGATGATACCAACAGAAAACCAATTCAAGATGTCTATTCTATATCAGCATATTCATATCAAGTACTGCATTAACAGTAAATGCTATAAACACTCTAATTAAAAGGCAGAGACTACAGAAAAATATATATATTCTGTGTATAGTTCAGTTATTTTGATGTATCTGCTGGAAACCTGTTCTCTAAGAACATGACTTGACTATTCATTTTATTTAGATAATACTATTGAGACAAAACATTTTAGGTGTGGGGGAGAGATAAGGTCTCATGTATCCCTTCAAATTTACTATGTAAGTCATGACCTGATCTTACTGACATTCCCTCTGAAGTCTGACATTACAGACCTTTAGTACCACATGGGGTAGTTATTTTAAAATATTTTTCAAACTGAAAAACTTTATTCATTTTTGGCAGTATCAGGAACTATCCTAGGTCTTTGAGCATTCTAAGCAAGCACCCTGCCACTGAAACATATTACACAAGTCTTTGTTCATACAACTTTTAAAAAATAATCTCAAATCTCAATATATACTACATAGAACTGTTTTTCACCAAAACATACTGGATAGAGTTGCCAAACTGATGCAAAATCATCCCCAAATACTGCTGCCTACAGGCTTGGTAGATGAAACAAAATCAGAACAATCAGAAATTAACATCACAGTTTTGCTTCCACATAACTGTTCTATATGTTTGTTTCTCAACAGCATGTAAGTGCAAAGACTCAACTCGATATCAAATGCAGCAGTTAGTCACTCCCTTGACTGTAAAATTACCCAGTCCTTTGGCTAACATTCATGACCTGAAACATTTCATAATTATAAAGTAGGAGTTTGTTTGTTGTTGATGTTAAAAATATCATTGTGTTTCACCAACTTTCTTATGAGTAAAGCCAGTTTCCATGTGAATGACATTGTCTTAATATTTAAAGAGTGCCTCATCTTTCTCCATTAGTTGCTATCGTCTCTTACATAGATAACACACAGTGTGGAGAAATGTTCCAATGCCTGAGTAAATGCACGCTGCCTCAGCATCACGCTCTGGAGCCCTCGCTGCACTGTACACCAGAGGGCTTTCATAGTCTGAGGTGGCAAAACTGTTTAGTCTACTCCCAGCCCTTCAAAACACCCACACACCCTACCAACTAAAAAAAAAAAAAAAAAAAAAAAAAAAACTCACAAAAAGGTTATTTTAAATGCTTCCATATATCATTTTTCACAAATCTCCCATATAATCAACCCCACTTTTTTATTATAAGACTTAATTCAAATTTCCACTGTTCATTTAAAACACAAAGGTTAAATGTATATGTCTGTCTCTTTCAGCGTGTTAAAATTATCTGAGATATAGGTAACTTAACATATCTGAAAGTTGTACTATGACCAACACATAATAATACAGGATGCAAAGTATAAAAAAAAGGGGGGGGGAGGTGACTCCAATTTATGGAGCTAGGGAAACAGCTCAGTTGGTAAAGTGTAAAAACAAAGATGTAACCTGATACTAGCCACATAAAGATCATAGTTTACAGATGCTAGAAGCTACTCCCATAGCTCTTCCAAGAACACAGGTACTATGGAACCTGTACGAAGCATACAGACCTTCAGTGTCTTGATCATAGTTGGATCAGTGGACCTGACATAGAAACTCTTCAGGTAAGGTTCAAACATCCCCTAGGTCAACAAAAATAAATGTGTGAGTACATTTGTCACACCAGTGTGCTCATTACTTCTTTAGGTTAAAGGCTCACAATATACATACCTTTCTCTGAATTGACATAGTTGCAATATTTTGCAATACAATATACTGCACCTCCCTAGAAGTTAAAAGAAATTTCAGTAGATATATCCAATGAAGCATCTTTGAGAAAACACAGTTAAAAAGACTTTGTATGATAACTCAGTGTAAAGAAAATTCCTAAATACAATACTCAAAGATTTTAGTAAATATGAGGTATCTGTATCTTCTTTTCAATACATTTTTACTTTAAAATAATAAAAAAAAAAGTGTGTGGTATATCATGAGATAAAATTACTACTGATTTTATAATATTGTATCTCAAAATACAAGAGCAATACTGTTGCTTTGCACACTTAAGGGGAAAAGTGTATTCTCAGGATGAATGTGAGAAACGTAATCACAGTGGGAACGAACTAAATTCTTATCAGAAGGCTCAGAGTGCCGTGCACAAGAATGAAGGCCTGGTTAAAACCATTCATGCTATCCCTGAGTTCTAATATCTAACACAGGGTAAATCTATACTACGTTCACATTAATCTGAGTAAGGCCGTATATCAAAGAAGCATTCCAGATCTTTCTAGAACCATTTGAACTCCCCACTGAAGAGGAATACTGTAACACAGAATGGTCAGAGATAAAGTAAAGGAACATGACACTAATGAAACTGTTCCTGAAACAGCAGCAGGCGACCAAAGGCTCAGATTGTGGACCAAGGCGATACAGACAAAGATAAGCATGTGCCTTCCATCCCAGCTGGTGCAAGTAAGTACTCAGTGAGAGAAAAACAGTAATCCAAGCAGCTAGAACTGTAAAATGTCTAGGGTACACTGACCAGCAGAACAATGATAAAGACCTAATGCTAAATTTGAAACAACTCATCATGGCAACTCTAAGTTTTTTCAAATTGCTGATCTGAACTGACTTATATGGAGGAAAATTTTAAAAGTTGGCCATGTCTACCTACATACATGAAACAGGGTTTTTTAAAGGAAGTAGTTATTCCTAGTAGCTACTCTTGGGGATTAATGAGATAGTTTAGCAGATAGGAGGGCTTGCTATGCAAACATGAAGACCCAAGTTCAAATCCCTAGCACCAGTGTAAAAAGCTGGGAGTGACCACATGTGAGCCTATAACTCTAATGCTGCAAAGAGTAAGACAGGAGGCTCCCTGGGGCTGGCTAGCACCAACCCACCAAGTTTAGTAAGAGACCTTTGTCTCAAGGGAACCTGCCATAATATCACAGCAGAATGCCAGTCATCCTCCTCTGGTCTCCATATTCCCCGGAGACATGCAAGTGGGCATAAACCACCCCCCCCAACACACACACACACACACACACACACACACACACACACACACATACGAGCATTCACATGCATACACCACCACTCATACATGTTCACACATAAAGTCAAATTACATATATATACATATGTATACATATTCATATATGTATATATGCATGTATATATACACATATATGTGTATACACATATATGTGTATATATAAAATATGTGTATATACATATACACACATACATGTATATATAAAATATGTGTATATACATATACACACATATATGTATATATAAAATGTATATATGCATATCTATATGTATACATATACATGTGAATACATCTTTTTTAAACATCTTTTTTTTATACATCTTTTTTAAACAGAAGAGACTAATGATTGAACATTCCAATTCTGTATGAAGCAGGGCTCTGCACAGATGACATCACGTAGCCCTGCACTGCTCCATGGTCAGCTCTAACACATGAGCACACCAAGCTGAAGACACATCATTCAAGTTTTCAGTGATTCCAGAAATAACTAAAACTTCAAAACAGCAAGACTGTCGAACCCAGAAAAGTAAGGTGCATGTCCTCTACATCGAAACATATTTCAATCTCTCTGGGCTTGAAGCTAAAAACTTCCTTCTTCATTAACATTGAGATCATTTTATAATAACCCATTAATATGAGACCTTACTTATGAAATAGTCAACTACATGTCCCAGGACTGAGAGAGGAATTAGGTTGTTCCAACCCCACCTCTGAGAACAAAGAAAGAAAAGCACAGGCAAACCATGACCTACCTATTGCTGCGAAGTAAGCGCACCAGCGATTTAGAAATGACACCAGCCTCAGACTTGGGTGAGATGTGCCAATACAGCTGAGCGACAGCCATAACCACCTGGAAGAAGAGGCACAGTGAGCATCTAAGCAGCAGTGCCCTCCCCTCAATGCTCACACCTTGTGCTCCAGCCCTGTGCCCAAGCCCTGCCTCCTCTGAGCACCTTCAGAACTCCTATGATGTTGAAATGAAACATCCAAATTTCTGTAGTGGGCTGAAGTTGTTTTCTCCAAAGTACTTCTTACCCTGAGAAAGTGCTTGCACTGGAGAGCAGAATGTTAGCTAGTGTCATTAAGGATGTCAGCAGGTGAACATGTTGAGCAGAAGGAGAATGGTGTGACTGTCCTTACAAAGGAAGGTAGGGAGGAAGGAGGGAGGGAAGCAGAATTGAGTGATTCATCTGTAAACCAAGAAATGCAAGGACCATGCACATGCACCTCCAGAGAGAAAGAGACACAGCTTCTTGTATCCACAGAGAGACAGAAGAGAGGGACTCAGGTTATTTACACCTGAGTCTTCCTGGAATGTAACAAACTTCCATCCTTCTCATCCACCTAGACTGTGGCAATTTGTAGTACAGGAAACTAACACATACTGAGAAAAGAAAATGCCAACTGCTCAAAGTGCCAACAGCCCTGGGTCTTAAAAAAAAAACAAAAACTGGCAACTGTGTGCTGTCCATCTGGGTCCTGCTGCCCAATACACAGATGTTCTAAAGGGCAAGCATGACTTCTAAGCTACACAGACACTATGGAGAGCAACAAGCTATCTGAAATAAAGGGAAATGATTTACAATGTAGCAATAGCAAGGCGTCAGCAGGGCTCTGACTTTTTAAGATGCACAGCTTTAAAACCAGTCTTAAAATAGTCCAGAGCCAGGTCAAGAGTAACAGAACTTTTCTCAAAGTAAGACAATTCTGTGCTTTTCTTGCATGCTTCTACATTTAGGTTCACACAGAGACTCCTCATCACCAAATATGCAAGTCAGCATGTGCCTGCAGAGAGACAGCAACACAACCAATAAAAACGGCCCAGAAGACAAATACAAATTAACTTCTGCACTGTCCCCAAGTTCAAAGAGGTATAAGCAAGAGTTTCAGGCATGCCTAGATAGCATACCACACCTTAAGGTGGTTAAGCTAAGGACATTCTTCATAAGCTAAAAATCACCTTAAAAAACAAAAACCAAGCCAACAATAACAAAACAGTTTAGAGGTCCTAAATATACTGTTCTTTGTAATACATAAAAAAAAAAATAATAATAATAGTTAAGTTGGTTTTATGGCCTTCAAACTGAACCTGAGAACTCTACAATAACAGTATCTCATGTGCTCATCTGTTCCATAAAGGAAACATCCAAACCCATATGCAAGAATATAAACTGTATTTTCTATGTGTATCAAGACACAACTTCTGCTTGGTATGCCATCTTTTGAATATATTAGTCACACCACTCCCAAATACAAAAGAATAAAATGACCTTCCTTTTGCCCCATTATCCACAATAAAATAAAATAAAATAAAATAAAATAAAATAAAATAAAATAATTTAATGTTTCTTCAAGGCCACATCTGAAATCTGAAAGCCAATATGTAAAAAGCCACTAGGGAAACTCTCACAACTCCACAATCCAGACCTCAGGCCTTCTCCAGTAGCCCACACTCACAAAGAAAGCATCCTACACCACACACTCTCTGAACCATGAATGTCATCATTGTCCTAGACTGCTAGAGCAGCCTCAGAGCTCCTGCTTCTGCCTCCAATGCAGTTACAACATTGGTCCATCAGCTTTCTGAAACAAACTCCCATAATCACCTTTGAAAGGTAAGAACAAGTTTTTGCTTGCTTGCTTGCTTGCTTGCTTGCTTGCTTGCTTGCTTGCTTGCTTGCTTGCTTGCTTGCTTGCTTGCTTGCTTGCAACAGGATCTTAGTCCCAATGGGCCTAAAACTCGTCCAGCACAGAGACCCACCTGCCTCTACTTCCTAAGTGCTGAGATTAAAGGTATGAGCCACTACACCTGGCAAGAATAAGGGCTCTGTTTGTTTTAATCTTTCATAATCCTTCAAAAGACAGGTTTCATTTAAAACATACACAAAGCAAAATAACTCAATGTGCTCAAAACCATGGCAGCCTATTTGGTGCACTGCAAATAAGCAGGGACCCCAAATATGCACAGAAATAACAAAGTAGCCTAGGAGTCAACCCTGCCACTGTCAGCAAGCATCTAAATCCTAAAACCAACTCCCAAGATGAAATGAAGCTAACAGTGAGTAACAGCAAGCGACAGCTACTAAGCAGACTAGGGCACACTCACTAAACCATCAGCATATACTTAATAGTTATCAATGAATTCATGTTTTACTATAACTGGGCTTTTGAATAATGATTTGGAAATGACATCACTAATAGTAAGTTTTATAAACCTGGTAATTGCTAGGATATATAAACTTCTAATGGCCAAATTCTCAAAAAAGTACAGAAAAGAAGTAGCCAGTGAAGTTCCTCAGACATGAAGTTTTACTAAGTAATGAAAACAATTCACTATTTTCTTAATTAAAACAAATTTGGGGAAAGGTTTAATTTCAATCTTTAAGCCCTTAACTATAACTGGCAGCAGTAAACACGAGGTACAAAAGAATAAGTTCAATGACACTCAGAGGCAGTGGTCAGGGGCTGGAGCCATGGCTCAGTGGCTACGAGCTCTTAGTGTTCTTTCTGAGGACGGTGGCTCACAGCCATCTAGAACTCCAGTTTCTGGGCATGAGACACACTTCTCTAATTTCTGTGGGTGTGCAGACATGTATCATAAACACACATAAAACATCCTTACACATAAAATTAAACAACTAAATCTTAAAACAAAAAGAAAAAAGCAATCAGACAAACCCAGGAGGGCACTCTGCAAATAAGAGAGAAAGAGTAGAAAAAGAGGTCTTTTAAATGAGTCGTCTGGGTTAATGTCACCAGATACTTTCCAGCCCTTGTGAGTAAAGGCACTCACAAGGCATAATGCTGAGTCCTGAGGAGGAGACTGAGAAGTCAGACTGCATTACTTAGTTTTCCTGGTCCATGTTTCTTAGTATATATTTGTCTAAACTTTAAGGTTATTTACAACTGAAGATATCAAGCAAATAAGCAAAGCCTGTGAGACCCAAGCAAAGAAAGATGATTTTTTTTTTTTTTTTTTTTTTTTTTTTTTTTGGTTTTTCGAGACAGGGTTTCTATGTGTAGCCCTGGCTGTCCTGGAACTCACTCTGTAGACCAGGCTGGTCTCGAACTCAGAAATCCGCCTGCCTCTGCCTCCCAAGTGCTGGGATTAAAGGCGTGCAGCACCACCGCCCAGCCAACAAAGATGATTTTTAACCACTGACAATTTCAATTAAGCTGACTGCCATAAGGCCTCTGACGGAAGGCATGCAGCCCATCATCAAGCTACATTCCCAGCCACTTTTATTTCTGTTCCACTTTAGTCTCATCAGAAAGATTTAACACTGTGGAAAGCCATCATAGCTGCTATTCTCAGCTATGATAGCAAACCTGAAACACACCTACATCTCTACATAAGGCCTCATATACACCAATCAATTCAGAAACAAAGTGAGCTCGTGTCTTTGAACAAGCCTCTTAATACAGCCAGAGAAAAAGCAAATGGAGTATCAAGCCAGGCATTCTCATCAGAAGCTGATTGTGTATGTCTAGAAACAAAGAAGGCTAAAAAATATTTAGTGTATACACTGAGGTCTCCAAAGCTTTACCTCATATCCCACATCCCCCCAGCTGGACACAAATGTGCCTGCTGTGTGAACCCTCCATTCACATGCTCAGCACTGACACACATGCTTTCTGCCACTGATTTGTTTTTAACTCTGTGAAAAGTTCTTTCAGGGCCTCCACATACCGCTGCGTTCCTGCTCTGAAGCAACGGCTTTGTGTTTCTAATTAAGAGTCTGTGGTCTGGGTCCATGGCATATGGCTTCTTCTTGCCACTCTTCTCCTTCTCCTCATCATCAGATTCATAGAAATTCTTTTCACTGTCTTCTAGACCATCATCCTGTGAAAAGAACAATCCAGTAACAGGTAAGATGCCACAGCCAAGATGCTACCCAGCCAAAGGAACTTTTCCTTTTCCTATAGTAAGGGGTTATAAAGACAGCTCAATCCAGAGCATAAGGGCCTGGGTTTCAGCCCCAGTGCCCATGTAGGAAGCTGAGCATGGTGGCACACACATGTAATCCCAGAGACACAGACAATCATCCTGGGGGCTTACTGGCAAGTCCTGAAAGGCCATCTTAAAAAAGAAAAGAAACAGTAGCTATCTCCTAAGAAATCACACTGAAGGCTGCCTTCTTTGCATGCACACATGCACCCACATACAAATAAAATGTTAGAATTACAACGATAACTTACTTCAGAATTCTGCTGTTGGAACAATTCAAAACACTTTACAATCGGCATGCAAAGGTTGGTATTTCTCATTACAATACATAACACTTCTATTATAGCACATAGCAAATCTCTACAGAAATTCCTACAGTCAATCAAAGAAAAGACATGATGATGATTCTATTAGGAGATATAGTAAGAATAGCTGAGAGTTATGTGCACAGCTGCAGGCATTTCAACTAGATCACAAAGCAGGAAGAGGGTGGGTGCTGAAGAGCGATGGCAAAGCACCAAGTCTGGCTGCTGGGAACTAGGCGAGGACCTTAGTGAGCCTCGGTTTCAGCGTAGGTGGTTCAGTAAGCTCTAGGCCTGTGTGTAAACAGACGCTTAGGCCCCCAAACAAACAGAAACAGACACAGAAAAATGAACGTGCTTCCAAGTACAATTTAGAGGTGACATTTGTACCAAAAAACATACAGTGCCTCCCTCCTCAGCAGTTTGCTTCCACTTCTCTCTTTTAGTTATGAGTCATCTGAGATTTAAAAAAAACACAGTGCAGAAGATTCCAGAAGTAAAAAGTTCTTAAATTTTGAATTATGAAGTATTCTCAGTGGTAATACGTGTTTTGTGCTCTCTGCTGGGAGTGGGGTGGGGTGGAGTAAAGGAGGTTGTTGGTGTCTTAGAACAAAGGGTGGGCAGGTGAGGTCAGGCTACTGGACAGCAAGGATACAAGGATTACAGGGATGGAGCCCACATTGGAAACGGAAGTAAACACTGAGCTTGAAGCCCAAACCTTAACAATCGATTAAAAGACCCAGTCCAGCAGAGTAGATTAAAGATATAGCCCAACTGTAATAGTGCAGACAAGAAAGTCACTTCACACTCATGGCTCAGGTCCACACAGAGGAGGAAACTACAAGGATGGAAAATAAACCTAGGAGCTTAAGGGGCTGCTGGAGCCACACCTCCCTCACACAGTCACTTCAAAACACTCTAAGCCATAAAACGGCTATTTTCTCAGGCCCTCTCTAGAGAGCCCAAGCTGGCCTTAACCTCAAAATCCTCCTGGCTCAGCCTCCTAATAGCTCTGTATGTGACATTCTTGGAATGATGCAATTACAGAAATAGAGAAAAAGTAATGGTTACCAGAGTTTCAAGGCTGGAGAAGTTAGGTAAGCACTGCAGACATTAAAGGTTAATAAAATTACTTAAACTCCTGACTTTAATTGTCACGATCAAACTATTAACTGACAGTGTTTGCAAAACATTACCTAGGTAAAGGGAAACCAGATCTCTCTAATTCTCTTTTTTTTGCTGTTGTTGTTTTAGTTTTGTTTTTTCTACACAGGGTTTTTCTATGTAGCACTGGCTATCCTGGAACTTGCTCTTTAGACCTGGCTGGCCTTGAACTCATAGAGAGCCACCTGTCTCTGCTTCCAAGTGGTGGGATTAAAGATATACACTACCACTGCCAGGCCCTCTAAACTAGTTCTTACAATTACATGAGAGTGTCTATTTTTTTTTTAAGATTGATTGATTGATTCATTCATTCATTCCTTCACTCATTCATCAGTGCTCTACTAGCATATACACCTGCATGCCAGAAAAGGGCATTAGATCCCAGTATAGATGGTCATAAGCCACATGTGGTTGCTGGGAATTGAACTCAGGACCTCTGGAAGAACAGACAGTACTCTTACCTGAGCCATTTCTCTAGCCTAAGTTTTAAATCTTAATGTAAATGTTTAAAATTAAAATTATGGGGATAAAAGCCCTAACTCACTTGAAAGTGATTTCTGTATAAGTACATTGCAACAATAAATGAAATCCTTAAAAAAGCTAATATTTTTCCCTTGCAAGAGTTCCACAAACACTCAGAAGACTTGCACAAATATCACTGGAAAAAAATTTCATCAAAAGTAATTTTTAGGGCTTATAACAACACCAGCTCAGGAGTTATTAAATCTAAAATAAGACTTTCATAAAAATTATTTAAATGTGGGGCTGGAGGGATGAGTCCAAGGTTAAGAGTACTTCGTGCTCTTCCAGTTCAGTTGCTAACACCCAAGGCGGGCGATGCACAAGAGCATGTAACTGCAGCTCCAGGATAATCTAAGACCTGCTGACAACCATGAGGCACACACATGTGTGCACGCCCGCCTGTAGACACACATGCATAAATAAAAATAAGTCTTAAAAAAGTAAAAAGGGGGGGGACACAAAGCAGCTGAAGAGATAGCTCAGCTCATAGAGGGCTTGTTAGAAAGCACCAACGCCTGGGTTGTATCCCACCATCACACAAACTGTACTTGGTAACATACCACTGGATGCTCAGACAGAGGCAGGAGGACTGAAGTTTAAAGTCACCCTCATCTTCTCAGGGCGTTTAAGGCCAGCCTAGGTTACATAAAACCATACTTCATAAAGAAACAGGCGTCCGACATCACTCACTTAACTAGAGAAAATTCACCCAACTTATACTTACTGAAAACAAAAGTTTTTTAAAATAATAAAATATCCATCTTCAAAACGAAACTAGAAATGATTTGCTTATCATGGTACACGCATTTGACCCCAGCTCTGAAGGGCCTAAGACCGTCAAGAGCTCCAGATCAGCCTGCACACTATCCCCAGGGAAATTAACCAACTAACTAATTAACGTAAACTAGAACTTACTATCTTCACATAAACAAAGTGTCTCCTCTTAGTGTTTACAGAGGACAACTGTAAGTGAGAGCAACGTTAGAACTGGCTACTCCTTTACTGAGCCCCAGGCCCAAGAGTTTCTATTAGATACACAGGAAACTAAGAAAAGCTACATCAATAACCAAGTGTGAAGCACTCGACTACTTCAGTCCGATTATAATGGCCAGAACAGAAGCCCTTACTTAAAACCTTGAATCGAAATTAATCAAACATGTTTAAAGTCTACCTGAAAATAATACGTAATAACGTCTTTTTAAACTTTAACTACCAAACACAAAAGTACAGCTAATAAATAAAATTTTAAAATACTCATAAATACTGCTTTTAATAAGCAATTATTTGTTCTGTTTCTTCTTTGTTATTAATTATTTTATTAGAATTTAATTACATTATTTTAATGAAAACATACTTTTAATATAATTTTTACTCAAAAAATGTTTTGGATTGTAGTAGTAATTTTAGATGATTCAAGAAAGCAATTTTCTTCCATTACTATTTTCCCACACACAAGTCACAGATCTTATACAGATCTTTATCTTATTTAAAATTTTTCTAGAAAATCTTAGTTATATTAATTCTTAGAAATTAATAAAAGAGAATACTTGAAATAACATTTACATGTGGCCCAGAGAAACCAAAAAGTTAACACTCCTGCTTTAAAGTTTTAATATGGGACACGAAGTTGTTTTTTTCTTTAAAAAAAAAAAAAAAAAAAGGTAAGAAACATGTTGCCTCTAGATAAAACAGCTGACACCAATTATTTATTAAAGACATGCACCGCAAACATTCTATTACATCTTTCTATAAATACTCAGTTTGGTTCTTTCTTTTCTCTTATCTTTTCTTCTTTTGGAGACAGAGACTTGCTATATATCTCTGACCAAAACCTGGTAGTCTTGCTTCAGGCTCTGAGAGCTGGGCTGACAGATACTGCTCTCGGTGTATCCAATGACGGGAGAGGGGACCCAGAGAAGTGAGAAAGTAGGTAGAGTCATGGAGCTCGCTCTGTGACCCTGAGAAGGGTTCCACAGGAGAAGAGCCAATCACAGTAACAGGGTGGAGTTGTACTGATTGCGAATATGGTTTTTGAAATTTTTAACTAGTAAGAAGAGACAATGGTTCCAACAAAACGGACAGCACGTTCACCTGGCCAGCGTGGGGTACAAGGACACCCTGGTCCGATGTCAGTGCTAAGCATTACCACCTCAGTGCTGTCACTACTCACGTGAACATGCTGGAAGAAGATGTGTATTAAAAATTGTTATGGAAATTAAGTTCATTTAGTGAAACTTCTACAACAGTGTCAGTCTCTGGTACAACTCAACAGTGAGAATCCGGCCACCTGTGACCCAGGAGGCAGCGCTGCGGAGAACATATGCTTCTTGTGTACAGCATCTAATGTAAGGTGCATCTCTCAGAGCAGCCTGTGCTCAACGGACCATAAAATAAATATGGTTCACATGTTCAAGAAATTAAGAGATAAAGCAATTTTTATAGAAATGTCAGATTTAATCTTTATGTCATTTTTATATAAAGAACTATAATTTTGGCAATGAATTACAGAGTTAATTAAATTTGTCAATCTTTTTTAAAAAATTCAACTTGACTGACTATACTTTGTGACACTTGACCCATCAAAAGGGGGAAGCTTTGTACAATCTCAAAGGTAATAAATAGCATAGTTAATTGAGTAAGCGAAGGTTCGAAGCTGCCGTACCTTTGACACCACTCAGCATCTGAAAGATAGTCATTCTTTGTTAAAGTTACGTGAGCTGTGGAACGGATCTTACTTCTCCCGTATCTGGATAAACAACCAAGGGAAACAAGCTATATTAAGAAAGATAATAAAAGTGTCTGCCTAAGAGTAAAAACAAATGAGTTTCAAAGACCTTGAAATGAACTTTACAGAAAGTCATTGCCAAATGTTCTACTTAGGATATGTCCATTTTCATAAACATAAAGATAAAGCAACTCTAACACACCTCCACTCATACTGAAACACTATGTCATAAATATCCCGGAGATATTCTTCTCTCAGTAGAACTGCTTAACTTCCAGAGCATCCTGTACTATGGAGTGCCTTCTGATCTGAAAGTGTTCTCAGTCTGCTCCAATGTATTCTGTTAATCTGGTTCTAAGCAGGAAGGCTTCTCCACATACCTAAGATGGCTGTGGTGGAAGTCTTTCAATATCAAACCACACATGAAAGCCATATCAGAGTACACTGTACATACCATTACAGTCATTTGGTATTTTGGTTTCTCAGTACATAGATGAAAGGTATAACAAGAAAATGAAACTAAGTTATACATTTCATTGTCAAGAGGCAAGGAAAGAAAAGCATCTTTTAGAGGAGTTTGTACCAAAAACATTCAACAAATACTCAGTTATTGGACTAGAGAGATGGATCAATTGGTGAATTCTTAATGCTCAACCCTGAGAACCTGAGTTCAAATCCCCACAGGGCACAGGAGGCTGGATGTGGTGATCCACACCTGCATCAGCATCACTGGAGGAAAAGAGCACCGCTCCAGAGCTCACTGGCCCACTTGTCCACTCACAGAGCACACTTCAGGATCAGTGAAGGATCCTGCCTTTAAAAAGGCTATGGTGGAGCTGGAGGGATGGCCCAGAGGTTTAGAGCACTCACAGGCTATGGTGGGGCTGGAGAGATAG
>JANHMN010000014.1:17296479-17308262 GCA_030674055.1 Rhabdomys pumilio | reverse complement strand
GGTGGGGCTGGAGGGATAGCACAGAGGTTTAGAGCACTCACAGGCTAAGGTGGGGCTGGAGGATGGCCCTGTGGATTAGAGCACTCACTGCTCTTGCAGGAGCCAGGTTTGGTTCCTGGCACTCAAATGACAGCTCACAACTCTGGGCAGCCTGAGTGTGGTGAGCATGGTCCTGGCAGGCCTTGCCCTTCCATTCTGGGAAGGCACAGACAGCCCATCACCTTCCTGCAGCAATATATATTAACGCACAACTCTCTGACATAAGGTTAGCTACTCTAACAAGGACAGAGGAGTAAGTGGTTAGCAGGGACTTCTGTCCTCAGATGAGTCAGCTATATTCACTATAGCTACACTACAGTGAATCTATTCATGACAGAAAACACACAAGCACGGACAAGTACAAGTAGAAACACATTTTTTTTTCTAAAGAAAAAGTGAAATTTCCTCTCTCAGAATTCAGCATGCAACACAAGGTGTGTACACTGGTGTAAGACAGCACCCCACCCCACCCCCAGGAAAAAACCTGCTATGCTGTTCATTTTGCATGTTCTATACCACAGCTTGGTAACCACTCTACACACAGGTGGAAGTGTGGGTTTGAGGACCATTGAGCACTGAATCTCACCCAATACATCACAATTACGGAAACACCTGTGCACAGGAACGTTGTGTTGAGCCACTATGAAAATTCAGTGTTCAATTGCCCACAACACTTCTCATTTATATATTCAGCTATATGTTCAGCTCTAGTATATAAAAAGCACACTTTCAGAATGCACCCATTTCCAAACTTTGTTTTTAAACAATGGGATGGAAGACCTGCATAAAACATTTTTCAAATTTCCCTAAATTAATATATGCCCGCGGCCATGCTGCTCAGGGCAGAGCCTGCAAAGCCCAAGAAATAAACGCTGTGCTTCTCCTAGCTCTGCTGACAGGACTGTTCACAAAGCTGCTTTTGGCTGCAGTGCTGTTGTAGAACAGCTCTCACTCCATTACAAGGCAGGAAGCAACTGTAAGCCCAAAAGGAGAAGTAGATGACTTCTCATGCACTCCCTCGTGCCTCGTCCTAATCCCTGGGATGGGGATTACACTGCAGATGGAAAAGCAAAAGTGTGTGGAAATGAAATTGATAAACTCAATTCTTCCTTACAGCATTAAAAACAAAGGGATTGAAGCAACGCTTTTATAATATATTTAGAAACTCTAGAACAAGAGATAAATCAGCAAACTCTTTTTTCTTTCTCTTCCTCCTCCTCCTCTTCCTCCTCCTCCTCTTCTTCTTTCTTTCTTTCTTTCTTTCTTTCTTTCTTTCTTTCTTCTTCTTTTCCTCTTCCTCCTCCTCCTCTTCTTCCTTGAGACAGCATCTCACCATGTAGCCCTGGAAGGCCTGAACTTATTATGTAGAGCAGGCTGGCTTTAAACTGGGAGACTCACCTTCCTGTCCCTGCCTTCCAAGTGCTGGGATTATGGGCTAAACAACCACACCCAGCTCTAACACTTCTTTTTCTTAATCAATAAGGAACTCCAATACTTAGAACAAGATACATAGGTACATATACTGGTATTCTAAATTAAGAGTAGGGAAGAAGGGCTCTGAAAAACTCCCATTTCACTTACGTGGAAAGAACACACTATCTGTGGTACTGGTGGCCCTACAACAAAAGTTGTCTCTCTCTAGCGTTCACAAGACACACAAGCATCAGCAAGCCAACGCTGGGACTTCCAGAGAGAGAGTGACAACTACAAGTTATAAGGTGCTTTGTGGCACTAACACACACAATTATTAAAACTCTGTGTGACTTTCCTGTGAATCTGTATATCACAAAAGCAAAGAAACTGTAATACTCAATGACTACTGAACTTTAAGGACATACAGTAAGTGCTTGGGAACTCCATGACCTACTGTCTATACTTACTTGAAAATATATCAAGAAATGTAGATGAATAGGTATGTCCACACCACAATATATTGGTTTCTCCATTTTGGAAGCCAACTTTGTCAGATATAGCCTTCCTGGTTGACAGTTTTACTTCTTTCAATACAACAAAAGCCGTGAGTAATAGCACGTACCTTTTTTTTTTTGAGACAGGGTTTCTCTGTGTAGCCCTGGCTGTCCTGGAACTCACTCTGTAGACCAGGCTAGCCTCGAACTCAGAAATCCACCTGCCTCTGCCTCCCAAGTGCTGGGATTAAAGGTGTGTGCCACCACCGCCTGGCTAGCACATACCTTTAATCCCAGCACTTGGGGTGGGGGGGGCAGAGTCAGGTAGATCTTTTTTGAATTGACTTATGCACGCATGTCCACCCACATGCTAAAAGATGGTCATGACCCACAGTGTGGTTGCTGGAAACTGAACTCAGGACCTCTGGAAGAATAGCCAGTGCTCTTAACCACTGAACCATCTCACCAGCCCCAGATCTTTTTGAGTTTGTGGCTAGCCTTGGCAACACAGAATTCCAGGACAATCAGGGATACAGAGAGACCCTGTCTAAAAAAAAGAAAAATTCTGTTTCTTGAACTACTACCTTCTAGAACATGTGTTTGTGATAGGAAGGCAGCTAGAACCTTGCACACAGTGCCCCATCTGTCCGGCTACATTCAAGACTCTCCTCATATCTGACATTCAACAGAGGGTGGTGGTCCTGGTACAGATCCAGAAGTCCTCACCAAGAACGTGAGTTTCTTAATCAGATCACTGGGTGTCTTTTTCGGGTCTGAAGTGCTCTGCCACTGCGTCTTCCGATGCTGCTTTAGCACCCCCCTCTCCTCTTTGCTTCAGGCATTACACTGTGTAAAAGCACGTCTGAGGGAACCCAACAGGCTTCATCAGGATTTTACTGTTGCTCTCTGCTCACTTCATCCATTTTCTGCTCCTCAGACCAGATCACTTAAACTGACCTATCTTCTAGTTCACTGGCTCACTTTCTGCCTGTTCAAATCTACTGCTGGACCCCAGCAGCAAGCATTTCATTTTAATTACTCAACTTTTCAGCAAGCTTCTGTTTCTCTCCCCCAGCCCCAATCCACGGTGTGTGTATATATGTGCATGTGTGTGTGTGTACATGCACTGATCTTCTCTATTTGGAGAGATACTGTTATTCTCTATGTTATACATGAAATAGACAGAGCAACTACCGCAGAAGAGCTGGCAGAAGAGCTGGCATCTGGACGTCAGACTAAGAAAACTTGTTTTTATCTACTATTAACATCTTCAGGTACTTGTGAAGGTTATGATGAGCTGCTGTTTCTAAATGTGAAAGTTTTCCTGACAGACTTTATAAACTGGAAGAGTCAGCAATGTAGACGAGCACAGCAGGCAAGCGCTGTAGCTAACAATGTCCAGCTACAGTGCAACCTCCTCTCCACAGACCGGATGCCTACTTAAGGGATCAAAAGATACTGGAGAGATGCCCAGTGGTTAGAGCACTCACTGCTCTTGCAAAGGGCTCAGGCCTAGGACTGGAGTTCTAGAGGATCTGATGCCCTCTTCTGGCCTTTGCAGGTACCAGGCACGTTTACAGTGTTTATATATACATTCAGGCCAAACACAGAGAATAAAAATAAATAAATCTGTTAAATGCATTGCAATGTAATCAGAATAAAACTGGCCTATCCTAGATATCTATGAGAATTTTGTCAGAGCACTTATTTCTCACTCACTCTACGTTCACTATGTGTATACACATCTCTTAAAGGTCAAGATTTAAACATTCTTTCAGAACTACAATCTCTTCAAACTTACATGAAATCAGTGAAGAATATAGTCAACACTTTACTCTGCGTGGATGTCCTAAAAGAACTGAGAAACCAGCTGCTTGACACGAAGTCATGTGTTTCCTGAGGCATGCATGGCTCCTCTAGCCTGTCACAGCATCGTTACAGCGGGTGACAGTTACCAAAGGGTAATTAAGTAGTTCTAGCTAACGGAGTAGCTTCAGTTCCCTCGGACTTGGAATGCCTTCGCTGGATATACTCTCTCAAACTGTTGTAAAGTCAGCACTCCAAAGGCACCAAAGAAAATCAGATGCAGTCAAAAATAAGGGAGGCCCACGAGACCAGCATGGCGGGTGCCTATAATCTCTGCATTTGGGAGGCAGAAGAGACTCTCAGATTAAAGAACAAAAGAGATAATGTAGGTGGTTCAAGTCCAGCCTGACCCAGTCTCAAGACAAAAATAGCACCGGGCTGGACATACAGCTAGCTCAGCGGGAGGGCGCTTACTCAACAACATGAGGCCCTGGGCTCAGCCCTAGAAGCTCTCCCCACAAAGAAAATAAACAAATAAATTCTATCCCTAAAACGCAGAGATATGAGACTCTGGTGTATGTATAGTCTATGTCTTATACTACTCTCTAGGCCTTGGTCAGACAAGCTTCCTTCAGTCATGAGTGACAGTCAAGATGGGGTCCCATAACTGGTCACTGCTGAGATTCAGTGACTGATGAGCATCTGTTCTCAAGTGGGACGTCTATGCTAACCCAACTGAGGCCTAGGAAACACAGAGAAGATGGGGCAAAAGACTGTGGAAACCAAAGGCTGGGAGAAAACACACTGCACACTCTTCTAGATATGGCATGCCCCCCACTGCAATCATCAACAGACACCAACAGTGACACACACACACACACACACACACACACACACACACACACACAAACACACAGCTGCTGGGGGAAGAAGGGAGGAAGGAAGGGAAGAGAAGGTAGGAGGGAATAGTTGAGATGAAAAGTGGGGTTGGCAGGGTTGGAGAGGGATGAGAGAGGATAGGAGAGGTAAATGTAATCACACTGCAGTGTATACAATTATGATATTTATCATGGCTATTATGACATTTAAACACACATATGTTATATACAGAAGTACGGTGACTGCAACTAATTCCTGACCAGAAACAATGGACCACAAAGAATTCTATGGAACGAAACCCTTCTTCAAAAATAAAAAGTAAAATAAAAATGGTATCAAGATATTTTCAGCTGAGCAAAATATAAGAATGTACACACAGGAGGTCTTCTGGGAGCAACACACGAGACGGTTCAGGCTGAAGAGAAATGTGACAGATAAAATGTTGAGAACTGAAAGCAGAGGACTCTCCATTTCTACAGCACTAAGTTGACAGATAATAGCTAAAACTGCTGTCAGGAAATAGTTTTTAAAAACATGCCTTATTTAGGAACCGTAAAAGTAACTGCAAACACATGATCACATACAAAGAACATTGAAAACGCCAGGCATGGAGAAGGATACAACAGGAGATACCGCTCATAAGCCTACAGTATTATTAAACTTAAAAGAAAAAGGTGTGTTGTGAGGTGTGTATTATCAAGAACATGACTATGAAGCTGTCAAGTATTAAATAAAAGATGTTTAAAAGCAGGTGCATTTTACTTGGATACAATTAAAACTACTTTTAACAAAAAGAAACTCCTAGGACTAAAACATTCAATCAAGAACAAACAATGAACAAAAGAATAGGAATCTTTAAGTTGAATGTACCATAAACAAGTGGAAGACAGACCCCACCTCTCTACCAGCCCCAGGCCCTCAGCTCCACCGTTCACTTGTGCTAAAGCCTTTGTCAACAGCTGTCTGCTGACAAACTTCACTTGTATTGTTAAAACCATATTGAATAAGAAATCCTCCGTATTTCATTTTTAAAGATTCTACAGAACAGTAAAAACCAGTAATAGTCCACTTATGGTAAGATGCACTACAAAACTTGTTTTTAAATTAATCTCTTGAAAAGAACCACACACACAAAATGTACACATACAGATGGTTACATATATATAGTATGCATTTTAGTAAGTTATTTCCTAACAATCTCTGAAAAGACATGCATACTAAAAACACTTCAAGCAAAACTGCAACCTTAGAATGTCCTTGTGCCTGTCTAAGATTCTACAAACTCAAGTACAGAAGAAATACAGAGAATGACAAAAGCCAAATCACTCACTCCCAAGTTCCCGAATGAAGTGGATAAATGCCACGAGAACTGCAAGCCTAGAGTCACATTCCAAATGATCATGGTGAATATTTACTTTCAAGTTTCAAATTAAACAGTTTAGATAATTGTTACAAGTCTTCCATCTCCTAGAAACGTTCACAGAACTGGATCTGTATACCGAGAGCTTTCCTGTCAGCACCACACAGTTTCATTCAGTATCAGCTTACAGCTAATGCCAGATGGGGCTCAGCTTCCTTGGGTTTTTTGTTTGTTTATTTGTTTGTTTCATTTTATTTTAAATAACTCTTAAAGAAAGAAAGATTTGTATGATCTGAAGAGAAGAAACCAGCATATTAAACCACTCTTAAACATTCACTTTGTTTTATATTTATTTCCAAAATAAATGTATTTCTTTTCAAATCCATTATTTTTATATAAGCAACTTTATGTTAGAGATTTACATGCTTTCCTATAACAGGCTTCAATGACAAAGAAAATACTTAAATAATGTCATATCCTTGAAAATTATACAAACTTGACCTAGAATAGAAAACCAGCTGACACAGACTGCAAAGAGTAAGGTAAATTTAAGAAAATAAAAATGCAAATACACACTTTAGTAGTCTCTTGAATTTATTAACCTAAAAGGTTTAATTTCCATTTTCCTGCATCAGCTTTATTTATAAAATGTCGTGCCCTATAAATATGCTGTTATTTTCTATAGTCAAGCACCCTCTTAACAAATCTTCTCATTAATATGTAAATTTAAAGTCAATCGGTCTTCTCTCTGACAGCCCCATGAATTCCTAGTACACTGTATAATCGGCTTTGACTTGGTATCCACTATTTATCATCAAAGATGTCAGTTAGAAAAATTATGGAAAATGCACTGCAATTGATACGACTGCAATCTACTTTGTCAACACTTAATTGTTCCTCAAATCGTACATTTACATATAAACAACCTAAATACTCATCTATAATGATGCAAATAAACTAAATTAAAAATCTCTTCTGGCCCAGAAGCAGCTTATTTCTATATGATGTGTTCATTTGAGAACTGACTGACAAAAATATGCATATCAGTTCCCTTCAAAAACCATTTCTAATAATTTTCAATTCTAAAAAGCTAACATTTACTACCCTTCAAGAATATTAAGGTAAATGTTCTTAGGAATTCAAAAAGAGAAGATAGTTCAGCAGTAACAGCACTTGCTATACAAACACAAAGACCTGAGTTTGAATCCTCCATACTCACATAAAAAGCCTGTGGGAGGACCCTAGGTGCTTGCTGGCTACCAGCATAGCTCCAGGTTCAGTGAGAGATCCTATCTCAGTGACATGAGGTAGCCACTTACAGAACAGGAACCTGAGGTATTTTTCTGGCCTACATACTCATTCACTCAAATTCAAAGAAAAATGAGTTTTCTCTTTGGAGGCATATTTAATTAGAAATATATAATTGGGTGCTATAGACTAGGGGCTCTGAGGTTACCTCTGACAGGAAACCAATAAGCAAATACAAACAATAGGTATTGTAATATAAAGGAAAGGATGATGGTCTTTAGAATCAGATAACTGTTTCTTCATCTTCCTTTTCTACACAGTATTGGCTTAGGTGAACTGCTAAAATCTTTATGTCTCAGTATCTTCATCTGTAAATAGATATGAAAATTCTGACTGCCCAACATGGTGGTTTGAATAAGAATGGCCCCAATGGACTCATATGTTTGAGTACTTAATCCCCAGTTTGTGGAACTGTTTAGGAAGGATTAGGGGGTGTGGCCTTACTGGAGGACATGAGGAACTATGGGTGAACTTGGAGTTACAAAAAGCCTACGTCATTCTTGCTAGCTCTCTCTGTCACATGGTTGTATCTCAAGATATGAGCTCTCAGCTACTGCTTCAGAGCCAAGCCTGCCTGCTATCATTCCCCTCCCCCAACGCCCCACGACCATGATGGTCATGGACTAACCCTCTGAAACTATAAGCCCACAATAAACTCTTTCTGCTGTAAGTTGTTTCTGACAAGTCTGTCACAGCAATTGTAGACTCTCTCTACAACTTCTGCCTTAGTTACCTTACTCTTGCTGTGATAATATACCATGAACAACACAACTATCCACTATGTAAGTACATCAAAATGATAAATTAGAATATCATTTTTCACATTTAATAGAAGGGAAACCAAAACACCTAAATTTGGTGTGATATGAAATTTTCTATTTTAAATAATTTCTAAGTTGAGATGTTAATTTTCCCACTGGCACATTCTTACTTAAAGTAAAACACCCTTCATTTATGTATAGTACATGGTATTTACATACTACTTATGGAAAGGATTTCTGCCTATGACTGTCGTTAATGAAGTGATCAAACATTTTGTTTTCTCCACTGATCCCAGGAAGGCCAGGAAGTCCTCAGTCCTCGTTCAAACTACTGTTCCACTGTGTCTTTCTACTGTGACGGCCTTAGCTATAATAAAAAAACTTTGCTATAAAAACATTTAGAACATTTTCTGAAACAGAAAGCAGATATAGAGCTGAACATGTCTTTGTTTCAACTGCAGCTAAACTGTGCTTATGAGTTTTAGTCTTACAAAGTATTATCTCATTTTTCCATATGTGTGTGAGTATATGTCTGTGTGGATATGTGCACATAAGTACAGGTGTCTGCACTGGACCCCCTGGAATCTGGAGTTCCAGGCAGCTGGGAGCCACCAAGTATGCTAGGAATGGAACTTCCCATTTGGGGTACTCCTCAAAGCACTGTACTTAACCACTGAGCCATCTCTCCAGATCCAGTCCAACAACTTTTAAACTAAATTAACCAAAGGCAGTCCTAAAGAGATGAAAGCAACATTAAGACAGTCAGAGAGCCACCAGGAATACAGCTATCTCAGCTCCTTGCTCTAAGTATCTGCACCAATCAGCACCAAGAAAGACTCAGATAAGGTAAAAGGAAGAGTGTGCTACGGGCATGACCCAAATGTTGACACATTCAAAGCATAGTTTTATCTAGTGTCCATGTACAAAGAGCTTCTTATGGTTTCTAGCTCTGAAACTACAGTAAGTACTGATTATATCTTTCTCTCTCAAAGGTTTTTTATAGAATATTAAGGAAACACACAGATACAATCCTAATATCCAGGATATGTAGGGCTAAACAAGATGCTCAAATAGAACTTAATCAAAGAGTCTTTTTTTCATAAATTGAGGTCAATTTACAGCATCTTACATTAAGAAATAAAGTGAAATGTTTATCCATAGTAAAATTATAACTCCTAGCATAATTGAAATTAAATGGTTACCAACAACCATCTTTCAAGGTTCAACCAAGAGATTATAAAAAAATTAGTTTTTATTTTACATATTATAAGTACTTCTGTAACTTTAAAAAAGAAGTATGATTTAAACTAATAAAAATCTACAAATCTATCTAAATAATTTTTCTTTCTTTCCTTTAAGTCAATGCATTTTGTCTCAAAGGAAATCGTGTGTAAGCTGCACTGAGAAGTCAAAACACATTTAGTCAAACCCTGAGCTACAGTATTCTGGCTCCTCAACCACCCACACTCCGCCCACCTACCCTCTGCCCACACACACTGCCCATACTCCACCCCTGACCCACACTACACACCACACCTACACACACACACACACACACACTGCCCACACTCCACCCACACACTCTATACACCCCCCACCCCCCCACTCCCCACCCCACATTCCCTCAACACATATACCCCCCCACACACACACCCTGCCCACCCACACTCCACTCACCCGTGCGCAGGCCCCACACATTCTGCCCCCACACAGCCCTGGTGGTAGATATTACAGCATCCCTGTAGAGCAGCACTGAAAAGCACTGCACAAGTCTGGAAACCACAGGTCTACAATGACGCCACATTCAGATGAACAAGTGACAAAGGAACAAGCAACAGTCCAACTCTAGCATGCTAGGACAGTGATCATATTTCCTTCTCACAGTCACTAAAGTTCATGGAATTAACATGCAAAAGCAAAGACAGAATGAAGCTTCTCCTCTCCAAATATATATAAAAAGCACAAACATATATGTAAGAATAGAATTTAACTTATCCTTGATTTTGTATATGGTTTTGCTTATTTCATATAAAATAGGATGAAATTAAACTCAAAAAGATGAGCTATGAGACTTTTGTTTTAATAAATGATACATATTTTAGAAGATACAGTGTGCTTTGCTCCTGTTTCTACCCACTAACAAGGCAGCAAATCATTTGCATACAGGTGCTAGATTGTTTCGAGAATAAAATGCAAACAAAATAAAATTTTTAAGTGTTAACCGTAGTTAAAAAAACAACAGGAACAATGTTTATACACACGGGAAGGTCATTTAGTAAAACAGTCTTCAAATTGAACTCTAGTCAATAATAAATCAAATTAATTTTCACAAATAGTAACACTTCTTAGATTTAAGTCATATGTAGCATAAGAAATTTTTACATATTGTAGAAAAATGCAACCACTTTACTTACAATGAAGTTAATGGGCTCCATAAGGAGATATTCTCTCCCCAAAAACCTTAAAACTTCCAGCCCAAGAGGGCTGTGAGGACTCAGCTCAGGGGTAGACTCAGCTTTTGCATGTGGAAGCCCTAGCTTACCCAACACTCCCCAAAGTAATCAGAAAAAAAACCAAACAAACTGAGACACAGTGTTCAAGGAGATAAAGATATATAAAAATGTTTTAATCTTTTTATACTAAAACATAAGTCAATGTAGAAAAATGTATTAAATACTTTACTATTACTTGTAAGCTTGATAAATCACTTAAAATATCTATGAGAATATACCCACTTTGTGAAGTTTTATTTACAGTTTCCTCTCAAATTAGTATTTTAATTTTAAAAAGCAGAATGTTTTAAATGCTGTATAATCAGCTGGGAAGAGCTCACAACTGGTTTTTCAAGTTTGTAATATTGAGGCCAGCTCATTATTGGTTAAGAGTGCCTGCTGCTGATCCAGAGGGCCTGAGTTCAATGTCCAGTTCTGACCTACTCAGGAACTGGCACATGTGGAGTACATATATACATGATCTCACACACACACACACACACACACACACACACACACAAACACAGGCATGCACACAAACACAGGCATGCACACAAAAATACATTTATGCCCACACATGCAAGAACATGAAAACATACATATACAGGCACATATATGCAACACATGTACATGTGCACACATTCGTGTAAACAGTTGCATGTATATGAACACAAACATATACATGCACACATACACACATGCACATATATATGCACTTACATATGCATGCATGTACACATACACAGAAAATTAAAAATAATATTGCATTAAAAATAAGTCAAAAGCTAACTGTGCTATTATAGTAATGCTTAAGATTCCTTATAAAAGTTAAAATTTACATTGGATTTTCACATAGAAACAGCGAGTCAGTTCTATTACAAACTATACAGTACAATTAAAGTTTCTAAGTTTTATTGTAAAGAATATGACAAATTGTTAATAACAATCTGCCAACAAAAATAAATTCACTTTATAGGAATTTTAACTATTGATTTCACACACTTCAAGTAAAAAAAAACAAGTACTTTAAAAGTATAAAACTGGGGAAAAGAAGTTTAGAAGTTCAATAGTGGCTTACTTCTAAAGAAACCAGTCACCCTAAGTATAAATTCATGGTAGCGATTCATCTACCTGTTTTCCATAAGATAATAGTGCTCAAAATTCTACACTTAACTACAAGTAACAAAAAAAAAAAAAAAAAAAAAAAAAAAAAAAAAAAAAAAAAAAAAAA
>JANHMN010000014.1:17257602-17296469 GCA_030674055.1 Rhabdomys pumilio | reverse complement strand
AAAAAAAAAAAAAAAAAAAAAAAAAAAAAAAAAAAAAAAAAAAAAAACCCAAAAACCAAAAACCAAAAACCAAAAACCAAAAACCAAAAACCAAAAACCAAAAACCAAAAACCAAAAACCAAAAACCAAACCCCAGAGCTTGATAATGTCGTGTGATCCTGTGTGTCCTAACAGGGGCCTCTTGCCAGGTATCATATGAAAGATTAATTACACGGTACATATTTAAACAGAAACCAGTCATTGTCAAAACACTTGACAATCAGCAAAATGAGCTCTCACTAAAATGCAGATTTCTGATTCGTTACTGTTTGTCGCGCATTTTGTAAAAGTGTCCACTCCCTTAGTACACTTCCTGAGCAGGAAACCCATGAGCACTCACCTCTCTCCAAGGACTAACAAACTGTGTCCGAGCGTATCTTGTTAACATATGGATTATGACCACCTGCCCCCACTCTTCCACATCAACCAGTAGGTTACAAAGCTTGCGGTAATTCCTGTGAATCAGATCGATTCTATCCGGGCACACTTCTTCAAAAGCCATCACCACACTGCCAGCCACCAGCTAAGAAGAAAGAAATAGTAACTCATTAAAATACACTCTGTATCCATCTAACCTGCTAGTCAGTGGACAATAAGACTGAACGTTTCAGTCCTTGAGTTAAAATGAGTAATACAAAGTATCCTTTCCTTGAACAATACTAATAAGTGCTGCAATTAGAATAGAAAACTAACTTTTTTCTGATGGGAGATAAATCAGGGTTATCTTATTTTATTCATTAAATTCTAATATATTGTACATGAATTAAATATTAATAATTTGGTTTTCTTTTTAAAACAAATGTAAGCTTTCATGTAAAGATGCTTTCTTAGTAGTAATAACATTCAGAAAGAGATTCAAGGCAACCACAGAGATACCAAACCCAACTTAAACTAAACTGGCCATGACTCAACAATGGGCTTACATCACAAAGAACTCAGGGTATTGTTAATACAAGCACACTTTAAATCATACACATTTAATTCATTTGGTTTTAGCAATATAATTTATTTTCAAAGAAAACACAGTGACTGAAATGTTAGTATATCACGCATAAAACTCTGAATAATATGCTGCCAAAAGATAGCAGCTTTCCCCTAGACCAATTAATGAAGTCACAAATGTTGACTTTTGAATTATCATGCTCTTAGAACTCTTGAGTGAAACTAAGATTCCTTTAGTATAAAGATACAAGGCAAGCAGAATATTTAATATACAAATTTTTCTATATGTGTACCATAGATATATGTACAGTTAGTATAATATGTTTAAAAAAAAAACAAATTATTATCACATTCTTTTTAAACACTGGGGATTTTCCTTTTAGTATCTAAAATTTCCCCAATGACTAAAAATAAGCAATTAAATAGAAATATAACTTATTGAAATGGTACTTTTTGAAAAATATTACCTACAGTGATATTCATATTTTGAGTGTTTGTCCCTCTACTTGGTTGCCATTTAGTTTATTAATATGCAACCAACAACACAATTGAAAGAAAACAGCTCAGAATATAGACTTGCTATTATGCTAAACAAGTTTCAAGTCCTGTGGGGATTTTATGAATTACGAATCAGTATAAACGTGAAGCCGCATTTATTGACTCTGGCCCTACCCATGGACTGGTGCCTGCTGGTCCCAGCATGTATGCACCTCAATCGAAAAAGCAAAGAATTGATTATTTGTGTGAGCTAAATAAAAATGCATTATATGTCTAACTTCCTATTTGCTGTTGATATGGAAAGCATGTTAAGTGCATGTTTGCAACTGTACATGTTGATGTCTTCTGCATGAATTACTCTTCAAATGCAGTCACAGCAACTCACAACTGTGGTTACACGAGATTAAAATTAACAACGTAAAAGTCTCTTAAGATAACCACGTTTACAACATCAAACTGTAGAATTAACTCCTACTTATGAGTCATAAACATCAATATATTTTATATACAAATCAATTGTTATCATAAATAATAACTGGTAAAGAATGTTAAATTTAAAAATGAGGTACATCTTAGAATAATCTGTAAGACGGAGCTCATTTTAAGTTTTAAATAATTTTCATTTTTTAAATGCTATCTAACGTCAGTGTTTTTTAACCCAGAATGAATTTTCTTTCGAATGGTTAGATAGCAAACAATGGAATGGGAAATCAGTAGCTGCAGGATATTAAGTTTATCAAGTCAGAGCAATAAACACGCAACTGTAGGGCTCTAACACACTGCAAAACACCATGGTACCCAGCAGGGAGAGAAAGTTAAGTACAAACAAGGGTTCAGGAAACACTGAAAACGGGAAGAATGTAAAAAAAGAGCATTGTCACAAAGCAGCACTGACCACTACAGAAACTTTCTTCACTGGATTGTTTCCTTGTTTTAAACAATCTGAGAGCTTTTGATAAACACAAGCAGAAGAATTGATCATTTGGGTCTATTAAATGTTCAATATCCATAAAACATTCAGAATTAAAATAAAATGATCTACTTAGATTTCAAAACCAAAAATATTGGCTTCCAAAACCCAAACAGTTCATTCCCATCTCACTGAGTCAACAGCAGCTCTCCACAGAGTGGGAATAAATCACTCCAGCACAGCTGCAAGGAGCTCGTCAGATTCAAATGCAGCTTTCCATTTATGTATTTTTTATATTAAAGCAATAAACGTGGTTCATTTATCTCCCCTTGGTTGCCACGTTTTTCTGTGCTGTTGCTATGAACTTCAGCCATTAGCTGTGCTCCAAGGTAAACTACATGAACCATCAACAAAAGTGACATCCCATCTATGGAGTTCATATTTTCTCTAGATTATCCATGCTAGTTGACAAGCTGGTAATGAAAAAAATCACACTAAGCAAATGGTTCCTCTAATAACAATAAATTTTCTATAAAATTATGAAGGGTACAAAACGTTTCCTTGCATCTATTTTGTCATGAATTCTAATGAACATTACAAAAATCTGAGTGCTGGGTCATCACAAGAAGTGTATCACAGTTTGATTGATAAGATGGTATAAGTTAGCCAATCCTGCCAAGATTTTCTTCCCTTAAATTAATGGTTATCCAACCTGCCCTAATCATACAGCCCAAATGATATTCCCCTTCTTATTTCAATTTTCTTGAGGCATGGAAAATAGAAAAGATCAGTCATTTATCTTCTAATAGCTGGATAATAGATCCATCACAATAAAACATCTGCACAAACTCGGGGGTGGGCTTTCCTCTTTTCCCCAGGACAGTGAGGCTTTTACCAGCATTAAATCAATAACTTAGAAAATGGTACCTTGCCCTACAGTTTAGCTGTAAGTTATCAGCCTATTCATTAAACAAAGTTCTGTACCTCAAGTCAAGGAAACTTTGAGTCATCAAAAATTCATAAACAATTCCCCTTTTTGGAAAGCATTAATGTCATTTATGTTCCTAAGAAATTTAAATGCTTTTGATGAGGTTTCTTTAAAGTTAAGAAAAAACTAAGTATCTTCTTGCCTTTGAGGCATTCTAAATATCTGGTTTTGTTTTTCAATGCTCAGCAAATTTGAATTTCTTTACTTCAAAGAAAAATAAACAAGTGCTGTAGATTTAAGAATGCACTGATAAGGAAGCACTGGAAAGGTTTGCAGTAACGTCCATTGTGCTAGCATAATGAAAGTGGTGTAAATCCAGGTCTTGTAACAAAATCACAATAAGAAACACTGTAACCGCTGACTGGACATGACAGATAGATAGGCAAAGTATTCCTTCCGAATTACTGACTGCAGGTGTGAGCTTCTAAATGTCTCTGTAAACACCAAGATGCCTTCAAATGGCTGCAAACTAAAGGGCATTACCTTGTTTGTCCAGCTTTTACCAAAACTGTGTGCCTGGATCCAAAGTAGTTTCTTTTTAAAAAGCCACACACTTGTCTTTTTGCAGCCACAGGCTTCTCACACACAAACAACCTTGAAGATTTCATTTTAAAACACCCCCATAGGCTAAAATAAGCAAAAGGTATCTCCCCAAATCAATTGAGCTTAAATAAACAAGTTTTAAATACAGTGATGTCTTTCATATCCTGTACTTTCAGTAACATAAAAACCATCATTATAATGATCACCATACTGGACCAGCAAATAAACTCAACATGCAGAAATGACTAGATTGGTTCATTTGATTGGGAAATCTTTAAATTTATGTAATTTGTGATTGTTAATTTATTAACCTTTATTTTCAGAATTTCACACACATGCGCTGTGCTCTCTTACCCTCCTACACTGAAGCCTTCCCAGCAAACCACCCTCATACTTCAGGAAGATTCCCCCCTGGAGGGAGGGGATGATTCTTTCTTAATTTTAGATGTCAACATTAACATTAAAATATGGGGAAGAGTGTACCTATCTTCTCTCAATAGTGTATCACACACAACCAAAAAACAGTTAGGATCAGATACTAAAAACTAACCATCAAATATCAAACACCTACTAAAGATACCTACTATTCAGTATTTTTTCCTTATTTTGGAAATAAACGGTCAGGAATCAATAGGTGGCAACTGAATTCACAAGAAAGTGTGTCCACTATACTCCTTTCTGACCCATCTACTTTTCAGTTGGAATATTTTTTAACACCTTATGCTGTGGAGTCAGCTGAAGATTGTGCATATAATAGCTATTTCAACTCAAAACAACTTCATGAATTAGAAACCCTTAAAAGACTCAGTGGAGTCTTTTAAAACAAACTCACTTCTAATAGCTAAGACTACAAGATGCAGCCTAGTCAGCATGGTATGATCCCAGCATCTTGGGAGATCAGAGGAGGAGGATCACAAGCTCAAGACAAGAGTTGCAGCAAATTCAAGGCTAGTCTGGCTTTCAGAGAAGCCTGAAGCCAACATAAAAAAAAGGGGGGAGGGAGCAGATACCCTCTCAGGAAAGATAAATGCACATGCAAGATTCTCTTTTAGAATAGCCTTCAAACTGTACTTTTTTTTCTTTTCACCTTTTGCTGTTGTAGTTTCAAGACAAGATTTCACTATGTAGCCTTGGCTGTCCTGGAACTCCCTCTGTAGACCAGGCTGGCCTCATACTCACAGAGATCTGCCTGCCTCTACCTCACTAGTGCTGGGATTAAAGGTATATATATATACACCACAACACCCAGTTGCCTCCAAATTTCTTTTAAGTTTATGATGGAGCAGAAATAATGGTAAACTACATGCAAACTAAGGAACTGTTTGAAGTCTCACCATTCTCCAGTACTTGGCAAATATCCTCTGGACAAAAGAAAACAAGTACTTTTAAAACTACAATTAAGTTATCTGAGAACAGATAACAGGCTTTATATTTGGATCCCTGAAGCAGACAACATGCTTGTCATATAATGGACAAAAGGACATGATTTCTCTCAATTTACTTAGTAAGTCTATCTATATTTGATACCTATATATCAACTATGCATAGAAGAAATACAATAAAGATTTCTAATACATTCTACCCTAAAGAGTTTTAGATAGCTTAGGGATGAAATCCAATAATTGCTATGCATAACTACGACAGCATAATGATACTGTCAAGATATCCAGTGAGGAAAATAAAGAATATGAAGTATTTAGTAAAATACTCATTTAGTACTAATAACAACAAAGAAGGAATAAAAAAAAAAACCACAAGAAAGAAAATCAAGTAAAACATGAGCTAGAAACTCAACTAATTCAAATAACACAGCACTAAATGTAAGTGAATCTCCTGTCCCACTCAGAAGGCAGTGACTGTAGGATTTAATTAAAAGTCAAAAGGCATCTAACGTCTATATCCTACCTATAGAACGCAACTAGATTAAAAAGTACAACCTGAATATCGAAATTTGGAAAATGAAAGTGTGAAAATAATCATGAATTAGAATGACTTTAAATCAAACAACAGACATTATTACTAAATATAAAAACATTTTATTAACAACAAAAGATAGTTATTATAAACACACGTATCAACATCAGAACTCTTAAGTAGGCAAAGCAAGCACTGACAGAACTGAAGAGAAACTCCAACACCCCACTTTTCAGTACAAACAGCAGGCATGGGCCAGCAAATAGCTCAGTGGGTAAAGATACTTACCACTGAGCCTGATGTCCATCACCTCAGTTCTAAGCCCAGAACCCCTCAAGATGGGAAGAAGGAACCAAATTCGCAAGTATTCCCATGACCACACACATGGCATGGCAGGTATGCCCACACACGTACATATATATGCACACATACAAAATAAATAAATATAGTCCCTTAAAAAAGGCACAATACCAACAAAGAAACAAAGTTTGAACAACACAGACCTACTAGACATCTATGAAACACTCTACCTAACAAAACAAGAACACATTCTACTCAACTGAACACTGCACATTGTCTAGGACAGACCATGTATTAATCCATAAACTAAAGGAACCAGTAACATAGAGACCTTCTGGGTAGCAATAGTCTATGATCCCTAGCATGACCTATGAACACTTGCTAAGCTGTTTTGAGTAGTAAGAAGTAGATACAGAAGCAGACCGTCTCCAAGTCACCTGATTCCTTAGTCTTGTCACTTTGCCAATGCACACATAAACTGACATAGAAAAGGAATGCCAGTGGACACGCACAGTCTCAAAAGATTACTCATTTAATCAGAGCTGTATCTCTTAGAAACAAAAATGAGTCTTCTTCAAGTATGAGAATTTTTGGGGAACAAACATTTTGAGAAATGTTTTAGTATGTCTAGAGATTTTCCAGAAACTGGGAATGACAGAGTATGCCTGTAAAACTGGCCCTTGAGATGCCGTCACACTGCTGTGAAGTAGAGATCGGCCTGGGCTACATGAGAGCCTGATCAAAAACCCAAAGAACCAACAAACTACAGCAAAGACAGGCGAAAAAGGACATTTTATTTTACATCTCTGTCTTACAGTTTGTCTTTAATACTTGTTTTAGTTAAGTTTAGGTTAGTCGTTGCTGTTATTTTGTTTCTAGACAGAGTCTCAGTTGGTAGCTCTGGACAACTTGGAACTCACTATGTACACCAGGCTGGCTTCAAACTCACAGAGATAACCTGCCTCTCTCTCTTAAGTGTTGGATTAAAGGTGTGGACCAATATGCCCAGTTTTAATACATTCCACATGAGCTTCACTAATAATTACACCACTATGGAATCGATAAACATGGTTCTAACAAATCTACCCAGGTAAATCATAGTAAAATCAAACACAATTTCAGTGGCATTAAAAGATCGTACTCACTGTGCTCTTATCTTTCAGAAGCTTCTCGATTACTTCAATTAACATTTCCTTCTGCTCTGGATCGAGACTAAAATGTTAAAAAAATTAATAACAACAAGTAAGTCCCATGAATTTATTGCCCTTAATTCTGTCATTCAAGAGCACTCATCACTTCAAGAGAGCTGAGGTGTTCTGAGAGAACTGGGGCAGGGGGTTGCTAGTCAGTAAGTCACGCTCTAACACTGCTCAGCCTAACTAAACCACATGTCAGTCACTTCCCAAGCCAGCTGGAGAGCTTTAAGGAATAGATGAAAATACCTGATTGAAAATCCTTTTTTATCTCAGAGGGTAAAGTGAAGGACAGTAAGTGTTTTTAACTGTGGGTGTGTAACTGGCAAAAACAAAAAGAACATTTCTAAAGAAGACCTAATTGTGTTGTCCTGGTAACGGGGACATGCATTATGAAGCTGTCATCTAAACCCAAGGGTGGATGTGAGACTGGACTATGTAAAAACATCTGGTGGAAAAATAAATCAGTGCTAAGAACAGCAAAATGGGGATAAAAAAAGCAGATAGCGAGCTGCCCCCAGGTGGCAGTTAGGTGCACTTTTAAACCACTGCTGTGACTTCACGTTTCTGTTTTAAAAGGAAAATTTTAGAAAAGGAAAACAAAAGGAATGTATTTGTTACATACATTTATTGGGGGGGGGGAGCCCACATGTGCCACAACGTGCATGTGCAAGTGGAAAGACAACTGACTACTGGCACAGGATACACTAGTCACAAGTGCACGCACTTGCTGCTTCCACACCTTTACATTCTTTAGCACACGGCTGAGAGCAAACCAGAAACAAGTGTGGGCTCCACAGGGCTTGCAGAGCAGGTAGTGGTGACAAAAAAGAGCAAATGCTGTGATACACAACCTATCTACATGGTGTGTTCTTACAGACACCAGGACATTATATGATACGGGCTAAGATATCAACAGCTAGAGAGATGGCTCAATGCTTAACACTGGCTGCTCTTCCTAGAGGACACAACTTCAATTCCCAGCATCCACATGGCTGCTCACAAACCCATCCTTAACTCCAAGTCCAAGGGATCCAATGCCCTCTTCTGGCTTCCACAGGTACTGTGTGCACATGGTACAGAGATAGAGACAAAGACAGAGAGACAGACAGAAAGAAAGACAGAGACAGAGAGACTGAGAGAGACAGAGAGACAGAGACAGAGAGAGAGACAGAGAAAGAGAGAGATAAAGAGGCAAAACAACCATACACATAAAATAAAAAGAGGTAAAAAAATTTAGACACTATATAACAAGACCCTGGCTTCAAAAAAAAAATCATTATACCTTCAAAGTATTTAATAAAATAGCTCTGGGCAAGAATCAAACTCCACAAGTGAGCAGCAGAAACAAAGACAGAAATGAGTTATAAGCAAAATATGAAATTCTACTATTCAGTAAATAAGAGGTGGGGGAGAGGCGACTGTGTTTCATGTATGCAAGTGTATAGTTGCATGCACCTGCATATACACATATGAAGGCCAGAGGAGGAGGCTGGGTGTCTTCCTTAATGGTTCTATGCATTGATGCAATGGTTCTATCCTTGAGACAAGGTCTCTTGCAGAAACAGTCACTCACCATTTTGGCTAGGCTGGCTGGCTAGCAAGCTCTCAGGAGCTACTTATCCTTACTCTCTCCTCTCCTACAAAGACACACCTAGCTTTGTAAAACCTTGGGTACTGAGGATTTACACTTAGGCACTCATGCCTCTTATACCCACTGAGCCATCCCTCAAGCCCTCTCTATTTTCTGACAATGCATACATATGTATGCATGTATAATTTAGATACATTATACAACTGAGAATTCGAATTCTGATTATTTTAAAGATATGAAACCCATAAATTAACACAGGTCCTAAAAAACTAAGAATTCAAGGTCTTCAAAGGGTCTGTATAACCAACACAAAAGTAAACATGTCTGAGTATTACTTGTAGGGGAAAAAACAGCCAAATTTATTTATCAGAAAAACAGGCTAATCATCAGAGCTTAAAAAGAATAAATGAATGAAAAGTAGCTCTGGTGATACGGTTAGCAGCCCCCAAAATTCTACCAGGAACTCCTACAGCTGATAAACCCTGTTAGTAAAGTGGCTGGATATAAGGGTAACTTTAAAAACAAAAAATCAGTAGCCTTCTTTTTTTACAAACAACAAGCGGACTGAGAAAGAAATCAGAAAAACAGCACCATTCACAATAGCCACAAACAATATAAAATATCTCAGGGATAACTCTAACCGAGCAAGCGAAAGACTTACATGACAAAAACTTCAAGTCTCTGAAGATATCAGGATGGCAAGGTCTCCCATGTTCTTGGACCAGTAAAGTTAACATAATAAAACTGCCATCCTACCAAAAGCAATCTACAAATTCAATGTACTACCCAACAAAATTCTAACACAATATTTACTGACCTTAAAAGAACAATACTCAACCTCAAATGGAAAAACAAAAAACACAAGATACCTAAAACAATCCTTAAAAGAACACCCAAAGGTATAATCATTCCTGACTTCAAAGGTATAGTAAGAAGAACTGCATGGTACTGGCATAAAAACAAGACAGGCTGATGAATGGAATTGAATCCAAGACCCAGCTGTAAATCCACACAGTTATAGATACCTGATATATAATAAAGAAGCCAGAAATACAGAATGAAGGGGAAAAAGTATCTTCAACAAATGACTAGTCTAACTGGATGTCAGCATATAGAAGAATGCAAATAGATCCATATCTATCACCTTGCACAAAACTCAAGTCCAGGTGGATCAAAGACTACAGCATAGAACCAGACATAGAAGAGAAACAGAAGAGAAAGGAGGGAATAGCCTTAAACACATTGACACAAGAGACAACTTCCTGAACAGAACTCCAATATCACAGGCACTGAGAACAATAAATAGGACCTCATGAAACCGAAACGCTTCTGTAAGGCAAAGGACAGCATCAACAGGACAAATGACAGTCTACAGAACGGGAAAAGATCTTCACCAACTCCACGTCTGACAGAAGCCTAATATCCAAAATATACAAAGAACTCAAGAAACTAGACATCAACAAACCAAATAATCCAATTAAAAAAATGGAGTACTAATCTAGAGGAATCTCAAATGGCTGAGAAACACTGAAGAAATAAATGTCCAACATCCTTAAACATCAGGAAATGCAAATCAAAACAACTCTGAGACTCCATCTTAGACCTGTCAGAATGCCTAAGATCAAAACCACAAGTGACAGCTCATGTTGCTAGGAAAGCACTCTCCAACGCTGGCGGGAGTGCAAACCTGTACAGACACTCTGGAAGTCAATAAGGCAGCTGCCCAGGAAACTGAAAACCAATCTATCCCAAGACCCAGCCATAGCGATCCTGGGCATAGACCCAAAGGATGCACCATCCTACCCCAAGGACACTTGCTCAACTACATTCATTGCAGCTTTACTTGTGATAGCCAGGAACTGTAAACAACCTACAAGTCCCTCGAGCAAAGAAGAGCTAAAGAAAATGTGGAATATTTACACAATGGAGTATCACTCACATGTTAAAAAAAATGACATCATGAAATTTACAAGCAAATGGATCATCCTAACCCAGACTCAGAAAGACAAACGTATTATTACTTACTTATAAGTGGATTACTAGCTATTAAGTAAAGAATAACCACGCTACAATCCACAAACTCAGAGAGGCTAAGTAACAAGGAAGGCTCAAGGGAGGAAGCGTGGATCTCCCTAGAAAGGGGAAATAGATTTTTCAGGTAGATTGGGAATGGGCGGGGATGGGAACAGGTGGGGGTGGGGAGACAGAAGGAGAGAGTACTAGAAGACCTACATTCTGTCCTGCCTATAAGGTAAGGTGTGCTGGGGTAATGGTGGCACAGAACTTGTGGCAGTGGTCAACCAATCACTGGTCCAAGGAAGTCAACTCCACAAGAGGGAGCCCATCCTTAACATTGCCTGAATGGCCAGGAACCAGAGGGAGGACAGCGAAAGGATAGAACCAAACATAATGGCCAAAAAAAAAAAAAAAAAAAAGTCAATGGAAGTCTAATGATATTCTGCCATATTCAGAGATGGGTGCCCAACCCAATTGTCATCAGACGGACATCATTCAGAAACTTAAGGGAGCAGATGCAGAGACCTGTGGAAAAGGGGAGGAAGGATTATGAGAGCCAGAGGGGTAGAGAACACCATGAGAACATAACCCACAAAATCAACCAAGCAGGGCTCACTGGCACTCACAGAGACTGAAGTGACAAACACAGACCCTGTATGGGTGTGATTTATGGTTGTGTAGCTTGGTGTTCTTGTGGAACTCCCAACAGTGGGAGTGGGGCTGTCTCTGACTCTTTTGCCTGCTCTTGGGATCCTTTTCCTCCTACTGGGTTGCCTCGTCCAGCCTTAAAATGAGGTATGTGCCTAGTCTTAGTGTAACTTATCAGGCCATGTTTGGTGGATATCCCTGGGAGGCCTGCTTTTTTATTTAAAGGAAAAAGGAGGAAGTGTGAATTTGAGGGAGAGGGGAGAGGAAGAGGGACTGGAAGGAGTGGAGGGAGAGGAAACTGCGGCAGGATATAATGCATGAGAGAAGATAAAATACAAAATAAAATAGAAGACATCTTATCTTTTAAAAGAAAAGTGTGTCTAGTTTACAATAGTCCATGTAAGTGCAGATACCTTATGTGGTCAACAAAGCACCTACCTGTACAGCTTCTGTATAGCATGGGCTGCATTCTTCCTAACATATGGCGACAGGTCAGCGGACGCCTCCTTAATAGCCAGCATCATGACAGGCACGATAATTGGCACTCTAATACTTGACAAAACTCTCAGGGCACTTGCACGAATTAGTTGATTGGGGTCCTAAAACAGTGAAAATGCCCATCAAAATTTCAGGTTTATCCTTTCAAAGACACCTGCATGACAGTTAGCAGGTGCTACAGAGCACCATCAACACGGCGGCGGCGGCACAACAGTGTTTGGAAGACAAGGAGTGAGTACAAGCACAGTTGACTATTTATTACTAAGTGGATGAGGCTTTTAATCGTTCATAGTAAAATGCATCATCAATTTAAATGTGTCCTTTTAAAATGTCCCACTGTCTTGTCTCCGTAACTTTCAACAATCAGTTGGTGCAATGAACAACAGTCCGATGCATAACAATGACTGCATACACTGACAGAAACAAAGGTTCCACACGGTTATGTGGCAATCATTTTCTAAGGCTACTGAACTGCACGCTGGGAAGCCCTTTACCTCTTTCAAGCCACAGCTGGGCAATTTAGCAGATTATTGTCCCATTTCTTAAAGAGACACACCTTAACTGTGCAGACACCTTGGAGCTACTCACCTGCTCACTCATCATTGATTTACCTTCAAAGCTCGCTGGAAAGTGCTGATGGACAGGAGAGCCAGGTCCTGCTGTTCTTCAGCATATCGGACGAGGTAAACATACACCAACTTCTTGATCTATTTGGAGGGGGAAAAAAGTCATTCACTCCTACCAGGATGAAAATTTAAAACTCAATACTTTATATACTAAAATCTATCCTCAATTTTCCTCAAGTAAGTAAGTGAACCTGGTGACAGCTTAGACTGCAAAGCAGACACTATTTTGTGTATGATTACGACAGCAAAAGAAAAGGCTTGTAAAGTAAGGTTTTTGAGGAGTCTCTGAGAAAGTTTACGTAATATCAAAATATCAACTAACTGGCAAAAAAAAAAAAAAGATACATGTAAATAACATGGGACATCATTTGTATGGAAACTTGTTTCCCCATCTGTCAGACAGTCCCACTTCAATGGACATTGCACAATGTTTCAGCCAAATAAAGATAGTTCAAGGTAATAATACCAATTTAACATAATAACTCCAAAGACATGAGAATGGACGGCGCTCTGGAAGTCTTTAAAGGCAATTTAATGAGGGTACAGCTTCTCCTGCCCTGTAACACTTCCACTACTGGTGGTAGTGGAGGTCTAGAGGAGAAAAGGCGTGGTAGATGATGATGAGGAGGAGGTAGTGATAGTGACAAAGAGAAGGCAGAGGAGGAGGAAGAGGTGCTGGTGTGGTGTGGTGTGGTGTGGTGTGGTGTGGTGTGGTGTGGTGTGGTGTGGTGTGGTGTGGTGTGGTATGGTATGGTAATGCCATGGAAGTAGTGGAGGTGGCAGAGGAGATGTATACGGTGGAGGAAGAAGGAAGTGGAGTAGGAAGAAGAGCAGGCTATGGAGGTGGCAGTAATAACAAGAACCCAAGGTCTTGAGCATGCGAAGCACATATCACCACCACCAAGTTCTCAGCCCCCGGTTTCTCTCGACACCACATGGTTTCAGGTTCCTTCTCTATGCTGTTTGTTCCTTCTTAAACACACTCCAGTGTCTCTGTGTTTCTTTCGGTTTAGCCTTCAAACTAAAATGAGGTGTAAGTAGAACAAACTAGGTAAGAACTTGGTTTTCTTACCTCTAGTAATATAATTAACTCATGATTAAAACTATCCGCTTTTGGATGCTAGTGTATCTCCGCCAGTCAAAGATAGTTGGTATATCTAGGTTGGGTATTGGGTTACACTTCTGATTGTATGGGCATCTTGTTATTGAGCATTACCAAACTTATAAAGCCTTTGATTAACATTTAAGAAGAAAAGTTACTAATAAATAAAACAAAAGAAAGAAAAGCTATTGGTAAAAAAAGAAAGGGGGGAGAAGAAATAACATTCTAAATGTATGAAAACATTTCTAGGGAAATGAACATTTGGAGAGGGCAGATGTGGGATAGGGGGTGGCAGAGGGGTAACCAGAAAGTAGGATGTCCTGGGTAAAGGGGGTAACTGAGATATCATTTGTAATGTCAATGAATGGAATGATTAATAAAAATATTTAAAAAAAAAAAAAACTTATCCGTTTCCCAAGTACAGTGCCTGGAAGCCCCACTCTATCTGCTTTTCCAAGTGCAGTGCCGGGAACACTTGGCTCCTCTTAGCATCTTACTAAGATAATTTCAGACAATTCTATGATCCAATCTCCTTAGACACCTTCATAACATCAGAAACACAAGTTTTATGAGCAAAACACGAAACTGGATGAGTATGTGTTCTATACCCTCATAACTAGTGAAATCAGTGAACATTCTCAATGTATATTAACCCACTCATCTTTGTTATATGACACATGATATAGATGAAATTAATTACAAAAAAAATCTAAATATCTTTCATGGCCAAATAGTTCCACAAAATCCTAAAAATAAAATCTAAAGTTTTTAACCCAGTACTCAGAAGAGCTAATAATCTGTCTCACAGTTTCTTTTCAGAAAAAAAAAAAATTCCTAAATGTAACTTATACCTTGGTCTCAACCACACTCAGGTATCCCTGATAACCCCTCCCCCACAAAATTCCACTTAAAATCTCCTGAGGCCAAAAATTAAAGAACAGAATGCTAATACATAGACAATAAACTATATCCAAGTAAACAGTGCTATATTTAGCACTGAATTTTATGTAAGAAATTTTAAAGTGTTTAATGATATAAATGATAAGATCTCACCTCTGCTTGTCTGAAAACAAGAAACAAAAACAAAATCATATCTAGTTACATAAGTATGGGAAGACTAAGACAGGGTCCTACCCTATAGCTCACTCAGGCTGGCCTAGAACTCACACTGTAGTTAATCACAGCAATCCTCCTGCTTCAGCTACCCAAGTCTAGAACTACAGTGCCAGACTGAAGTAGGAATATTTGTACATTTCCATATCCCTAGCCAAGATCAACTTCTTCTATAGCTTTGACAACCCACAGCCACCGTGACAGTGAGTTAACCCTGCTCACAAGATCAACAAAAGCTCACCTGAATGAAGAGCTTTTTCACATCAACAATATGTGGCAGCCCCCTTGCCATGACAGAAGCACTCCACTCATGCCACTGGGGGCCAAAAGCAGTCTCTCGTAAGTGTCACATTAATCCATTCAGGACTCTGAACATCCACTCTTCCCAAAACTGTACTTAAGATAAACAGCTCTGCAGAAGAAACGTATCTAGAAAGCACGGCTGTCTCTCGGTACAGTGACCAACAGAGTCACTGTCCACTTACTACAACTACAGTGTGTTTCATCACCCTCATGTAAAGTTCCCTGGACTTCTAGTTGGGTGATGGCCTAAATAAAACCATCACATGCGCTTTTCAAACAGTTTAGTTACCAAAATCAAGCCATTTAACGTCAGTCCAAGCCTATGATCCTATATGTAACCCATACTTTAAACTGCCAGTATCTTATAAAGCATGTTTTCTCTGACCTGGGGTCCTAGCTGTACGGAAGCTCCCCGTCTTGCAGGTCGCCTTTCATCTGACGAAGCCCTTCAGTATTTCTTTCTGGTTATAAGAGAAAGCACCTGTGGCTCAGCTTTTATTCTTAATTTTCTCTTATTCTTCACCTCACTCTCTGACTTCCCAGTTACACTTGCAGAATGAGCTCACCGCCTACACTGCCTCTGCTCTCAATGCTCATTCCCACTAGGCACAATTACTACCGCAACTCAAGGAGGAGGCAGACCGGCTGATGGTCACAGAAGAAGAAAAGTGGGGACACAGGGGCGCTTTCTCAAGTCCTCCATGTTCTGGCCAATGAGATTAATCCTCCAGCTTTCTATTGAACTATTACCTAAGAAGAGGAATTAATAACTTTCCTCCAAGGGACACCTGAAAACCTGGTAAAATTACACAACCCCCAAAAAATAAAACTTTCATAAAATATCAGGGTTTGTTTTCCTTTGAGACTGGGTCTCCTTATAGCCTAAACTGGCCAGGAACTCATGAGCCACTCCCTTCACCTCCTCAGTCCTGGAACTAGAGGACTAAACTCAATTCTCTCATTCTTTAAGGCAGGAAAAAAATGTTTGTATTCATAGACAGATGCTTGAAATCATCTAACCTTTAATAAATCATACACAATGTCTAGCATACAGCTTTGCTATAGAAGAACCAGCCTCCTAACTCCAAGTGCAGATTGGCACATCGAGGAAGCCGGCCCTGGAAGTTCATGTTAACAGCCAACAGGAACTGACTGTAAGTCAGGGCGCCTTATCTCAGACCCTCATCTCTTTAACCATAGAGCTTTCTGCTTAGATTCCCAATCAAACCCCATGTAAGTTCTTTTGCTCAAATAGGGTCTTCTTGAGCTTCAGAATTTGCACACTCCAAAGATGAACAAACACATGTAATACTGTTCCATTAAATTATCTCAAGTGATTTGTTTACATAGGTACAAACCATAAGTTCCCAAACCAGGCAAGACCAGTTTAGACAGAACCAAACCAGGTCAGGGAAGCTAATTTAAAAGTGAAAAAAGCTAAAGATCCAAACCACAACTACGATTTCTGTTCAAAGCAACGTCTTAAAAGTGTTGATGCCATATGCTGAGCCTGTAATAGATGATTCTTTGAAAACAGATGACCACAACTCCCCAGCTAGAGTTTTAAGTTCCTGAATGCAGCTGTGCTAGAAAGCAGCCAATACCTGCTGGTTGACAGTTGTCAGCTAGTTCACATCTCAATCAGAAAGTTCTCTAATCACCTAGGAATGAAGGTGCTTGAGTTAAACTAAACTGTATACTGTCAGACTGACAATCAGAGTGCTGGTCAGAGCTTAGTAACTAACTACCCATGATTCACATCCCATTCCAACATCACAGGACTGAAAACACTAAGGCTTTCCAAATATGTCACTTTAGCTAGGATCTAAAGTCCCCCGCAGTAGTAAGTCATTGAACAGCAATGTCTAAAAGCCACGTACACTTCTAGGAACCATAGCATTATGATGCTTATGAAACTTGTTTTCTCTGTTTGGGACAATCACTTGAAGTGCTCTTTGTCCATCCTAATCACAGCCAGAACCAACTCTACACAGCAAAGTTTTAGAGAAGAAACATTAAGAGTCCACTCTGCCCTGATTTCCTTGGGCTTTATTTCTCAACAACACCTTTGTTTATCAGAACAGCCAGCGAGCTTTAAAACTGTATTATGAACTCCAGGATGCAGCTAGGATTTATAATGGGTACACAGAAACATTCAGAACCACAGCTGAGCTAGCAGGCTTCACTGTAATTACTCACAATTGGAGAAGGATTTCTGTGACTGTTATGGCAAAAAGCATAACAATATTAAATCACAGAAGGTTGCAAAACACTAAATTTGCTCCAGTTCTGTTCTAAGAATCAATCAATATTGACCACAAGAGGCCTATGCACTGCCAGGCTGCAGGTGTGCACAGAAAGCTACTTTCCCTGCGACCATTCTGTGAGCAGAAATGGGAGTAGTTAAAGGTCCGTGACTACGCCACTCTCTGATCAGTTACTTTCATTCAATGTTACAACACTCCTTGCTGTAAAGCTAATCATAGCAGAGCCCGGCAGTCTGCAGGAACACAGGCAGATCTGTCTAATTAGCTTATCGATACCACTGCATCAAACTTCATGAGTTATTGACTAAAGCTTTGATTATTTCTGTACGATGGCCGACTGCTTTCTAGGTCACTTTTGGTGTCATTTGACATCTAATGTCAGATGACGTACCATATGGCTCACCTGTGTATCTAAGGCAGCATATACTTATAAAAATGAAATTTCTCGCTTGGCAGCAAGGAAACATCAATCAATCCTCTGAGCACAGGTTTCTAAGAAGCTTATTTCAGTTTTTCCATAATATTAGATTAAGTATATTTAAAAAAAAAAAAAAACACTAAGTTTTAAAGAACAAAGATATGAAAAGCAAACAACCCAGGGGCGAATGTTGGGATCAGTGGTTGAGAGCACTCGGTGCTCTCACAGGGGACACAGATACAGTGTTTAGCACCCACGTGCTGGCTCACAACCATCCGTAACTCCAGCTCCAGAGGACCCAGAACCTTCTTCTGGCTTTCATGAACACTGTACACAAATGGTACAAAAACCACACATGTAGACAAAATGCCATACACATAAAATAAAACTAAATATATATTTAAAAGAAAGAGACCAGCAATAATATTTCTACTAAAACTTCTCTTACAGAGTACTGGGCAACATACCATAACTAGGGAGCACAAAAGGAAAAGGGGCAAACAGCAAGGTCTCCTACTGATAACCACCTGCCAAGATAAACAGCTCTTAGTGAACAAAAATAAACAAAACATGTTGTCTCCACAATGAAAGGTCCAAGAATACCAAGTGAATTTACTACCAGCTCCTTAGACTCGATCATCTCTATTTATACCTACAACAACAAAAAGATTGTCCAGGTACCAGACACCTCCCAAAGCATGGTTCATGCCTGATGCTAATGAGGGAGGGGTCAGAGGCTAAGGTAGAATAGGAGAAAAGCTTCAAACAGAGAATGGTGCTGAAAGGGCAATGGCTGGGATGATCCCTGGCTTTGGATGGTGACCACTAGCATCTGCTGTGACTTTAATGCGTCCCCCATCATGTCTTCATTGTAAAATACACACAAGAAAACAGAACTAGCTTCACGGTGTTGTTCATCTGTGTGGAACACTAACCAACAACCTCAGCACAGAGAACATTCTTATATGTTAGCAATCATTACTACTGACCCTATTCCTGGAAACACTAAGAGCAGCTTTAACTGTGCTTTGCAATTATTTAAAAGACAAAATCTGCTCTGCACAAAAGTACCACTGAGTCTTAGGCTTGTACATAAGTGACCTGACATGAAAGTGCCCAAGGCCAGAAGAAACCCGGAAGTGCAGTAGGCAGGACAGCTCCAAGATGAATCCGATGGCACAGAAACCACCACTATACCACACTTCAAATGCCTTCTGACCAGAGAAATAAAACTAAATGAAGATAAGACTGTCCATGAGCTATTAGTCCATACTCTCTAAAAGATCCATAATCTGAAATATAGATTAACTTTCTTAAAAAAGCTAAAACAGAAAGACGTGCTCGGTAGTAACTTACTCCTGAATTATGGACAAAGCCCTCAGTTCTATCCCAGCATCAAAAAGAATGAAACAAAACAGCTGGGGTAGGGGAAAATCAACGGAGAGGGAGGGAGGGACAGGAAGAGGACAAGAGGGAAGAAAAAGCAGGTGTCACCAAAGAGATGAGAAACTAGAACTCACAAGCATCACTAACTTGAACTTAAAATGATGTTGTAGCTGGCGGGCAATGCTCTCACAGAGTTGTCCTATCTTCAGCTACAGCAGACTAAGGTCAACATCAATGTGCATTGAATACCTGGACACTAACACTCAGAGCAGCACTACTCCTAACAGCCCGAAGTCCTAACTGTCCATCAATGGACGACTGGAACACAGGTACCCCATACAGAATGCTACCCAGTATTAGGCAACTAAGAACTGTATCCATTCTAGAACTGGGTTCCTCCCACCTTCAATGACACAGTGCCAATGGCCCAGTCATCGCTAATGTGACATGCTTCCACCTTGGCATGTGTTCCCAATGCATATGCTCCATTACACCTATAATGGCCACCATCATGACCCGTCTGTACTGTGTGTTTTTCTACCCACACTCAGAGGATCACCTCTGTCCAATCAATCTCTTGTGTGAGGTCACTGCAAACCCCTGTCATTGGAATGCTACAGCATGAAGACCCTGAAAACATGCTGTGTGGAGGTAGCTCTGTATAGCAGGCTGACGATCTTCAGTCAGTCTGCTGGAGCCTTAGGACAGTCTCAAGACCTGTGAAATGCCCAGAATAGGCAAATCCATGGAGATAGAAGGTAGGGGCGTGAGGAATGCCTGCCAGTCATCACAGGCTTTCTTCTGGAGCGAGGAAAATACCGTGGAATTGTGATAAATTCTATGACTATACTAAAAAAAAAAAAAAAAAAAATCACTGAATTCAAAATGAATCGGAGCAGAATGAACCTTGTTACCCAGTGGAGTTCGCTCGGTGACAGGGCTGGGGCTCGAAGCTGCACTGGGGCTCAGTGGAGAACAGTGGTGTGTTGCTCAGGCATGAGAACGAACACAGCATTGCTGTGGCGTGTGCTGGCGAGAGCAGTCATCAGCACCAAGGTCCCTGTCCTCCCAAGGGACACAGCTGTATCTAAAGCCTCTGCAGCAGTGCCAAGCTAATCTTCGTTCCAGTTTTACTACAGAGTTCTCCAAGTACCCTCCACTACAGGGAGGCCAGCCACTCACACTGGTAGCCAACCACACTCCACTACAGGAAGGCCAGCCACTCACACTGGTGGGCCATTCTCATCAAACACATATTCTAGAAAAACAAATTAAGCAGAAGAAACACAACCGGTGGGCTAGCCTGTGGTGGTATATTTTCTTGATGGGTGTGGAAAGGCCCAGCTCACTGTGGATGGAACCATCCCTGGGCTGGTGGTCCAGGGTGCTGTAAGAAAAAGCAGGCTGAGCAAGCCATGAAGAACAAGCCAATGCGCACTGCTCCTCCACGGCCTCTGCCTCAGGCCTGCCTCCAGGTTCCTGCTCTGACTTCCCTCAGTGATGGTCTGTGATGTGGAGCTGTAACCTGAAATAAACCCTCTGCTCCTCAGGCTACCTCTAACAGTAGAAACTCTTAAGACAAATACCACCATAAAAAGTAGACAAAACTATATGGGGGGGGAGGGGTCCTATAATGTACTGAGAATACTATCAAAACCACAAAATAAGCACTCCCTGAAATCTCCTCCCTCCCCATCATGGCCTCCTGATTCAGAGTGCCCTGTCCTGTGTTATCTGAGATGCAGTTGCTGTGATTTTCTATGCATGCAGTAGGGGACCTCCCAGCCAGTGAGACAGTGTCCTCACTTTACCCAGAGTTCTTCTGCAGCACAGATGAAGGCGTATGGCTTTGGCATCGGGCTGGTGCGTCAGTCTAGCTTCTGGGAAAGTGTCTGGCAAGAGCTGAGCTCAGTTAATAAACCTATGCAGGTACACTGAGAACTTGATACCTGTCACCATAGCCAAAAAGGCTTCAGAAAGCTCTGGGTTGTTTTATTTTGTTTTGTTGGTTTGTTTTTTGTTTTGTTTTGTTGCCTTAGACATGGCAAAACAGCCACAAATCCCAAGTCTGGATAGAATTTACTAGGTCTGTCTCACTAGAGATAGGCTATCAACCTAGGAATCACAGAAGCCAGCACGGGTGAACAATGTCCTAGGAATCATGGCAGCCAACATGGGTGAATAATGTCATAGGAATCACGGCAGCCGACACGAGTGAATGATGTCCTAGGAATCACGGCAGCCAACATGGGTGAACAATGTCATAGGAATCACGGCAGCCAACATGGGTGAACAATGTCACTACAACTTCAATCTTATTTCTCACAGTTTCCACCAAAAACCCAAAGCTAAGTCCAACCCTCATTGGCATACTTTACCTACAGTTGAGTTTGCAGACATTTTACCATACTAAAAAGCCAGTGATATTTAAATACATTAAATTCTGAAGAATGTGGAAGTGTGTGGCTGGCATACATAGCTGGAGTCATAAAAAGAGTCAAAGCAAACAGTACCTCGATATTTTTACTGGCCACATTCTTCACAACAGCAGGGAAGAGTTCCGAGGCATTTTTCCCCTTGGCAATCATCTGCAGGGTTGAAGAGGAGAATGAGGACAGAACCTTTTAAGTTAGTAACCTGAAAACAAAACATGTTCTGGGAAATTTTACACACACTAAATATTTGACAGATTTTGTCACAAAGCAAGCTGTATAATAACAGTTAAACTCTTTTCCAGTGTCAATCACATCCCAATTCCACAGACCATGAATGTTCAGCATGTTTCAACATGAATTCAGATACACGGACACAGAAAGGGAAATGTACAGTCAAACATGGGAGTGCACTGCTGTGACCCCAGCACCTGGGAGCAGAGGCGAGAGGAAATCGAGGGCCAGCCTAGCCTGTGTGAGACTGTCTCAAAAACAGGAGGAGGAAGAGGAGGAAAAAGAGGAAGGGGGAGGGGGAGGGGAAAGGAAGAAAGGGAGGGAGGAGGAAGAATAGAACACACATAGTAAATGAAGGCGTGCACAGAAGTGTCCTGGCGCTGTCCCGGGCTAACTGCTCGGCACCACTCACTCTTTCACTAGGTGCTCTTTCCTATCTCCCAGGTTTCTACATTAGACGCAGCATATGCGCAATGGGTGCAGGGACTTTTCTGAGCTCTCTCGGCTTTTTCAGAGGTTCTCCTATTTGCCAAGCTGTAATTTTCAGGTCTCTTCGAGAGTGTCTCTCCCTCCCCCACCGAAGGCCTGCGCACCGGCGCTGCACCAGATGCCCAGTCCCCGGGGCTCCACATCCACCTCCCTAATTTCACATCAGCAGCTGTCTCTCTCATCCCAAAGCCACTCTGCCTAAACCAAACTCAGTCTTCAAGAAGAAAGATTTTAAAACAAAGCAAAAATATATTACAAGAGGAATTTATTCATTCCACCAATTCTCCTAGGCACCACAGAAGGGTCTTGTTCTCTACTCACATCTATAGAGCAGCCAGGTGCTCATTCTCAGATCATTCCTGTGAATCCACCTTTGCTGTTCTGATCCTACCTCAGGTCAGCATCATCTTGCTGAGGACTTCCCCAACAGTTCCCTTACTGCCTGTAATACACACAAGCTTATGTATGCAAGCTTGATATGGCGTAGCCAATAGCAGAAGGCTTATCTATTATGTACAAGGTCCTGGATTCAACCCTACCATCATGAAAAGGGGTAAAAAGCCCCCTGCCCCCACTCACTCATGTCAGGCTACTTCAAAAGTGCCTTACAACCTATAGCTCAAACTATTTCAGTTACTTCTCCAAGTCCTCTCAGCTGCCCTGAGATCTCTCCTTAAGCTCCTTGGCTACACTGTCAACAGTACTGGCCCTCTCTAGCTCCATCACCATCATGGTTGCCACCAAGTCATTTGACTTTTTCTACATTCAATTTTCCTGAGATATCACCCCTCACTGAAGCCATTCCCAAGGATCTGAGGCTCTTCGTACCCTTGTCAGAATCTGCAATCCACACTTCACAATCCGCACTTCGGAGCTTCCCATCAGCTACAGTAGATTTCTAGTTATTTATTTTTAGTTTATATCCATCTGTACTTTTATTTTCTTCTCATTCTCAAAAGTCCAGCTAATGTATGGTATGTCAGCTTTACTATGTATGAAATATATGTGTCATATAAATACTGTGTGATATCCTATGCTTTGTAATTCCAGTAAGAAATCATAATTCCTTTCTGTTGAGACATATTTAAAATATTCTGTAAGACTGCTAGATACACAACTGCATGTTTATAAGCCCAGCACTTGGGAGGCTGAGGCAGGAAGGTTTGAGTCAACCTGGGCTACATAGCAAAAAAAAAAAAAAAAGAACTAAATAAACATTTCTTATTAGTTCCTCATCTTTTATTATTATATTTCCCTACCTGTAAGATTTTTACTTGTATGTTTTCTGAAGCTTGCTGAGAATCATAGAAAATTCACAAAATCTTGCAGCTGAAATATTTTGCTATGACTTATAACCTTCCATTTTCTCAACCATCAAGTGTGATCTGCATGGACCTTTTCTGAAATTCTGTCACATGAAACACTATCCCAAGGCTAACTCAACTTTATACTATAGAAAAATTTTCACAAAGTTAATGTGTATGAGGGAGAGAGAAAAATAACCTACAGTACCATTCTGAAAATGTTTGCTAAGAGACCGCAGTGCGCCAGAGACACAACGGTCCTCAGCCATGGAGTCCCTTCGAATGAATATACATGATGTTCCATAAACAAGGAAATAGCATACCTGAGGGTAGCCATGCTGAGCACCACAGACAAAAAGAGAGAAAAGTAGGGAGCCCTGCGGTGTAGATGTCAAGGCAGGACTGCTGTTTTCCACTGTGATCACAAGGCCCTTCTTTCAGGGGATGCTGAAGGAAGAGAGGGAGGAGACGGAGGAGGGGGGGGAAGGGAGGGGAGAGCCAGTCGGGGATCTGCAGGAAGAGCAGTTCCCACTTCCTGCATGCTCGGTAGGTAGGAGGCCAGAGCAGTCTAGGAAGAAGGGGAAGAAGGATGATGGCACAGCCACATCTGGGGGACCACAGGCAAAGGAGGTGGCTTGCCACGGCTAAGAAGGAAATGGAGGGCCACTGCAGAGCTCTGAGCAGAGGACAAGCCTCACTGGACTTACATCTCAAGATCTTTCCAGATTAGTGTGGGAAAGAGAACAGGAAAGACAGAAGTGCCTGAAACAGTTGTGAAGCTGCTACCATCTTCCAAGGGAGAGATGGTGAGATACGAAAACAGACTGATATAAGTCAGAGAGAGACGAAAAGGCTGGCTGGCACAGAGTGCGTGAAAGATGGAGCATGTACTCCGAACGGAAAGATGAGGAGGAGGAGACATGATGGAGATGAGGAATCGAGTCGGCTACTCAGACAGCAGCCGAGCAGATGAAAAGAAACGGTATGAGAACAGAGCAAACTGTTAGTCTGCGCTCACTAAGGGATGAGATCACTCATAGTGTAGCCCTCAGCGTAGGAAGAGCCAACAAGACAGCTGAAGACTCCCTGAACTCAGGTGAAGACAGCCTTACTGTCAGGCTGTGGAGAGCAACAGGAACCTTGGCAGTAACCTGGATTGTTTGGGGATTGCCAACAATACAATTAGATGTAACCCATTCCTGGCACTACAGACTTCACGTGGGGCAAGAGGTGTGTGGCCCCCGATTAATGGTGACTCCACTTCTACTTCCTTCATGTGTTTACTTTAAAGAAGCTGCTACCGTACTGGGCCTCACTGGTATGTACCGGGCCTCACTGCTGCAGTACTGGGCCTCACTGGTGCTGTACTAGGCCTCATTGCTGCAGTACTAAGCATCACTGCTGCAGTACTGGGCCTCACTGCTGTAATACTGGGTCTCACTGCTGCAGTACTGGGCCTCACTGCTGCAGTACTGGGCCTCACTGGTGCTGTACTGGGCCTCACTGGTGCTGTACTGGGCCTCACTGCTGCAGTACTGGGCCTCACTGGCTTTCTGTCTCCCACTCTGCTGTCTTTTCAGAGCAGCATGGTGACATTTTTACCTGGAACCATGAATCTGTCTCTCTTTCAAGCTTCACAGGTCTCCTGGCTTGTTTCCTATGCTGTTTCATTTTGATGCTTTGTTAAATGGACACCTGAAGCTCATTTTGTCTTCCAGGGAACATCTTCTTGTTACAAAATCTCCCTCTATCCCTCCAGTGGATGTTAAGACATTTAACTTCACAGACAGGAAATGAGTCACGCAAGCTTTTTAGGTGCCTGCAGAAATACATTCTCTACCCTTATAATCCACATATTTCCATGAAAGCACCATCTTCTAACGATCACTGCTGCATCATGGGATCCTCTCCTAACTGTACCATCAGACTCCGCGTACTTAATGCGACTGTTGTTACAGTCAGCTCATTCATCTTCCCACTGCCCCACTTTAAACAGCCTAGCAACACCCAGAGCTTCGCTTCATGGATGGGTCTTAGACTCTGCTATGAGAAGAAAGGATTTTAGCTCTCATGCACAGCACTGTGTGTTCACAGCTATAGGCAGTAAGATTACAAATAAAAATCCTTAAATACCTTTAGGTGAAAACAGGCTTATGCCATTGCCTTATTTCCTCTTCAAAATAATTGATTCTAACTCACAGAAGAAATATCTCGATATCAGAGATAGAAAAATTAGAAGTAGAACAAAAGTTTCTTGATTTCTTCTGTGACTGCCTCCTTAACATTTCTAAAAGGTAATATAAATGAACTAGAAAGAACAGAGTAATATTGCTTACCTATTAGCATGCACAGTAGATATAATCACTATCTACAGAGCTCCCAAAAGTCAAAATACTTCACCAACTGACCTACCCCAACGATTCGCTTCATTGCATCTAGTTTGGCAGAATCTTTGTTGCTCTCCAGCATCTGCTTCAGGTCTTCATTCCTATCACAAAAAAGAAGACATAATTCCAGACTCAGACTTTTCAAAAAGATAGCTATTAAATCTATCATTCGTATGAGAACAGGAGACAGCACAGATAACCAAGGGCTGATCTCCTGTTTCCTCCCACAAAGTCTGGATGTACAGCACATTGTCGTGAAGCCCCAAGTGACACAGAAGTAAGAACTGCCCTTCAGCTTGACATCTGCTGATGAAATGTCAAGGAGAGCATGGCATACAGAGTCGCTTACTTCAAAGTTTCTTTGATATAATCATCAGGGAAAAAAATTATCAAGTCAGCTCTAAAATACTACCACATGCAAAAACAAAAAAACCACACTAAAACTGTTTTCAGACTACACTGCATAAGAGCCTTGACTAACGTGTGTGCCATTCACACCAACCCAACTTCCTATCCCCATTGCACAAATAAATAAGGACACTTCCTTCATTCTGGGACTAAAACCACTTCAACATCTAAACAGTAGCCTGTAGAGATAAACATGAGTAGTTAGCTATAGGGATGATAACACAGGGCTGAGAAAGAACTACTTAGAAGTTTGAGTCACTGGGATGCAGCAACTGGGAATTGAGACAGACAGGAAGGGTGACTTATTCCCAGGTCAAGACCCACACAGATAACACTGCTACCCTCTGCACACTGACACCAGGGGGCCATGCCTGCCTTGTTTACAAGGCTCTCTGCTATTTAAAACAGCCTTAAGAGAATCTAAAACGAAGGCTACTTGGAAGAGCTACAAAGAAAGGGAGGACTGCCCCAACAGTTCCTGGCAGTCATGACCAGCCTTCTAATCTTCTCTGGGGAAATTCACAAATGTGCACTTGTCCCACTAAAGAAAATATATAATTTGTAACCTCTCATCACTTTTCATTAAACAAAATGAAGTAATTTTTGAAGACAGATTGCTAGACAAAGAGTTCTTGACACTCAGGAGAAGTAGTCTACCAACACTTTGTCCTTGGGCTGCAGCCCGAGCTAGCTATGTGATGAAGTTTGTGTTTAGGACTGCTAGTCTGGGGTGATACGGCAGGCCTGGCAGGCTAAGACAGATCTTAGCATCCAGAAGCAGACTGATGCTACAAAAATTGCTTTGCAACTAGGTACTAAGGAAAGGATTTAGAGTTCTAAAATATACATTCGAAAAAGGAGCAGAGAGATGACCTGTGAGATCTCAGACAGGAGGGATCACGTTCTTGGAAGACAGCGGGAAGGTGGTTCTTGTTATAAACAGCAGCAGAGACCTTTGGTGAACTGTGTTAGGACCTCTTAAAGAAAACAGGACCATGGTGCATGTCTGTGGTCCAAATATCTGCGGAGGTGGGGTACCCCTTGTGATTGTACACTTTGTTCAGGTATGCTTAGCCCTCAGAGCATAAACCTCTGATGCTCTGAATAAAGCTGGCTATTGCAGGAGCCTCATTTACTGGCTCCATTCTCCCAGGTCCCACAGACTCTAGAGCAGTAAACAAAATCCTGTCTCAAAAAAAAAAAAAAAATAGAATTTGATTTTTTTAAAAAGAATTTGATTTAAATATAAAAAAATTAGAACTTCAGAAAAATATCATTATTCCTTAGAGAAATGCAAAATGAGGTGTTATACACCAGCAAGGGCTAAAAGTGACCGATAATAATAAATTTTGGTATGGACATGGAGCTCTCAAATTCTCACAGTTGTTGGGAGAAACATAGAATATATGATCATGCAGGGAAATGAGAAACTCTCACAGACTTAAGCACACACTTGCTGTGCCATTCAGCCATTCTTCCTCCAAGAGAAATAAAAGCACATATCCCCACAATGACTTATAAAAAAATTGTAGTAAATCTAATAATAGTCATTTCATAACAGTAAGCAACTGAAAAAAATCTAAATGTCCATCAGCAACATGTGACCAAGCCATATGCTGGAATATTTATCTCTCAGCAATGATAAAGAACTAGCTACTGACGCAGGCAACAACAGGTTAATGAACTCTCAGAATCATTATTCTGAGTCAAAAAAGACAAACACAAAAGGGTGAGGCGGGGCTTCTTGTAACATTAACTCTACTGCAGCCGCACCGCGTAGGAGAGGACGGGAGCATAGGGAAGTTCTTATGTCTAAGAAGACGTAAAGGCTCTGCACCTGTGGTGGCGATTTCACAGACATGGACAGCTGTCAAACATTTCTGTTATAAGGTTATTATAAGTGGACAGTTGGTTATATCAAATCCTCATCTCTAAGATGGATAAGGAGGAGCATTACAGCACCTTATCCATCCACTGGTTTAAACAAGACATTCAGTTCTAAAGACAATGAAAATCACAACCAAGAGGACAGACATATGAGAGCAGACATTGATTTGCAGACTTTGAAATGAGGGTGTACATCCATGTTTATTCAAGAATTAGAATCACTGAATCCCATTTTAGTTCATCAGAAGAAACCTCTCAAGTTATTGAAAGAAGCTGTTGGGGCAGAGCCTAGAGCAGTGGTTCTCAACCTTCCTAACGCTGCGACCCTTTAATACAGCTCTCCATCCTGTGGTGACCCAACCACAAACAATTTTGCTACTGTTATGAACTGAAATGTAAATATCTGATCTGCAGTCCTTGTGAAAGAGTCGTTCAAGACCCAAAGGGGTGGAAACCTGAAGATTGAGAAGGGCTGGCCGAGAGGGTGACACGCAAAACTAGCTACCACTACTACTATCACAGTTCATGAACTACGATCTGCCAGTCTGCAGCAAACTATGAAATATAGCCAAAAGAAATCCACTTGCATGGCTCCTGAATGCACCACATTCACCCACCAAACGACAGTCCCAGAAAAGTGCCACTGAGATGCTCACAGGCCAGTGAGACGATCAGCTGGTAAGGACACCCATCCCAAACCTAGCAACTTACATTCAATCACTGGGAGCCACATGGCAGAAGCAAAGAACCAACACCCACGTGTTGTCCTCTGACCTCTATGCACACTCTAGGTTGGACACACCCCATAAAAATGTAATTTTCAAAAACAAAGAAAGAAAACTCCTAGAAGGCCTTTCCTTCTCAGTTGACACTTAAACACAGATCCATAGGAGCCGCAGCACTCCAGACACACAGCTGTCTTACCTCATGCTTCAAACACTTTACAAAGGCATAAAACATACTCAGCTCCTACCAAGAATGTATGAGGGGCTGGAAAGATGGCAGCGTGGATTAGAGACTGGCTGCTCTTGCAGAGGACCAGGGTTTGGTTCCCAGCACCTACCCAGAAGCTTAAAAACATTCCTAACTCCAGTTACAAGGGATTTGATTCTGGTCTCCAAGGGCACCAGGCGTGCACACAATGCACTTACATACATGTGGGCAAAACACTCTAGACTGGGATGGTTATTCTTGTCAACTTGACTACCTCTAGAATCAACTAAAACCTGTGCAGCTCTTAGAGACTTGTTCTTAATTAAATCACTTAAAATAGAAAGACATACTTTTAATCAAGACCTTTGGAGTAAGAAAACCCACCTCCAATCTGGACCACACCTTTGCTGGCAGCCTATATAGAGAACATGGAAGAGGGACGTTTTCACTCTGCCTGCTTGCTCTCACCTAGCTGGCAAATCCAACCCTGGCATTAGAGCCTACTTCTTCAGGATTCTCAAGTATACTTAAGACCAACTGAGATATCCAGCCTTGTAGACTAAACAACTACTAGATTCTTGGATCTTCCTTTGATAGACAGCCGTTGTTGGACTAGGCAGACCACAGTGTGTAAGCTGTTCTAATAAATGCCCTTTCTAAATATACATAAAGACTCACTCTATAAGCTCTGTTTCTCTATAGAACCCAGACTAATATATAGAATAAATCTTTTTAAAATAACAAAAAAGAAGGAGAAGGGGGGAATAGGGAAGGGGGGAAGGGGGAAGGGGGAAGGGGGAAGGGGAGGAGGGGGGAGGGGGAAGAAGGGGGAAGAAGGGGGAAGAAGGGGGAAGAAGGGGGAAGAAGGGGGAAGAAAGGGGAAGGGGGAAGGGGGAAGGAAGGGGAAGGGGAAGGAGAAAAGGAGAAGGAGAAGGAGAAAAGGAGAAGGAAGAGGAGGAGGAGGAGGAGGAGGAGGAGGAGGAGGAAGAGGAAGAGGAAGAGGAAGAGGAAGAAGAAGAAGAAGAAGAAGAAGAAGAAGAAGAAGAAGAAGAAGAAGAAGAAGAAATAATGAGTGTCAAGTTCATACTGAAGCTAAGCCTTCTGGAGACAGCCTTTGGTGGAGGAGGAGGAGGAAGAGGAGGAGGAGGAGGAGGAGGAGGAGGAGAAGAAGAAGAATATGATGATGATGATGATGATGATGATGATGATGATGATGATGATGATGATGATATAATGAGTGTGAAGTTCACACTGAAGTTAAGCCTTCTGGAGACAGCCTTTGGTGGAGGAGGAGGAAGAGGAGGAGGAGGAGGAGGAGGAGGAGGAAGAGAAGAAGGAGAAGAAGAATATGATGATGATGATGATGATGATGATGATGATGATGATGATATATAACGAGTGTGAAGTTCACACTGAAGTTAAGCCTTCTGGAGACAGCCTTTGTTGAACTAAAGTGAGGACATGTGGGTGGGCCTGTGCCAGTCATGACTATCTTTAAAGAAAGGATGAGGATCAGAACACATACAACAAGGAATGATCAGGCAGGGACACAGCAAACCAGAAAAGGGAGGCCTTGAAGACAAAGCTGCTGACACCCTGATCTGCCACCTTCAAAAAGTTTGTGTTGGTTAATTCACCCAGTGTCTGCAACCTAGGCAAACTAATACAGGGTTTAAATGTTAAGAAATGATCTCATACCAAAACAATTAAAAAAGAAACACCACACACTTTACTTCTTCCCAGAAAGAATATAGGCAATGCAGATTATTATGAAATAGGTTTAGTTTTACTTCTCAAATGGTACATTAAATATAGTAGTGACCATTTACAGGAGACAAAAAACTACAGTAATTAAAACATCCAATTAAAATATACCCAGTATTTATATTAACTAAATAGTAGAAATAGCTATGTATAGAAAGTGCAAGGCTGAGGAGACAGCTCAGGCATTTGATTAGGATAAAGGCATGACACATACAACCCTGATGGCCAGGGTTCAATCCCCACAGCCCACATAAAAAGCCGGCAGCAACGGTGAGCATCTATAATCCAAGCACTCCATGGTGAGATGGGAGGCAGTGAGGGGGATCACGCAGAAGCTTGTGGGCCAGCCATCCTGGAGCACACATCACCACAACTGGAAGGTGAGAGCTGACTCCCAAAGGTTGACTTCTGACTCTATCATATGCACACCATGCAGCACGCACCCCCCCCCCCCCAAACAAGTAAGTAAACAAATGCTTGGGGCTGGAGAGACGCCTCTTTGGTTAAGATCACTCTGTCCTTCCACAGGTCAGGGATTTCATTCCCACCACTCACAAGGTGGCTCACGACCATCTGTAACTGCAGTTCTCAAGGATCTGATCCTGCTTCTGACCTCTGAGGGCGCCAGGCTCACACATAGTATTCAGGGGAAACATTCATACACATAAATACTTTTAAGGAAAAACCATCTCTGAAGATTTACAACTACTAAATATGAAAATACTATAAAATCTCAGAGTAGTGAACTTAGAATGCCCTCTCCCAACATCTCAGGCTCTTCAAAACTCAAAGACAATAGAAAGCTGTGGCAGTGTGGAACAAGGGCAGGCACCTCAGACAACTCTTCCTTCTACTCTGTCCTGTCCTTTCGTTTTTACATAATGATGAATACTGAATGGAAATACTGAAACCTGAAAGCAACTTGTTAAATCGTATTCAGGTTAAGAAAACACACACACACACACACACACACACACACACACACACACACACACACGGAATTAGTTTCCCTTTCCTTTCCTTTTCCCTAAGAATATTCTGGAACTTTCCTCGACAGTGTTACCTAGAGAGAGAAATGGACAATGAGAAAGAATGAAATATCAATTTTAAGACCTGCCTACCACTCACCCAGACATCACCTTGCTCAGTCCTGATGGAAGCCTCCTATGTTCGGGTAGATGAGGATCTCTTTCCAGCCACCCTATGTCCTGTCCTGTTCTCTAAAACTAAAAACTAGAAACCAGGATCCAGATATTAAAGCCAAAGGTTTAGTTCTTGTTTAACAGAAAAGACAGTCTTCAAGGCAAACACAGATGCGTTTAGTGCTGCCTCAGGAAAGAGGAGCGCTGCTTCAGCCAGAGACAGTGCCTACCTTCCCCCATCTGTCACAATGACCTCCCAGGTAGTGCCTTCCCCAAAGCCTCTTTGCTTATCACCAAAACAGGAAGGGTTAGAACAGCTGACACCTTCCTGCTCACTCTCTTCCTGCTCCTAAGTCACTGCCTTCATGATGTTTATTCAAGACTAACCAGGAGTGTATGTTACTGCATGACTCTTAGAAACTAAGAAATGTTTCTAAGTTTCAAGATACCCGTTTGAAATACTGGTGAGTTAGCAACATTTGACACAGTGTGTGTCTGTGTCAAATGCATGTTCACTTTTACTTACCTGCTTCTTCACTTACCCGCAGTATTAGGGAATCTGTAGTATTAGGAAACTGACTTTATTTTTACATAAGTGACATCTTGTGGTGTTAAATGGTATAACTGTTCCTGTCCCATTCAAAATATGCCTTAAAGTTTCAAGGAACAGGAAATGCATGGCTGAAAAGCTAAAGCAAAGCTTATTCTGACTAGGAAATGCTTGTACTCTTCCAGAATAAACCGGAATACTACCCAAAGCAACATGGGACCAGTCACGCAGAACAACCTGGGAGATAGGTGAGTTTGTGTGTATCAATGGCCTTCTTTTTCATAAATCTAAAGCCCAGAACTCATTACAACACTACCCCTTCTCTGCCCCCCACACCCTTCCCTTCCTCCACTCCTTGTAAAGCAATATAAATAAAGAGGAAACTGAAATCTAGCAGGAACTGATGCTTCTCAGTGCCACTTAAAGTATTATCTAGAATGCCTGGACCCAGACCCATGCAGGCACTCAGAGTACACACACACACACACACACTTGGAAACGTAGAAGAATAATTTGACAGTATAATTTTATGTTTATTGAATCCAATAAAAATGGGGTGGTATTTTATATACTTTTTCCACTGTATTTTTCTAGTAATTTATTTTTATTGAATTTTATAGAAGTATTCATCCATGACAGACTGAAATTTTTCAAAGAAAGAAAAGCTCTTTAGCAGTTTGAGAACAGAGCATCACACAATTAACTTGTCGGCCTTATTGTGATATGACCTATAATAACATTCTCCAGTTCTAAGAGTATACTTTGTTCAGTTTTCAAACATGGGTAAAGCCCTGCAACCGCCACATCAGCCACAGGACACTCCTCCGAGCTTGCCCACAACCCTTCACAGCCAGACTCTCTCACACTCGCCAACATCCTGATGGGTTGCTACCACTCTGACCCTGTCTTTTCTAAGACTGCATACAAGCAGAGGTCATTACAGCAACTATAAAGCAACTGGCATTACGTGTGTGCCCTCCCTCCTCAACACAGACTAAGTGGACCTTCTATGGCAGATCCAGTATATCTACAACAACTTCTCTGATACTCATGCAGGTGTTAGCTATCACAAATCTGTGAATAATTTTTATTTTTATTTATTTAAGAGGACTAGTTTTGAGAGAGTGTCACCACATGGGCCAGGTTGACCTGGAACCTGAGATCTTCATGCCTCTGCCTCTCTAGAGCTGGTACTGCAGGGTAAAGACATCTACCTCCTTGAACGGCTTCTTTATGGTATGCGTATACGCATGCGTGAGTGGAGGTCAAAGGACACCTTTCAGAAGTTGGTTCTCCCCTTCAGATCCTTGGGCTTGCACTGTAAGGATTTTTACCAACTCACTGGCCCCTCAAGCATTTATTTGCTCTGTGTTGAAAATATTCCAAGTATTTTTCCCTAAGTCTTTTAAACTCTGCAGCAGTAATGATTCCCTAGTCACCCTACAGTTACCTTCCCTCCCCCTCAGAACAGCTCAAGAGCTGTGTACCACTAAGAAAAACAGCCGAGACTTAAACCGTGGCACAAGTGCTGAGGACAGTGACTTCCTTCAGAGTTGTACCCCATCAGGAGATATCAAAATGGGGGTGGTGGCGGGGGACAGGACATTCCCAAGGTTGCCAGAAAACTCTCAAACCTGGGCTTTGAGAAACTCCTAACAGGAATACACAACTCCTGTTGGCACATGGCAAACCTGAATGGATTTGCAGAGAGGGCTGGGAGCTAGAGCAGGACGCACTGCTACAGTCAAGGCTCCTGCCTTCCTGACACGCTTGGGGAAACAGCACCAGGGCCTGGTGATGCTTGCAGTCTGCCTTCCCTTCCTCTGATCAGAGCCTTGCGCAGCTTCAGGCATGTGTTGTTCAGTCACCACATACAAAAATGTAAAAACAAACTCCAGCTACAACTGATGGAACCTTTGACCAGCCAGTCACCCACCATCGCCTCTCGAACCAAAATCACCCGAGCATAGACAGAATTTTCTCTACATCCTGTGTACAGGACTAAAGGAGAACACATATTACAGGTACTCCCTTAACTCTTGCTAAGCTTTCCCCTCCTCGCTTTTTATTAAAACTTCTACCACACAGGACAACGATCACTTCATTTAAAAAGCCAGGGGACATTTCATGAATCCTTCAGAGCACGCCTCTAGATTGAGACAAATGAACATTGTCTCCCATCTTGAAGGGGCTGCCTCCATTGTGTCCCATGTGCACTGGTGACTCACAAAAGAGAGACGAGGTAGGAGGGGAGGACCCCTTATGAAATTGTATCCTAATAGACAAAAACAAAAATAAATGCACTTGAGAAGAAGATTATAAGTCATAAGGCAGCACGTGAAGGAAATAAAACTAAAGGACAGACTGCAGAAGAGAACACAGGAAGCAGACTAAGAGTGGTCGAACTCAACAAAGAAACGGGACCTGAGAACAGACAGGGCCCTTCAAGTGAGGGAGAGCGAGGGGCAGGAGAGAAAGACCCTGCAACAAGTAACAGGACTAAAGGTGTCAGTGTTTACGCTCAGTTTTAAAACAGCTGAGCAATGAGTGTTTTTCAAAAAAGAATTATAACCTAATATATTTAGCAAGGCCATTCTGGTTGCTATGTCCAAGACATCGAGACTGATGTAATATAAGGATCTCCAATTCCTGTCATGAACCCACCTTGTAATCTGCCACAGAAAACAGCCATTTTTAAAGCAAATGCACACAGGACAGATACAGGCAGGACTTAGAGGCCACCACCCCTCTGTACCAGTTGGTTCCCTCAGTGCATTTTCCCCTGAGAACAGAACCAGAGAACCAATCACTGTGACTGAAGCGACAAATACTGAAATGCAGTCACAAGAGTGACTAGAACTTGAAGAGCAAAATCAAAGAAGAAGAAACCACCTGAAAGGTTCACAAGTTGTCTCCACATTCCCTTCAAGGAGATGGCACATTTCCAAGGGGCAAGAATCTAAGAAAACAAGCAGAAAATGTCACCTGGGAGGGAAATGCATGAGGAGAGGCTTCAGAAGGCACCGCTTGAGAGAAGAGCAACAATAAGAAGAGCCCTCTTACCCAGGGCTGCCCTGGGCTCTTTTACCACAGAAGAGCCACACGGACAAGAAAATACACTGGAGGTCCAAGAGGGAAAATGGCACTGAAAAGAATGCACAGACCCTCAAACTAACATAGTTCAAAGTGATCGGCTGACAGACTCTGAAAGCCTTTATCCTAAGGACCCAGAATCTGACTAGCCCATGAGGTGGAACAGGACAATGACAGAGCCTGAACAACGGAGGGATGGGAGAGAAAGAGAACAACCGCAGAGACAATCTACAGCTGAGTCCAATTCTAGAGTCACCAAGTAGACATTTTAAATAACTAAATAAGGTCACAAATCACAAGAAAAGATGGACAAGACAGATAACACACAGAAGTACTCTACGAGTATGCTTGTTTTAATCCCAGGTATGGGGACATGGAGCTACTTCGACTTTGCAGCAGCTATGATTCACCCTGTGCTCTGGCAGAGGTGTGGGTCTGCCAGTTGCTGATAGTTTCTGAGATTGTGTGATGTTTGAAACTCTGCAGCCCTTTCAGAGGATATAGAAATGCTGAAAGGTGGGAGTGGTGATTGTTGGTCATTGGACGTAGGGGTTGATTACAGTTTGGTGCTCAAAGAATAAGAAAAAAGAAATCGATTCAGAGATTTTGCTCCTCTCTACCCTTCTTTCTCTCTCCTATATAGTGATAAGAGCTGAAAGCTGGGGGAAGGGGAGATAAAGGGTGGGAAAAAGAAGAATCCACAAAGTAGCTAAGACTGGCTACAATATTCAGAACTGAAAAGTACAGAATCTGAGATTGAAAGCCCTCTGCGCAGGCTTAACACCAGACTAGGAACTGAAATTAAAGAATTAAAGCTCAGACAGAGACAAGGACAGGAAACAGCATGGATGTATTCCATGCTATCCAAATACCTAATACAGCTCTAATTAGAGCCAAAAGCAAGGATGAGAAATCAAAGTACAAAAATAACTGAAGAAGTTGTACCAAACTGAGAAAGACTTAAGTCACGTATTTAAAAAATCTTAGAAAAGGGGAAAGACAAAGTCACGCCAAGTACTGCAGTCAAATGAGAGAACAATGAGAAACCATCCTTAAAGTCGTCAAAATGAAACACATTGGCAAAAGACACATCTGCAAACCTCCCTATATGGGGACAAGTAATAAATAGTCTAGGCTTTAATAGCCACACCATCCCTGATGTAACTACTCATCTCTACTGCAGCATGAAACAGACAGAGAATGCATAATGGGGCATGGCTATGTCCCAATCAGACTTATATGGATGGGCAGGTCTTCCATGACGCTGCCTGCCAACCTCAGAAGACAGAAGACAATGGATGAGTTTTAAAGGAGCTAGGAAAAAAGGGGGGAACATATAATAATTCTAGACCTATTAAAATATCATATCGTATATGATATTAAAATATCATATATTTAATTCGATGATGGCCAGCATTTGACACTGATGTAGAAGAAAAGCAGGCTTTACCTGGGACTTGGTGTAATCATCTAAAAGGTACCTCAGCAAAATCCACCATGATTTAATGTTCAGTGAACTTTGACTTTACAAGACTACCTCTAAAAATGTTTCCTGTAAGAAGACAAACTCACACCAGGTGTGTACAAAACTGTATACTGCAGAAATGCTTATATGTGACAAAAGTGAAATCGATCAAATGTCCTTCCAGAGCGGAGTAACTAACCAACCTCAAGGAACAGTACTGTGGCTAGCGACTGGACTTGTTTCATACAGTTATATGAAACAAGACAGATCTCCAAAAAATATTAAGTAAAAAGGAAGACCCTGAAAGAATGGTATGTTTGTCTGCATAAGATTCTTTGACGTTCTGTGAAAAAGATACTTAAGAACTTGTTCATTACAGTTGCCTATGACAGCATGCGAATGGAAGTTTACGTCATGTGTTTATAACATGTAACTAAATCAGCCCCAGCGTTTTCCATAACTTAACACCTTATTCTGCTGTCATATTCAGACAGACAAAGTCTGGATGAAGTGCAGGTAGCTGCTATCGTTCCCGAGTAGCCAACTGTGGACACTGTGGACACATCTGACCTTGCTCAGCTTTCATCAGCATGCCATCACAGAACTGGGATCGGTAAAGCACAGAAGTAAACAAAATTTATTTTCAAATCCAATACTGTAAAGAACCACACAAGTAGTATAAACTCTGTAATTAACAGTGTTACATGACTTCCTTGCTAATCACATCCTACCATGATAAAAACCACTGCATTTTTTTTTCTTTTAAGCTCTAAATCTTATACAAAGAAAACTGATTACTGGAACCATAGTAAACATGATTGTAATTATTCTCGGTGGCAGTTTGCAATGTCTGTGATATACCCCTTTGTAAGTCAAAGTACATGTGATTTTCACTGATAGTACTTGGGCTGTGTTTGGTTAAGATTAGCTCATGCAGTTCATCAGCTCAAAATTAATTAGTATTACAGAATAGCGTATTCCATCCAAACAATTCATCTTTGTTGGCTCCTACGCCTCGCTGCTACTGGCATGCCACCATGATCATGGGCATGGTGCCACAGTAACAGATGGGCATAAACACAGACATGCCAAGCAGTCAGTTGGTGCATCAAGGCTGAGAATTAGTATTCACTCTTCCTCCAAGAAATTCACAAACTACATGAGGGTAAATGTAAGTTTCTACAACTGTGTTAGTAAGATATGCCAGCTCAAAGCTAGATTAATTTTAAAACTCCTTTTTAAAAAGCAAACATGTTTCCAGGGCCACAGAAGCTAAGTTTCCCATCTGATGCGTTGGAGCAGCCTTCTGTGTAGGGAGCTGGGGAGACCGATACTCAATCTCTACTAGCAATAAACCGGTCCCTAAAGCACTTGGGAAGGATGCTTCTCAAACTCAGCTTTGAAAAGGTCACTGGTGGTGCTGTAAAGCTAGATGAGTTCTACAGAGCTGCACCAAGCGTGCTCTTACACTACTGAACTAG
>JANHMN010000014.1:17246585-17257592 GCA_030674055.1 Rhabdomys pumilio | reverse complement strand
ACGAGTTCTACAGAGCTGCACCAAGCGTGCTCTTACACTACTGAACTCTACCCTCAGGAGGAGTCAGCTCCAAGATCTGGGGCAGAAACAGACACACCAAACTGGGAGTGGTGTGGTCCACGCCTGTAATTCCAGCACTCCTGGAGGTAGAAGCATCAGAGGCTCAGTCACCCAGGGCAGCCTGGGCCCGACTCAAAGAAAAGGAGGGTTTGGGTGTGAAATGGCAAAACCAATGTTTTAGTTGCAGGTTTTTAAGTCATCTGGGCCCTCCAAGTTCCTGAGGAAGGCTTCATATAGAGATCTCAATAAAACAAAAGGACTCCAGCCCTACTTGACAGGAATATAGTTTTATTTATTTATTCATTCATTTATTTATAGGTTTTTTGAGGCAAGGTTTCTCTGTGTAGCCTTACCTGTACTGGAATTCACTCTGTAGACTAGGCTGGAACTCACAGAGATCTGCCTGCGCCTGTTTCCCGGTGTGTGCCACCATAGCCTGGCAACAAGAATCTAATCCACATGTGTAAATCACTGAAGCACATGTGATAAACTTTTCTGTGTACTGAAAATGGATACCTACCTCTAATTGTCTTTTTTAATTTTAATTTTCCTTATTATTAGTGTCTTTGGGTGGGGCATGCCATGGTACATGTGTTTAAGTCAGAGGACAACTCTGAAGTCTGTTCTCTTTGTAAGGATTACGGATAATTGGACTCAGTTGTCAGTTTTGCAAAACTGGGCGGCAAATGTCTTTAGGCACTCAGCTATCTTTGGGCCCTGTAACTGTCATTTTTACATGGGATAAAAAGTGAACAACAGAGGCTGGGGTGCTGGCCAAGGTGGGGATCAGGAGAGAATAAAGCACATTGTGGAAGAGTTAAAGTACAATACGCTGCACAGTGAACAGGCTCATTTGGATAAAAGGAAGGAGCAAGTGAAGGCAGGGGTTTGAGGAGTAGCCATGACAGCGTGGAGGACGACAGTGGACTTTCATGTCCATCCTAAGAACAGGGGTTATACAACTGCGCGCTACAGTGATGCTTTGGGGTGCCTTAGCCCACTTAAAGTTAACACATTCTCTGTGGCTGTGCTCTGACACCTGGAAAGACAAGCACACATGCATAAAGATGTTCTGCAAACTGCTAAGGGAAAGTAGCCCTTGATTTTCAGGGACAGATGTAAATGCCACAGCCTTCCAAAGCAAAAGGAACAGGCCCCATGTTCAGGACATGAAAGCAATGGGATACAGGTGATATGTTCTCATCCACAGAAAGACACAGGAGCTGAAGTATTTCACACAAAGCCGAATCCAGAGGTTTCTGGCTGAGTAACTGGGCCTGTCCATAGCACTAGTGATCACAGGTTCAGTCAAATAACTGAGACTACAGGCCTGCGTCAGAGAGCACAGAGATCACTACAGAGTCCAGTTTGGCTGGGGATGTAAGTCAGTGGCAGATCCCCTGCCTAGCATATGCAGAGCCCTGGTTCACTCTCCAGAGGGAATAACATGTAGGAAGTCTGGGCAGACTTACAAATTCTTGAGGTATATAAAAGGAAAGGTCTAAGATTACTAAAAATAAAAAATACTATTTAAGGCTGGGCATGGTGACACACACCTTTTATCTTAACACTTGGGAGGCAGAGGCAGGTGGATCTCTGAGTCTGAAACCAGTTGGGTCTACACAGAAACTTCCGGGCTAGCCACAGCTACATAGTGGGGCCCTAGCTTAAGCAATGCCCATGTAAGGTATTACTGTTGTTATTACAGTTAGAATGCTAGCTTACCTCTTCTAGGTGAGAACAAAGGCTATGGGGTAAGAAGCTCTCGTGGCACAGAGACTAGGGTGACATAGAGAAGCTCTGGAGGCATAGAGAAGCTATAGGTGGTGTGATGGTTTGAATATCCCAGGGAGCAGCACTAATAGGAAGTGTGGCCTTGCTGGAGAAAGTGTGTCACTGTGAGGGTGGGCTTTGAGAGACCTTCCTCTTAGCTGCCTAGAAGCCAGTCTTCTCCTGTTTGCCTTTGGAAGCAGATATAGAACCTCAGCTCCTCCAGCACCATGCCTGCCTGAACGCTGTCATACTTCTCACCATGATAATGGATTGAACTTCAAAACCTGTAAGCCAGCCACAATTAAATGTTGTCCTTTATCAGAGTTGCCTTGGTCACGGCATCTCTTCACAGCAATGCACACCCTAAGACAGGTGGCATATAGAAGCTATAATGGCACAGAGAGGCTGTGGTGGCATAGAGAAGCTATGATGGCATAGAGAGGCTGTGGTGGCATAGAGAGTTTGTGGTGGCACAGAGAGGCAGAAAGAAAAAGACAAATCTAACCGTTGCATTATTGCAAATTACACACATATATGCCAATCTCCGTTCTCAACTTTAAGTAAGGAAGAGGAGGCAGGCATTCCATTGCTTATAACAAATAAAAAGCTTTAAATTTTAGTGGAGAAAAGGAAATAGAAATTAGAGGCAAGAAAAGATTAGTGTTCCAAAGTGATGCCACACAGCCCACACACTGACTGGCTGCATACTGTCAATGTTGCTCTGAGTCTTCCAGCTGTCCAGTTTGGCAATGCTGTTGGACACCACCGAGTGGGCAGCGTGTGGTATGTGAAAGGCCAGTGGAGACTCTTGCTAAAGCCAACATTGAGGAGGAGGAGGAACTGGTGCTACTCGGAAAGCCAAAATCAGAGAATTCAGATTGGAGAAGCTGTGGGAGTTGACTGTACACACACATTTAATGCACTGTGTTTAAGAGGTAGCACAAAGGCCAAGCCTTCTGAAATAAAGAAGACAGGTATGTGGCTTTTTGTGAGCGTTTGAAGCAGGAAGGCATGCTGCTTGGGTATGACCACTCGGGCTAGTCTGCTGGTCTGAAAGCCTGTCATAGAGGGTTCATGTCCCCAGCAGGCTACTCATGGCTCTCGGCCTCTGGGTTCCTTGGGGGATGAAATGGGGATGAAGGAAACGAAACCTCTACTCTGAATAGTTTTGAGGATTAAAAGATCTAACATTGTAAAATAGAGACTGTTAACTTTTCTAACATAAACTGTCAGTGTTTACTGATAGCTGTGTGCAGTTAATAGTGCTTGTTTGATATGTAATACAGTCATTATTACCATCATTGTGGCACCATTAAGGTCCACCGACTTCTTTAAAAAATTGTTTTGCCCTTTTCCAGCTGTTTTGATTATGAAATTATTGTTAATTTTCACATTAAACACTGCTTTACTTTTTCAGTTTTAAAATTATTAGTTTCTGTACTTTTTTTGAATCATATTTCACTAACATTTGGAATAACTAAATTATATAAGGTACCTTTAATGTAATATATAACAATAGACAAAGGCAGTAAGTACCAGGTAAGTTTTTCTGCATGGGCATGAGGGGCTTGTGAACACTGATTATATAGTACAAGGTGGTAAATTCTTGTCCTAGACTTTTATTTAACATTTACTGTTTTGTTTTTGTTTGCTTGTGTGTTTGCTGGATCAGAGCTGTAGCCCTGAGCTGCATCCCCAGCCGACCTTCCTGTTTGCTCACAGGCATTCTGTTGTTGAGGTCGTCTCTTAAGCTCATTTCTAAAAGAAGAGAGCTTCCAGCAGAAATGAAGTGTTTCTAGAAGGTCTGTGGGCAGCAGAGTCAGCTTCTGGTGAGCGTGAAGGGCAGTGAGGTCAGGAGATGTGCTGACTGAATTTGGTGGTCTGGGCATCTGTCAGTGAGCCTGGTAGTGGAGAAACAGTGTAAGAGCATCTGCAGTAGATGGGCAGAAGACTGAGTCATGAGTGAGAGATGACGGCTCCAGAGACGTCTGCCGGCCAGGGCAGAGAAGAACATGGCGACGCAGGGAGACACAGGCTCTTGGGCTGTTTTGAGAAAGGATAGATGATGCCAACATCTATCTGCAGGAGGGGCACTAGGAGAGGGTAGAAAACATCTGAGAGAAGGCCAGGGAACCGCAGAGGAGGGCAGGATGGATTTGGAGTCTGCTAGTGAGAGGGAAGATGGTTAGGTCATCAGAGGAGGGGAGGGGACAAGGTGGGAGGTTGTGACAGAGCCAAGGGGTTCTGTGGTGACTGAGGGCTTGTCTAACTGCAGTTAGAGCCTTGTTTATGTTGTCCTGATCTCTGGCAGGAATCTGTAGTCATGCGCAATTCCACGAAACCTCAGTTCACAATATGGCCTGAAGCTATTGAATGGAAGCTCTGAGTGTCGGTTTGGACGAGAGGGTTAGGACAGTGGTACAGAAAGATGCTAGATTAAAACATATACAAGCTGGAGTGGAAGAACAGCATGGAAAAACAACTTGTGTGTAGAACTAGAAATTTCTAAGAAGACAAAGGAGCGGGAGTAACAGCTGAGACTGCGGCAAGGCTAAGTAAAGGACGGATTTAAAAGTCAGGGTTTTCATATGGCAGGGTTGAGCAGGTTTGGTGTTCACAAGGTTTGGACTGTGGAAGTGGTCAGCTGAGAGTTAAAGTAATGAGGGATAGGAGGCAAGAAGTCGGCTTTCCAGCGGAAGGTGGGGAGCCTAGAGTGGCCAATGGCTAAAGTGTCTTAGTTGAGTGGAAGAGTGGCAAATGACGAAGCCAAGGCATACACACACACACACACACACACACACACACACACACACACGAAATGGGGAGGGCAAACAACGAGGGGAGAAGGAAAGGAAGAATACTGTTAAAGAGCAATGCCTAGCATGCAGACAACACTCCTCTGTGCTGAATCAATAAATAACTTCTAAAATTTGTTAGTTACTGAAATACGTCTGTCACACAATTGACACTTAACAGTTAACCATGGTCTAAGTACACTGTACTTAAAACTCTCCAATGGCTTAGCTTGCAGAAAAAGCTCCAAAGCCCTTAGCTATGGAGCCCAGCACAATCTGGCCCCATCTTCACTGCCCCCTCACCATTCACACTGACAGCTTCCTCATCCCTCACGGTCACAGTCTTAACCCATTGCAAGAGCAACAATGATGCACTCACTCTGCCTAGCCATGTTTTAGGACCAGCCTCAGTTAGGCTCTCCCTTGTTCGGCCTCCATGCCAACTCATTCTGCTGAAGGATTAGACTCTGGCCTTCTAACTGGGACATCAGCCCACTCACGAGCAGGCATGGTCTACAAACTGTCTACTTGTGTGGATCTGTGGACTTGTTGCAGCTGATATGCTAAATGTCTTCCCTAAATACAACCAGCACTGTTCATAATATGAAATACAGGAAATCATTTCCTCCCTGATTGTTCTACTTTGAGCTCTTCACTTTAAATTTTCAATTTGGACTGGGGGCAATTTGTTTTTGTCAGCGGTTCATTTATATACGCCAGCGCAATGCTGTCATATTATTTTACTACGACACATTTGTCATTCTGTGAGTGTAACTTTAATGCAGTTTTTTTTTTTAAAGAACATTTCAGTGAGCCATCTGTCTGCTTTTTGTTGTTGCTGATGTTTAAATTCATTCCTTCCAAGGAATAATGCTCAAAGACCCAAGTGTCTCCTTAGATAACACTATTTCACAGCTTATAATCTGACAAGCCAGAAATGTAGGGGTTCCGATTTTTAGAAATTCTGGTCGCCTATATCAAAGGACGAGCAGTTTCCTGGCTGAGTACCTGCTAAAACATAAAGCCAGCACTGGCTCTCCTGCAAGAACAGGACCAAGTGAAGCAAAGCAAAGGGAATACTAACAGCAAGCAGAGCTCTGCTTGCCGCCAGGTTTCATCACATTTATTCATCATATTTGGTTTAAGACATATCTCAAGAATTAAATTATATTAATAAATACCATTCGATAGGTATATCACACTGAAAAGGTGAGATTTCCAACACAATTTAACAGTAAGTATATGCTTATACTACTTGTCAGGAGATAAATGACTACTGTCTATAGGAGAAGCACTGTGGGCAGGGAGTCCAGCTCATGGCAGACCACAACCTTAACAAGTACAAGACCCTGGATCAGATCACAGCACCAAGGCAAACACAAACCCAAAAGAATACATATGGAGTAATCCCAAGTTTTAACAAAATCTGCCTTTGAAGAGTATGAGACTTAAAACCTTGATTGTCATGGAAATTCCAAGGTAATTGAACCTAACACAGTCAAGACAAAAGCAATGCCATGAAGAAAACGGCTGCTGCACAACTATTGCAGGTGGTAAGTTACCTTCTGTAAATGGGCCACAGAGCAGGGTGCACAGGATCAAACCCACAGGCTTAGCACAGAATGCTGTGCACAAAATCTACCACTGAGCAATATCCCCAGCCACCCTGCGTGCGTGCGTGCGTGCGTGCGTGCGTGCGTGCGTGCGTGCGTGCGTGCGTGCGTGGTGTTTGCAGAGGTACGCAGGTGTCCACACTGATCAAAAGATGTCAAGTAAGTGAAGCTCGAGTTACAGGACTGAGCGCCATCTGTGTGCTGGGAACTGAACTGCAGTACTCTATAAGGGCAGCAAGTGCTCAACTGCAGAGTTGTCTCTCTCTCCAAGACTTCACTTCTGAACAGCACTGCCTTCTGAGACAGTAAGTCCTAATGCAGTCTGAATCCCTGAGCAGAGTAAACGGACCCAGAAATATGCATCAGGCAAAACTGTGAGCCAAAAAATACTTTCCTGATCTACTTTATATAAATTATGTTATTTAATATTACAATATGTGAGCGACATTTCTCTAAGTCATCAGTTCTCAACCTGTGGGTTATGTATCAAATATCCTGCATATCAGATATTGACATGATAATTTATAACAGCAGCCAAATTACAGTTATAAATAGCAATGAAATAACTTTATGGTTGGGGGTCACCACAACATGGGGACTGTATTAAAGGGTCGCAGTATTAGGAAGGTGGAGAACCACTGCTTTTGGTAAATGTTCGACAAATATTCACTAAGGTCGTAGAATCCCAAGGACACAGAATCAATGGATAAAGTAAACAATTCAATCAGAAACACTAGAGTAAGAATAAAGCAGACCAAGCTCTTACAACCAAAACCATAAAGAAGCATTAAATAAAAAATAAAAAGAAGACACAGATTCTAATAAGACTGAACATCAGTGGAAATTGAAACAGTTGCATAAACGCATTACAGCCTCATACTATGACACAGTGACACATTTTAAGCTATGTCAAAATAATTTTTACTATTAGTGAAGTAGTGACACCTAGAACTGGCTTATTTTGAAAAATATACTTAAGGTCATCTTCTAAATAGTCTGTCTCATTAGGTGCATGTCTACTGCCTTCTTGAAAGAGCAAGAATGGTGGAGATAAAGCTGGGCCTGTGGCAGCTTTATACAAACCTGATATGCGTGATCTCCGAGATCAGCAGGAGTGAGAAACACTGGGATTAAAGACGAGAGGAAATGAGGGAATAAGGGAATGAGGGAATGAGGGAATGAAGGAATGAGGAAATGAGGGAATGAGGGAATGAAGGAATGCTCAAGGCTGGCACTCTAAAGCTGATAATGCAATAAAAATGCACTGAAACTCCCATTTCAGGGGAACATGCAGCCTCCGGTAGCCTCTAAAAACGCTCTGTGAATCTAAAGTACCAAATCCACGCCAACATCAGCGGAGACTTAAACTGTCACTTTTCAATGTAGTTTAGTCAGTAGGGATGGATTGCTGAATTCCTAGTTGCTAACCTTTAATTATTATATGCAAGGACCTCTGCGGCCTCCATTCCATTTACAAATGTCTAACTCTGCACTCTTTCCAGATTCTTCTATTCAGAAGAAGATGGATTTTATGTGCACTGCCCATCCTCTAACACACTCTGCCTGGGTGGCTCAACCATCCTGGAGTTTCTCTATCTGCTGCTAAGAACACTGAGGTCCATTTTGCTCTCATCTGGACACGGATCCTTTCCTGCAGCTCTCCTGGTTTCTTCACTCCGGGCCTTAATCACTCTCCCTCTTTCACCCATGTGGCAAAAGTCTCCTCAGACCTTAGGCCACAACATCAGCACTTCAGTGATGTTCTCGCCAGTTTTCCTAGTTTTGATTCTAGTTTAGGAATCACTCTCATCTAAGCAAGTGACTCATGCTTGTATCTCAGTACTAAGAAGGGTTGAGGAAAACGGACTGCTAATCTGTCTATACACAGAGTTCCAAGCCACCCTGAACAATAGGCGATCATACCTCTAAATAGACAGACAGACAAATAGACAAGGGAAGGAAAGAGGAAGGAGAGAAAGAGAAAAGAAGGGAGGGAAGATAAGAGCTTTCCTCTAAATATGCTGTCTTATATAAATCTCCCAGAACAGAGAAGTACTAACCACACCCTTCTAGAAACAAGGAAACTGAAATTTGAGGAAATCAACCAAGCTAAGCAAGAGAACACTGCCATCACTGGAAAGCATTAATTTAAACCTTATCATCTTCTGCCTCCTGTAACTCTCTAATAGCACAATGCTCTCTAGGGAAAGGAGACTCGGGAAACCCTGTACTCTGATATAACCAGCATTATACATTTGCAATCACTCTTATGTTTCTGTTGAGCTGAGAGGAGAAAAGAGAGGAGCTGGATGACTACCAAACTAGTTAGATAAAAGGAGTTCTAGTCTCCTGTGGTGGTCAGAATGAGAATGGCTCCCAGAGGCTCACATGTGCTTGGTCCCACTTAGTGGAACTGTTTGGGAAGGACTGGTGGGCGTGTACTTGTTGGAGAAGGTGTGGTCTTGTGGTCTATGCTTCTGGGACTGGGCTTTGAGGTTTCAAAAGCCACAGCAGGACCAGGCTTGCTTCATCTGCCTGATGCCTACAGATCAGGATGGAAAGTTCTCAACTACTGTGCCAGTGCCAAGCCTGTCTATACCATGATGATCATGGACTAATGTTCTGAAACTGTGAGCAAACTCCCAGTTAAATGTTTTCTTTTACAAGAGTTGCCTTGGTCATGGTTCTTGCAGCAACAGAACAGTGACTAAGACACATCCATAGAACAGTAAACCAATTATAATTCTCAATGACCTACTTCAGAGTTGTGAGAAAGAAGTGAGGAGCCAGAGGCTCTAAACAAAGAAATATGGAAACAGAATTTACCCTATTTTGATCAATTCCTAATGTACACACATGTTGAAATGCCACAATGCACATCATAAATATGTACAATTACTGCATGGTAATAAAATTGTTTTAAATGATCAAAAGAAAATCAGAAAACTGACTCATCTTAGCTTCATCTAGAAACTACTTTGCAATTAAATAATAAGCCAGGCCGGGCAGTGGTGGCGCACGCCTTTAATCCCAGCACTTGGGAGGCAGAAGCAGGCGGATTTCTGAGTTCGAGGCCAGCCTGGTCTACAGAGTGAGTTCCAGGACAGCCAGGGCTACACAGAGAAACCCTGTCTCGAAAAACAAACAAACAAAAAAAAAAAAAAAGCCAGAAAGAAATTGAAATTATTTCTTTACCCATACACCCAAACAGACTAAGATAAGGAAGGTTCTTTTTCTTTTTCTCTTTTTTCTTTCTTGAAAAATGAAGAAAAATAATTTAAATAACTAAAAGCAATGAAAGAACAGACTATTCCAAAAATAAAGCAGGGGTGGGGGTGGGGGAGCAGGAAATAAGTTAGTTCTTTACATTTAAAAGTGGAAAAATGAAACCCGCTGAGGCGAATAACCTAGCACATTGGGACGATTAGCAAAGCAGACTTAGCAAAGCAGACGTGCCGAGGGCCTGCTTTCACAGACACTGCAAGCCTCCCAATTCTGGTTCTGTTTGAAGGATGAAAAGGGTTACAAAATTACAAAATTACAAATAACTTCTGAAAACACAATTCAGTAACTGACTGGGAGAAGATTAGATGTCCTTGGAACAGTCAGTGAAGTACCAAAGAACAAAGTCCAAGAATACACAATGAGAGCATACTGCACAGGACACAGGGATCAGGGGCACCCCATTCACGGCCAGAGTCCCAAGACACAGGACAAGAGAGCACATGACAGAGGACACGGGGAGCAGGGGCAGGGCACCCCACTCACAGTAAGGCAGGTTCAGAAGACTTGTATCTTAGAGTAGGGATGATGGCTCAAACAGTGGAGAGCTCCTGAGTCTATCCCGCACCCACATCAGCTGGCTCACAACCACGTGTAACTCCAATCCCAGGGCATCTGATGTCCTCTTCTGGCCTCCTTGAACACCTACACTTACGTGCACACACAGAGACACACATTCACACTCATAGACATGTAAATAAAAATAAAATAAATCTTTAAAACAAAAACTTCATGGCTGGCTGCTGAAGACTTTAATGAAAAACCTAGCTAAATGGTCTCGAGGTATCTTCCCACAGATCCAGAGTAAGGGAGGGGGAAAGATAGTAATTATATAGTCATAATACCAGAAAAGTTCTTAACTGGGAAAAGTTGGAAGAGTGGGTATCCTGTGTCTCTAGCCACAACAGAAGACACATTACCTACACCAGTGCTCTAGTCAGGACCATACAGCCCAAACCAAAAGATGAGACACCAGCAAATGCCTGTTGATTAGCACACTATAAAATAATCAGCTGATACTCTTTAGATATGTCAAGGGGTCAAGGGGTCAAGGGGTCATGGGAGATAAAGAAGGCTAAGAAGTCAGTAATGGAGAGTAAAGGACATGACATGGATATTGTATGACACTAGACTAGATCCCGTCCCAACAAAGGACATCCTAAAAGAAAAGGCACTACTGAACAAAGGCAAGCATGGATTGCATACTATCCTGACCGGTATTAAACTCCTTGATCGTATCTGTAGCCGAGGTTACTTAAGAGACGGTTTTATTACCAAAAACATATACTAAGGCTTTAAGGGTAAAGGGCACGATTTACACGTACAGAAGACAACAATTCATGTGACATGTATGTGTATATGTAAGTGTGTGTGTGAAGATAAAAAGAAAGGGGTAAGGAGGAAGTCAGAGAGAAGAGGGCAGGGAAGAGGAGGGGGAGGGGAGAGGAGGGGCAGGGGAGAGGAGGGGCAGGGGAGAGGAGGGG
>JANHMN010000014.1:17226122-17246575 GCA_030674055.1 Rhabdomys pumilio | reverse complement strand
AGGGGAGAGGAGGGGCAGGGGAGAGGAGGGGCAGGGGAGAGGAGGGGCAGGGGAGAGGAGGGGCAGGGGAGAGGAAGGGGAGGGGAGAGGAGGGGCAGGGAAGCACAGCAACTCTTGTTCCCACTGGCAACTCTGAACTGGAGCGGTAGCTCAGGGGTTAAGAGCCCATACTGATCTTCCAGAAGGCCCCGTTTCATTTGCAGCACCGTATTAGGCAGCTTACAACTGCCTGTTAACACCAGTTCCAGGGAAATCTAATGCTTTCTTCCGGCCTCCGTAAGTACTGCACAAACCCACACATCAACACAAGTAAGTAAAAATTAAAAGCTAAAATTATAATTGGTTATTATAGGTAAAAAAAAAAAGTGGTTCTCCTTACAAATACTGGGGGAGGAGGGGACTGAAATGATCTGAAAGTAAAAACAAAAAGAAAAGAAGCTACTTCAAAGTAACCCATTAAAAAGTAGAGCGAGAGTCAGGTGTAGTAGGTTACACCTGTAAATCCAAGCATTCAAGAGTCTAAAGCAGAAGAATCACAAGTTTGAGGCCAGCCTGGGCTACATAGTGAGATTCTATCTCAAAAGACAAATGTTTTTAATGAGAGCTACTGAGAGATTAAGTGGCCACTTCCAAAACAGGAGTCTGTTGGTTTCTACACAATTAACTCCATTAGACGGCACTCAGTAGCCAAAATGTTTCAACTCCTGAACACTTCCAGGTCACATAGAATCTATGCCTACTATTCCAAGTTTTAGACTTCTGGTGAGCTGTATGCATTCCCTAACAAAAATAGCATCAATTGCAAGTAGTTAATAGCATATCCAAACACATTTTAAAAAGAACGGAGATTATAATGTCTAGGTTCAAATTCTGACAGCTTTGTGACCTCAGGCAAATTAACCAACTGGACTCCAATTTCTTTAGCTATAAAGTGGGATCAGAGAAGCACCAGTGCTGTCCACTAAGGACTGAGGACTGGGGATGGAGCTCGGTGGTAGAGCACTTGCCTAGGCAAAGCCCCAGCACTCAGAAACACACTGAATATGAAGACTATGAGTATGTATGCACAAGCACTCAGTGTTCGCTCACTTTAATCCAGCTCGAATTTCAACTACACTAGAAACCCATGCATTCTTCCCAAATCAGGCCCCAACTTTACACAATCTAAAAGAACAGAAAAGACACCTCAGCCGCTTACACCTCAGAAAAGTAGACCAAGTGTACATGAGTCACACGCAAATTCAACAGCTGAGACCTTGCTGAGGAAAATGTGGAGTTACAATCAACTCCTTGTCAGACCGAGGAGTCACACAAATGCACACAAAGACAGATGACATCGATTATGCTTTAAACTTTCATATCCTGGAAATAATGGACACAGAGACAACTAATATGCTTTATACAAAATGTTCGTCAATATAGTCAAATTTTAACCTCAATTTCAGCTATTAGCACCGGGGAGGCAGAAGCAGGAGAATGGCAAGTTCCAGTTTGAGGCCAGCCTGGGCGACAGAACAAGGCTGTCTAACTGTTACCTTTCCCACAAATTCTTATTTTAGTTATACCTCTTAACATCCAAAAAACTATCAGCCCAGTTTCTTTACCTTAAGCTGGCGCAATCTAGTGATGGTCTATTATGTTTTACTACATTGTGTAATAATAAAAGATAAAAAAAAAAAATGTGTAATGGCATGGTGGTGTGTGCACTGGGATAGCAGAGGCAGGAGGATTTCTCTTATTTTCAGGCCAGGCTGCTCTACCTAGTGAGTTCCAGGCCAGCCAAGGTTACAAAATGACATCCTGTCGGAAAGAAAGGGGAGAAAGGGGTGGGGAGCTACAATTTAGCAAAGTTGTCATAATTCTGTATATTTATACACAGCCCAAACAGCCCATCCCATGTAAAAACCAAACTAAAACAGAACCCACTAAGGACGCTTTCAATTCTGGGAGGTATCTGACATGAACCCTAAGTAACTTTTTACAAAAATAAGTATATGTGGTTAGTGCTTATTTTTAAAATTCATACTATTTGTAAAGAAACTAGAATTAGGTTTGGCCCACAACAACACTCTATTTAAATATTATCTCAATGCTTTAGAGGGCGGGAAGAGTACCCTAGTGCAAAGATCATCAGGTTAAAAAAAAAAAAAAAAAAAAACAAAAAAAAAAAAAACCCCAAAGGGGGGGGAAAAAAAAAAAAGTTTGTCATTCATACAGAACCTCAAAGCACCACTTAGTCCCTACATTGTAGGGTCCAAATTAGCAGCAGGCCCACTCTCCACTCCTTCCCCAAATACTCTCGTCATCTTTAAATAAGTGACTTTCTCGAGGTCTGATTCTGTAGACCTCGAATTCACTAGAAAATCAAAATTCAAACCCCTGTGCCCATCTCACATCAACTCAGTCAACGGTTTGGGAAGTGGAACCTCGGCTCCCCAACTGGTTTTCTTTGACCCCACCGAAGTTTGAAAACCACCGGCGCGGCCTTTGGCGTCCCCAGACGTCCCCACCGAGCCCGGCACCCGGCGGGGCCACCCACACACCCACCGCAGCGGGGGCGGCAGGGAGGTTCCTCAGGAACCGAGAGCAGGCGGGCGGCCGCCTCGCGTCCCCGCAGCGCTCCCGCACCCCGAGCCCGGGTCCTCACTTCTTCCAATCGCTGCTGAAGAGGCCGAAGGCGCCTGAGGGAGAGATGGTCGAGGTGGCCTCCTGCCCCAGCTCCGCCGCCTCCCCTCCTCCCGACTGCTCGTTGTAGGCGAAACTGTTGCTAGACATCGCGGCGGTGCCGGCCAGCGGGCGGGTGCGGCGGGAGCGGGCGAGGGTCTCTCCGGATGGCTCACGTTCCGAGGACACGGAACAAAACTAGTTCTGGTGCCGAGGGGCGCGCGCCGGCGCTTCCGGGCTCGTCACAGCTCCGGCTGACCGGGCGGCCCACCTCCTGCGCGTGCGCACTGTGTCCGTGCGGGCCCGCGCCTGCGGCTCCCGGTGATCTGGATTCTGGCGCTCCGGGTGTTAGAGGAGGCTGGGAAAGCTGCACCCGCGACCCTTAACGGGAAGCTGGGATTTTTACACCGAAGGTAGTGGGCAAGTAAACTACTGAATTTGAGGCCCTTAGGCGAGTTTTGCTGGAGGAGATCTCAGATCCTCCAGGGTTTTTTGCCTCACTTCTGCTGTCCACTGATCGCTCCCTGAAACATGGTGCACACGCCTGATGAACTTGGCTCCAGCGGTCACGAGCTCTCAGCCCTTGGGGCTGGTTTCCGCCCTTCTCACAGGTAGCGTGGCCTGACTGCCGTTGGAGACATGAAAGCTCCACCTCCCGAGGAGGCTCGCAGGCTCTGCACAGAGGCGATCATCTCCTGGCAAGCTTTGGCTAAGTGTTCCTAGAGCCTTAGGTTCTCACTTGGAGTTCGAGGCGTGCGTCCTGGCCGCAAAGCTGCTAGAATGCAGAAGTGCGCTCCCTTCTGGGCTCCGCCTGCTTCCACTCTTTGGCAATTAGCTTTCCTTCCAACATCCCCTAAGCAGCTAGGTGGGATGGTTTCTGGCCGCGGAGCTGCAAGCCCTCCTGCCCGGGCAGCTTTCTAAGAGGACCCTCACTAGCCAACCTCTCTGGTGACTACCATTCCTTCGTTCCTTTTTCCCTACACGTGAGGTCCAGAAAGGACTGAATACCTGCAGCCCGGCAGTTAATCACCAAACCCCAAGGGTGGCACCAGGCTAACACCAACTGTAGTCCCACCAAGATTTCTCCACCTGACAGAAAGATTGCGTTTTCTCTCGGAAAAACATGCCCCTCCCTAGTGCTAGGAAGGAGAGGAGCAATCAGCCTCAAACTGATCAAACGTTGGCGGTTAATTAACCTTTCAATATACCTGTCCAGACAGTGTTAGAGCATCTCAAATATGTTGCTTCCCAGTTTTGATGATATTGATAGATTTGTAGAATCTCTCCTGCGACTGACCGATAGTGATGATACATAACAAGGTGTTGTTATATGATGCCTAACTAACTTACACATCAGACACTATTCTAAGTGGTGTGCATAGATTAATTTATTTACTACAGAGAGACACTTAGGCTTTGCTTACTTTGTCAAGTAATGATAATGCTATACACATCCTCACTACAAAATATACCAGAGTGTATTATTTTTTTATTTTAGAATATATTTTTGGTTGTGAGCCTAGCCTTTGACGCCCTATTTTAGAATATAAACGCTTTCACTAGATATTCTAAATTGCTTTCCTACCACTTACGTATAAGAGGGATTTCCTCACATTCTCATAATTTTGCCATGTGATTTAGATCTTTGTGTTATAATAATTTTTATGTTCATATTGATAATGAATATGGTTATCTTTCATGTGATTTTTTTCCAGATACTTTTTATTGTCTTAGAATTGCACAATTAACAAAACGTGTTAATCCAATTTATTTTGGATAGTTCATTTTCTTGTGGAAAAGGTTTGTTTTTTAGAAACAGGGTCTCACTCTGTAGTCCTGCCTGGCCTCGAACTTGCAACTCTCCTGCATTAACCTGCCAATGCTGTGACTATAGCCCTGCACCAGCACACCCTCTTAAAAAGGGCTCATTCTCAAGTCTCTCATTCTTTTAACAAGCTGCTTTATTTTCATTGGTTCTTATTCGTTTTCATACAGACTCATGTAAACAGTTGACCTATACTTTGGAAAGTTGTGGCAGAAGGCTTGGTTTATTTTGTTTACCTTATCCTTGGATGGTGTGAGCTATCAAGGCTGTATGATTCTCAAGAAAAAGAAACGTTATTGGATAACTTATTTTTTTCCTCCTTCAATATAAGCTATCAAACCTGTGTTCCTTGGAAAAACCTAAAATTTTCTTTCTCTGTGTCTTAGTTTTTATTGCTGCTGGTCATGGTGTTTCATTGCAGTAATAAAAACTAAGATACAGAGAAAGAAAATTTTAGGTCCATGACCAGCCGGGCAATGGTGGCTCTTGCCTGTAATCCCAGCACTTAGGAGGCAGAGGCAGGTGGATTTCTGAGTTAGAGGCCAGCCTGGTCTACAAAGTGAGTTCCAGGACAGCCCAGGCTACACAGAGAAACCCTGTCTCGAAAAACCAAAAAAAAAAAAAGAAAGAAAGAAAGAAAGAAAGAGAAAGAAAGGAAGGAAGGAAGGAAGGAAGGAAGGAAGGAAGGAAGATAGACCATGACCAGAGCAAGATGGGGAGGAAAGGGTTTATTTATTTGGCTTATACTTCCACATCACTGTCCATCATTGAAGAAAGCCAGGACAGGAACACTCACAGGAACCTGGAGGCAGGAGTTGATGCAAAGGCTGTGGAGGGGTACTGCTTTCTGGCTTGCTCTCCATTGCTTGCTCTGCCTGCTTTCTTATGGAACCTAAGACCCCCAACCAGGGATGGTGTAGTGCGGCACACATGCGCACTCTCGCTCAGCCATCAACTGTCAAAAGTAGCCATCAACCGCCAAAAGGTGACGTAGCCCGAGATGTCACATCAGCCGAGTCGTACAAGCCAATAGAATAGGGACACATCAACCCAGGGGCTATTTAAGGAAGGCTGTTTCCTCCTTCGGGGTCTTTCCTCTCCTCGGCTTCAATAAAGCTTGCTACAGAAGGATCCTGGCATCCGTGTGCGTTCTTGCTGGCGAGAAAGTGACGCGGGTCACAGGATGGCACTACCCACAATGGGTTAGACCCACATCAATCACTAATTAAGAAAGTGCCCCACATAGCAGCCATTCTCAGCCTGTGGGTCACAAGCCCTTCAGGTGTTGCTTATCAGATATTTACAAATATGATTCATAACAATAGCAAAATTCAGTTATGAAGTAGCAACAAAATGATTTGATGATCGAGGGTCACCACAACATGAGGCATGTCTTCACGTGAGGTTCCTTCCTCTCCAGTGAGCTTAGGTAGTGTCAAGCTGACATAAAACTATCCAGCACTCTGAAAACGTGAAGAAGTCAACAAGGAGAGACTTAGACCTCCCTAATTATAAAACTATCTTCATTCAGAAGGAGTAAAATTGTAACTCCCTATACTGACGTCTAATGTTTCACTCCCTCCAGAATTTAAAACTTTTATATTGCCCTAAAGCTTTCTAATAAAAAAAAATTATTAATGCTGTCCAGAAGAAACACCTATAAAAGAAACAAAGAATCAGATCTATTACTAAACTAAAGCCAGATTTCTTTCCTACCGTCATGTATGATGTCTGCATATGGATTACTGTAAAGTAAAGACATTTTTTTCAAAAATACAAGGTAATTTTTCCATAATTTTTCTGCAATACTTCACAAAACCTTCATGTAATAGTCTGATTTCCATTTCTTTTCATGTAAACCATCATGCTAATGTATGATAAATTTGGTACTGGGCATGGAGGCACTTGGGAGTCAGAGGCAGGCAGATCTCTGAGTTCAAGACTAGTGTGGTATATAATAGTGCATACAAGGACAGCTGGAGCTACATAGTGAGACCCTGTATCAAAGAAAAAAAAAAGTTTGTATGTATTGTTGAACTTGTTTTCCAAGCATAAAACAATAAACTGTGTGTGTGTGTTTCCTAATGCAAATTGAAACTAATACCATTCTACATCGTTTTTAAGCTTTATTTATTTCCTTTATAGGCATCAGTGCTCCACCTGCATCTACATCTGTTTGAGGTGTCAGATCGCCTGGAACTGGAGTTACAGGCAGTTGTGAGCTGCCCTGTAGGTGCTGGGAACCGAACCAGGGTCCTCTGCAAGAGCAGCTAGTGCTTCTAACCATAGAGCCATGTCTCCAGCCCTACATCTTATTTGTTTTCCTCTTTGTATTCTGTTGGGTTTCTTTATCTATCCTCTTTGTCTCTCATATGCCACACACAGTTTCCTTGCTTTAAATATCTATCTAATGTTTTATTTTGTTAATGAAAAAGATTCTTTTCTAGACCAAACTTTGGTCAGCCTTCTGACTTCTGCTGGACATATGTCTCACTCCTTTGTAAAGTTGTTTTTCTACCCTCCATATCTAATCAAAATTGGTCACCCCCACCCTTGGTGTGTTGGTCATCTGCTGCCATGAGCAGGAATTCTGTTGTCCCGAATTCTATCCCTAGACCTGATACCTCCTTCTCCAAACACTGCTATGAATCACCATCAATTATCCCTGGTATATTCAAAATGGGTCCCTGGGTTACATCTCTCTCTCCCATTGTAATAATACTGTTCACTTTAAATTCTGTCTGGCCCTAGTTTTCTTTGTTAATAGATGAGGCTTTTTATCTAATCAGCAGCCTACTATGTATTCTTCCAAATTTTAGAATATCATAACAACTTTTTCAATTCATGCCTCTACATCCTGGTATCAGAATTTCCATAATTATAGTCTCAGAACACCAATAACTAGATCAAACTACATACACACCTAAAATTTTGCTAGAGGCCAAGCATGCCTGTAGTCCCAGCTACTCAGAGGCTAGCATCTCAGAGGCTAGCTCATGAGAGAATCTCATGATCCTAGAAGCTTGGGACCAGCCTGAGCAACATAGCTACAGCAGTCTTTAAAAACAAAAATGTTGCTGGAGGGTGGTGGCGCACGCCATTAATCCCAGCACTTGGGAGGCAGAGGCAGGCGGATTTCTGAGTTCGAGGCCAACCTGGTCTACAAGGCTGTACAGAGAAACCTCTGTCTCAGGAAAAAAAAATGTTATTTAACAAATATTACCAAATGTCTAGCTGAAAGCAGAGGACAACTTATATATCAATATTGCTTTGTCTTAACATACCCTTTCCAATAATGCATGTTACAAAATGTATGTTTACTTACCTGTTCGGCAAAAATATTCATATCTTCAGAATTGTTTCATACTTGCTCAGTACTAAAACGTCAGTGTTGTTTACTGCTCAATTTTTAGGGAAGTAATAAAGGTCACTGTCCAAGTAGGAAAGTCTTGACTAAATGGTAATGCTCCTGATTTTACACAGTAAACCAGTTTCTCAGGGAAACAGAGCTAAATAGTGACCGTATATGTTACAGATTAAGAGCAACATAAACTTGCCACAATGTGAATTTATCTTTTATTAATTGTGCAAACTTGAAAAGTGCTTATTTTAAGTGGATTATTCATCTTGTTTATTTGCAAGCAAACCATACAGATAAAGCATGTCAACTTTATTTTGCATAACTTATAAACTTGAAAAAGTAGAAATCAGAATAAAATAACTATAGAAAAAAACTTAGAAAATTTGTAAAAAAAAAAAAAAAAATCTACCACCAAAATGTCCTGGACCAGGGAGGGGTTGGAAAGAGAGCTCATTAGCTGACAGTGCTTGCTGCATAGTCAGGAGGACCAGAGTCGATATCCCAGCACCCACACAACAGTCCAAGTGTCCAGCACATGCCTGTAGCACTGGCTCTAAGCTAGGCAGGAGAAGAAATGGGGTTTACTGGTTTCAAGCCTTGCTGAAAAAACTGAGCTCCAGGTTAAGAAAAGACCTTATACCACAAGAGACTAGGCAGAGAATGAGAAAGAAGGACACCCAACTCCCTTTTCTGGCCTCCAAGTGCACACACAAGGACACAGGAACATACTCCACACACACAGACACATACACACATGTGGTGGTTTGAATAAAAATGGGCCCCATTAGCTCATGGAGAGTGGCACTAATTGGAAGTGTGGCCTTGTTGGAGGAAGTGAATCACTAAGGGCAGGTGTTGAGGTTTCAAATGTTCAAGCCAGGTCCAGTGTCACTCTTTTTCCCTGCTGCCTTCAGACCCAGATGTAGAACTCTCAGCTACTTCCTTAGCACCATGCCTGCCTGCATGCTGCCATGCTTCCCACCATGAGGACAATGAACCAAACCTCTGACTGTAGGCCAGCCCCAAATTATTATTATTATTATTATTATTATTATTATTATTATTATTATTTTGGTTTTTTTGAGACAGGGTTTCTCTGTATAGCCCTGGCTGTCCTGGAACTCACTCTGTAGACCAGGCTGGCCCCGAACTCAGAAATCCGCCTGCCTCTGCCTCCCAAGTGCTGGGATTAAAGGCGTGTGCCACCACCGCCCGGCAGCCAGCCCCAAATTAAATGGTTTTCTTTGTAAGAGTTGACTTGGTCATAGTGTCTCTTCACAGCAATAGAAACCCTAACTAAAACATCACATAAATAAGTGAATAAATATTTTTAAAAGACCTTAGTCCAGGATAATTCTATACAGGCTTTTTGATACTTTAAACTGTCAATGATGTTTTAAGGTAACATACTTCCAAATTCCCCGTCTAGGATTGGCATCATTGATATCCAAGCCTGAATTTGTGAATGAAAGTGAACAACAGGCTAGCCCTGGTGGCACTCACCTTTAGCCCCAGAAGTCAGGAGATAGAGGCAGGAGAGCTCTCAACACCAGCCTGGCCTACAGAGCAAGCTCGACACCTCAAAACAAACACAACAAACAAACAGCTAGCAATGATGACTCATGCTTTTAATCCCAGCACTCAGGAGGCAGAGGCCAGAGAATCTCTGGGAGTTCAAGGCTAGCCTGAGTGAGTTCCAAGACTAAGACTGCATCTCAAAATAAGATAGATAGCCAGGCAGTGGTGGTGCATGCCTTTAATCCGAGCACTTGAGAGGCAGAGGCAGGCAGATTTCTGAGTTCGAGGCCAGCCTGGTCTACAGAGTGAGTTCCAGGACAGCCAGGGCTACACAGAGAAACCCTGTCTCGAAAAAAAACAAGATAGATAGATAGATAGATAGATAGATAGATAGATAGATAGATAGATAGATAGATAGACAAACAGACAGAAAGAATTAAATGACCCAGTAAGTTTTGCTCTATGATAAAAGAATCATCAGGAATGGTAGTGCACACCTTACCTGTAACCTCAGCACTCAGAGACTGTGGTAAGAGAATCGTAAGTTAGAAGCCAGCTATGTTACATAGTGAGAATGTGGTGGTTGATGTTGATTGTCAAGTTGGCAAAACCCAGAGTCACCTGGGAAGTGAGTTTCCAGGCATGCCTTTGAGGGATTATCTTAACTGCTTTAATTGAGATGGGAAGACCTACCCACTGTGATTGGTGGTTCCATTTCCTGGTTGAGATCCTGAACTATATCAATGGGAGACATCTGAACAGAAATGCTGAGCAGTGGCACCCATTGACCACTCTACTTCCTGACTGAGAGTATCTGTGACCATCTTCTTTAAGCTCCTGCTTCCTTGGCTTCTCCACCATGATATATTGTATTCTGGCACTGTGAGCCAAAATAATCTCTCCTATCTTAAGTAGCTTTTGTCGGGACATTTTAACACAGCAACAGTATTGTGGATTTGGTTTACTGCTTGTATTATGTTAATTGGGTTCCAAAAAAATTACTCAAGAATCCAGCCAGTAAGACGCTGGGGGTCCCTGCCGCCAGTTGGTTCTAATTGGTAAATTAGGTTGCCCACAGCTAATGGTTGGGCAGAGAGACAGAGGTAGAACTTTAGTTTTCCCAGGCAAGGGAACCAAGGGAGGAAGAAGGATTTAGAATCACCATGCCAAGGAAAGAATATGATGCAGGCTTGAGAGCTGCAGAAGATAGAGTAACAATCATGTAAGAGCCAGGGAAGAGCGGCCCCAGTGCCCTACCACCACCTCATTGCAAAGATGGAATATAGATTTTAGTGAGTAATAATTCAGGAGTATTGGAGGGGAGGTGTTAACAATGTGGAAGTTTGGGAGTGGCCCAGACATTGCACTGTTGAAGGCATATTAAAATAGAAGTGTGTGTGTGCGTGTGCGTGTGCGTGTGCGTGTGCGTGTGCGTGTGCGTGTGTGTGTGTGTGTGTGTTCCATTGGAGAATCCAGAGCATTGTGGCAGTAGTGAGAAACTCGTGCTGTCACTGCCAGGGGAGATTAGAGCAGATTAATCAAGTACAGCTCCACAACAGGAGAAGAAATTCACACCGAGGCTTAAGATATTTTCAGTAACAGGTAATGGGAGTTCATTTACTGGTATTTCACTTGTTCTTTGTATTTAAAGACATACTTCATGACCTAGAACTAAATATAAACATCTTCTCTCTGTCAGTAGTCTTAGGAGAACAGGTTCCAGACTCTCAAGAATACTAAAATCCACCAGTGCTAAGAAATGTCAATAAAATGGCATAGTAATATATGTAACCCATACACATCCTCCTACTTAAAAATCATGTCTAGATTACATACAATGCCTAACAGAGACAAGAAAAAAAAGTAAATTCCATATACACACAATTTTTTGAATGTTCGCTGTTGATGATTGGTTGAATCTATAGATATGGAATCTACAGATAAAGGACTAATTGTAGTTTTACTATTATTTAATATATAAATGTGCATATGAATAGCTTATATTAAAATGCTCTATAAACATGAAAAATCAGACATACATAATTTTTATCAAATATTAAAGGCATTCTAACTATGATGAAGGGTGAAAAAGCCTTTTAATATATTTTAACATCACTGTGACTGTAATGGAATCTGGATAATACAAGAAAACAACACAAAAATAGTGAAAAGCAAGAGTTCATAAAATTTACAGTTAACATAATTACTTCACCAGAAATCTCACTAGAAAACTCTACACATTATTATCACTCAATAAGAAATGTAATAATTAAAAAAAAAAACTACTAATCCCAATACTCCAGAGGCAAAGGCAAGCACATGTCTGAGTTCAAGACCAGCCTTATCTACAGATCTAGTTCCAGGACAGCCAGAGCTACAAAGAGAAACCCTGTCTCAAAACAAACAAAAAATAAACCAGTGTCTTCTAAGGCATCTATTAAATATACAGTGAGAAAACCACAAAATTATGCCAAAGAGTATGTATAGGTACAGAAAAGATCTGAAAAAAGGCATCTGTAATTCTGAACAGGAATATTCAAATGAATCTACAGAGTGATAAGTTCTAGGTCTCCATATTTCACGTCTGTAATCCTAGCTGCTCAGGAGACTTGGGTGAGATGATCTCAAAATTTTTGTGTTGTTTCCAATCAAATTTAGTTTTGATCAAAATTCAGCTGAAAGCAAGAAAATTTGGGGAAAGTGGGGAGATAGAGACTTAACCTTTTTACTCATTTAAATGTATTATGAAACTTTGTCAAAGATTGATATTGAACCCAGAGCAAAGAAATTGGTTGGTAGAATAGAATAGAATCCAGAGCATTGCTTTTCCTGGGGAGCCATGAACAGTTCCTTTATCCCATTGTAAAGCACCAATGGCAGGGTGAAGAAGTGACTGTACTCACAGCTGGCTTGATGAGCCAGTGAATTTATTGAGTTACTCATTCATTCACTTACTGCCAAGGACCAGGCTCAGCTTGGAGAGGAGTTCCTGAGGAAGGGGTATTTGTGATCAGCGAAAGAATAACTTGAAGTCAATCATGGGTACAAGCTGACAGCTATGTGTTCTGCTCAAGCTGGATCTCCTGACAGCTGTGTAGATAGCTCAGCTCTTGCAGACCAAAGTCTAGTCTTTTATTTACATGTCAGTTCAATAATTAACCCAGGATCCCTTTGATTATTTCATGAATCAGCATTTTATGACACTTGATTCTTAGAAAGACACAGCAGGTACATTTTTTAAAACATACTAAATGAACTTAGAGATCTACCTGCCTTTGTAAGCACAAACAATAAGTTAAGCTGGGTGGGATCCTGTCCTGAGATCACCAAATCCACCATGCCTGGACCTAAACTCGATCTATCCCAGGCTGACCTTGAACTCAGGAATCTGCCTGCCTTTGTAAGCACAGACAGTAAGCTAGCTGGGTGGGATCTGGCTCTGAGATCACCGTCCCCTAAATTTCTTTATCTTTTTCCTTAACATTTTTCTGACTAGCTAGCTCATTTGTGTAGCTGTCTCTGTGCCTTTAGGTCCATGAAGCCACTCATAAAATTCATGTTGCATCTTTATATTTTGCATAGGTGAAAAATTATATAGTCTTGAATTCATGTTTTCAGAGATCTTTTCCACAGCCATAAGGGTTGTCACAAAGTTTACCATTTTGCTGAGAAACACATTCTGACTTTCTGGACTCGAGCTGTTTCTAACTATCATAGAGTCATTAACCTTAACAGGGAGAGCATTCCTTGAAGGAAGAGCATGAAAATATGTGCATTATTATACAAATAAGCCCCTCAACCACAGCAACTGTCAGCACTCATGGAAGCCCACACTCTGACAGCTCTGCTCCAGGGAACTGAGTCATGCAGGCCCTTCTCCATGGCAAGACTTGGCAACTTACATAGCAAGGATGACTCAAAAGTATTTGCATCACTGAAGGCCTGCCCCAACATGAGCTAAGACTCAGGAAAGTTGAATCCCTGGAACTCTCTTGTAACAAAGTCCCAAACCTTAGTAGGCCTCCAGACCTTAGCACAACTGACTCCATGATAGAAGTAACAAAACTGAGCAGTAGACAGTATCACCTGCCAAAACTAAAACAAAGGATTAATCTATCAAAGTCCATATAGTTCCGGGACTGTCTCAAAAAGTACTAACCTTGCTTTTTAGCTTCTGTAGTTCTAATTCTGGCTAACTGTACTTGTTAACTGAAGCATGTCAACCCAGAACATGGATCTCGTGGTTAAAACCTCACCCTGGAAAAGGCCCATTCTTACACTGGAATCCCAAACACCCAGTGTAGTCACCAGCCAGCCAATAAAGATTTTCTATTGGTTTAAACCCATGCCTAAGCAGTCTTCTCTAGTGAATACCCCACAACAGGTACTTTGCAAGACTTTTCTCAGAAGGTCAGTGCTGTGAGATTATGTTTGTGTACAGACAAAAATCTAAATGAAGCCACATGTAACAGGATATTTGATCACACTGTGACCTCTGAGATTGTGTTATTTACTGGAAAACCCTGTTTTGAGTTGTTGTGTGGCTCAGCCTTAGCACACATCTTCAAGCCAAGAACTTTATGCTTGAATATCACAAAGTTAAATAAAGTCAACCATAGTCAAGAAGCAGAGCATGCAACCAGTTGACAGGAAGTGAACATAAGATTATTAAGTAAAGCACCATAGAGAGTAAGAGAGAGTCAGGAGGACTGGTAGGGAAATGCACAGGAAGTAGAAGGGAGGGGCATTCAGGTAGGTTTTGTTTGTTTTGAGACAGTTTGAGAGAGAGACATTGCTTCTGAGACTTTGGCTGAGGAGGGTCAGCTGGGTGCTTTCTCCGCCTCTCTGAGCTAGCAGGCTTTCACTTCAGCATCTGGCTCCCAAGTCTTCATTGATAAAATGGAATGATTCAGATTTTTGTTTGGAAAAAAAAAAACAGCCACAAATACATATAAAGCTTGCCCTGTATTTGATACATGTTGGAGATCAGACATGGCATGAACTGGATGAAAAACCAGGCCTTCTCTTCAAACAGGTCGTAACAGAAGCGATAACAGGGGCACGATGCTGTCATTTATGAAATACTTAACAAGAACACACTTACAAAATATTTTTTAAATTACATTACTTGATTTAAGACTTATTCATTCTCACCCTATTGTTATATTTAAGTTATTTTACTAAGTGTCTGACTCTCTTCTGAGTGGTTTGTGTATATTAACTCAATTGATCATTTTAACATTCTTTTTCTTAGTTTTTTTAAAATTCCATGTGCATTGGTGTTTTGCCCACTTCTATGTCTGTGTGAGGGTGTAAGATCCCCTGGAACTGGAGTTAGAGAAAGTTTGAGCTGCCATGTGGGTGCTGGGAATCGAACCCCAGTCCTCTGGAAGAATAGCTACTGCTCTTAGACACTGAGTCATCTCTTCAACTCCAGTTGATCATTTTAATGGGTAAAAAAATAAACTGAGAAAACGAACTTGAAATATGTGATCAAGTTTGCACAGCTAATAAGACTTTGAAACCATGAAATCAGTACCTTGTGTTCACACTTTGAATTAATACATCGTACTACTTCTTGACAGGCTTGTGCTATAGCTTGGAGATTGTTTTGTATCAATATGGGCTTTTGTTAACTGGGTAGGTTTCACTTTATGGCTATATCAGACTTCATAAAATAAATAAATGACAAACCTTTGATTTATTTCTAATCTTTCACCATTACTAATTGTGTGCTTTCAGAAGTAACAATAGCAATACATTTTGCTTTCCATGATTCCCTGAGAGATGGGTCCATGGTTAGCTCAGGACACCACGTTGACACTTGCCCTTATTGCATCATTTCTCAGGAGTAAAAGGAAGATTGGCCAAGTCTGACTAAAAAGAGGAAAAGCATCCATGAACTAGGTGATGAAAGAAATCACTGAGGCACACTGGTGTTTTCCCAGATCCTGACAGACAGACAGGCTACAGTGTCAGCAGCTATCTATGCTCTGCATCTATCTATGAATTTTCTTCAGTACAAATAATATAAGGTTTGGTACATTCAGATAGGAAAACTAACTAGACAAGTATCTGAAGAAAAGCATTCCTTTGGCTATCTCCAATGGTCTTTATGAACTACTGAGATGAACAGCAGGAACATTCTAGAACATGGGTAGAAATATGTTTACCACCCTTGGTGATGTCATCATATCACTGATGACACTCCTGTGATCATAATCTACTTGGGCAAACTGTTTGTGGTTCTTCTGAATAACGTGAGCCTCATTCCCTAGTAGAAAGAATGGTTATGCATGGCTCTGACTTCCACACAAGTAGAAATCATGAACAACAGTTTCAGAGTTTCTTTAATTTATTGTTGATTGTTTTTTGTTCTGTTCTATTTTGCTTTGCTTTGCTTTTAAACTGAAGTCTCCCTGTGTTGCCCAGGCTGATTTCAAGCTTCTAGACTCGAATGATCCTCCTTTTTTGGCCTCCCTGTAGCTAGAGCTATAGGTACATGTGAACACGCCCAGCTAATGAGAAGCATAGCATTCAAAATGCACTTTTACTGTATACTAGGAACTTGATTGAAATTAAGTGACAAAAAGAAAAATGAACTCATATCAATCTGAGCTAGATCTTTTTGTGTCTGGCCAGGAGCTCATAGCAAGCCTCTTGTCTCTGACATTACAGATGCATGCCACAAATCCTACTGGACCTAGGTCTTAAAATACAGAAAAGTTAGTTAATACAGGTAAATGAAGCACATCTAGACTTCATAGCAATGAAACAACCAGGAACACCTTCCAAAGGTGCTAGGGCACTAGAGGACTCTTCTGTCTGAAGCAAATATACCAGGCTGAAGGCTTCAATTTGAACAACGTTGCTTTTGAGCTTACTAGATACAAAGGATAACAGAGCAGCTCTTACAGGAGTTAAGAATAAATCTTCAGGGTAACATAAAAAATTTCCTGAACCACTGACATAGTGCGCTAATGTATTCAAATGTGGCCATGCAGATGGGGCATTGTTCTAATCACAGATGGAAGCCTTACAACGGACATTTAAAAGCAAAACTGGATGGCCTTTAAAAATTAGGCAGTAAATCATCTCATGTTAAATCTTGCTATTCAGACTTCAGACCCAGAACCCATGTTGGAAGAAACTAATGGGAAATTTAGAAGGGGTCATTCAGAAGGCACTGAAAAAGAATGCTGTGTTCGTGGCGAAAAATTATTTAAAATCATCTTAAAGTTCAATGTCATCACTTAAGAAAACCACAGTGGAAGAAGTCAGGGAAACAGGAGTTAATAGACACAATAAATATGAATGCTGCTTTATTAATCAAAATGTTTGAGGCAAATAAAAGGTAGCCTCAAGCCAACTTGGCAAGTAATAAACACAAAAGCTAAGTGTACGGGAAGGAATTTAGCTCTCATAGCAACGGCAAGCAGGCTATGCCGGCCCTGATAATCTACAGAGGCAAATGATAGTGCCAGAATTTTCTCCCATCTCATCTGCTTTCTACCCTGCTGGCTTTGTCTTCCTTCACTAGAACAGGCTGACAACGGGGCTGCAGGCAGTTTTAACTTTATGACACTGAACTTAGCAGCCTAGTGCAGCAGATACTTTTTTCTAGCAAATTCCAAGGAGAAGGATCTGATTGTCCCAACATGGGTCCTTGTCTTAGTTTGGATTTCCATTGCTGTGATGAGACACCATGGCCAAGGCAACTCTTATAAGGGACAGCATTTAATTGGAACTGACTTATAGGTTCTGAGGTTCAGTCCATTACTGTCAAGGTAGGAACATGACAGAGTCCAGGAAGACATGAGCTGGAAGAACCAAAGCTTCTACATCTTCATGCAAAGGCAGACAGGAAAAGACTGTCTTCAGGCAGCTAGGAGGAGAGTCTTAAAGCCCACCCCAACAGTGACACACTTCCTCCAACAAGGACACACCTTCTAATAGTGCCATTCCCTAGGTCAAGCATATTCAACCCACCACATCCCACTCCCTGGTCCCCATTGGCTTGTTCAATACATGAGTCTATGGGAGCCATATGTAGCCATAGTGTAATACAAAATACATTTAGTTCAACTTCAAAAGTCCCCATAGTCTATAGCAGTGTCAACAATGTTAAAAGTCCAAAGTTCAAAGTCTCTTCTGAGATTCATCCAATAGCTTAACTGTAATTCCTTTTAAAATCAAAATCAAAACAGCAGATCACACACTCTCAACATCACAGGTTACATATTACCATTTGAAAATGACATAATGAGTTCTAGACAAAAGCAAGATGGAAAAAGGCTGCTGGACAAACTCCAAATTCTTCATCTCTGTGTCTGATGTCTAACTCCTTTCAGCTTTGTTGACTGCAAGGTAATTCTTTCTCTTGGGCTGGTTCTACTCTGTTAGCACCATTCCTCAGCAGGTGTCCCATGGCTCTGGCATCTTGAACATCTTGGGGTCGTCAAGGCAACTTCAACTTTCCAGTTTCTTGTTCCAATGTCTGGGATCCACACTTGATCTTCTGGGCTTCTCAAAGGGGCTTGGGTCACTTCTCCAGCTCTGTCCTCTGTAGCACTCTAGGCTCTGGTTGACTCCACTCCACTGCCACTGCTGTTCTTGGTCGTCATCCCACACTCTTAGTGCCTTCATGCCTTCAAAACCAATACCACAGGGGTGATTTTTACACATTACCAAGTCCAGCTACCAACATGAAATGCTCTCAGAAAATATGTCCCAAAAGATTTCACTTGAGTGATTTCAATCTTTTCTCTTTTTTTTCTTTTTATTTACAATCCAGCTGTTGCTCCCCAACTCCTGGTGCCCCCTTCCACAGTTCCTCATCCTATTCCTTCTCCCCTCTGTCCCCAAAAGGATGCTCCCACACCACCAGGCCTCCCTCAACCCTGGAACCTCAAGTCTCTTGAGGATTCAATGCATCTTCTCAAACTAAGGCCTGACCAGACAGTCCTCTGTTGTATACGTGTTTAGGGCCTCAGAGCAATGCATGTATGCTACCTGGTTGGTGGCTCGGTGTCTGGGAGCTCCCAGGGGTCTGGGTTAGTTGAAACTCTTGGTCTTCCTATGGGGTCACCCTCCCCTTCAGTTTCTTCCATCCTTCCCCTAATTCTACCTGAAGAATACCTGACTTCAGTCCAATGGTTGGATGTAAGTGTCTGCCTCTGTCTCAGTCAGCTTCTGGTTGGGCCTCTCAGAGGACAGCCATGCTGGATCCTGTCTATAAGCACATCATAGCACCATCAGTAATAGTGTCAAGCCTTGGTGTCTCCCCATTAGGTAGATCCCCAGTTGGACCAATCACTGGACTTCCTTTCCCTCAGTCTCTTCTCCATTTTTGTCTCTGCAGTTCTTTTAGACAGGAACACTTCTGGGTCAGAAATTTTGACTGTGGGTTGATAACTCCATCGTTCCTCTTGAGGCCCTGTCTTGTCTACTGGAGGTGAACTCTTAAGCTGGAAACGATCCAGATGTCCCACAACAGAAGAATGGATATAGATAATGTGGAACATTTACACAATGAAATACTGTTCAGCTAATAAAAATGAGGGCATTATGAACTTTGCAGGCAAATCAATGGAACTAAAAAATATCATCCTGAGTGAAGTAACCCAGACCCAAAAGGATATACAAAGTATGTACTCACAATAAGTGGATATTACGCAAATAATACAGAATACCTAGGATACAACCGCAGAATTTAAGAACTTTGACAAGCAGAAAGGCCAAGTGAGGATGCTTCAATTCCACTTAGAAGGGGAAAGAAAATAGTCATGCCAGAGAGAGGAAGGGAGAGATGGTGGGGGAGAGGAGAGGGGAAGGGGAGGGGAAAGGGGAACTGGACCAGGTATTGGCGGTGGGGGGAGTGAGGCAGGAGAGAAGCCCAGAGGGCCAACAAAATGAATGTAAATAAGCAGCCTCAGAAGGTGAGAGGTAGGGAGACCTTCTAGAAAGACCAGAGACTTGGGAGGTGAGAGACCCTCAGGATTCAATGGGAGTGAATTTAGATGAATTGCCCAACAGTGGAGAGAGGGAATTCGAAGAGTCCAGTCTTTTCTTAATCACCACTAATTTCTTAGCTCCAGCTAACCAGCATCAATTGTTCCAGTAGTCCCTTCTATTCTTGACTCTGAAGTCAGAGCCAAATGGCTGAAGCTGCCAAGCTCTGCTGCTTGCAGGGACTGGAACATGGCCCCTTGTCCTGTTACATTATCACTAGCTTTCTGTTTTCCATCTCCTTCACTGTCTAAGCTTGACTGTCATTGAGCTTGCTCTGTAGACTGACCTTGAACTCAGAGATCTGCATAGCTCTGTCTCCTGAACACTGGGATTAAAGGCGTCTATCACCATGCCTCGACCTAAGTTTTTCTTTACTTAGAACTTTCTCTGTACCAGGCTGGCCTTGAACTCAGAGATCTGCTTGCTTCTGTCTCCTAGGATTAAAGGCATGTACTACCAAGCCTGGACCTAAGCTTTTCATAGTCACTATTCCTCAAGATCCTGATCCAAAGCCTGTGTCCTCCATTTCTGGACTGTAGTTCATTCCAGATTAAAAGTCTAAATAAAGCAATAACCAGATAGTAATAATGCCTAGATATTTCTTTTCCTTCTGCAATGGCAAATGCATAAACAGTATGTTTAGCTGGGTGAGACCTTGCTCCAAAGTCACCACTCCCGTAATATATTTATCTCCTTGAACACAGGACTTAGATGGTGAGAGATGTGAGTTATTTCTCTTTTAAAAGGCCTGCTGTTGTTCCTGCATCCAGGAGGCTACAGAGCTACAGAATTGTGAGAGAGGTGACACAGGGCCCTTAGTCCCAGGACTGGGTCTGCTTGCTATGGTGTACAATGAATGGCTTCACATGCCTGAAACCCTCATGTGGGCCAGGTTCTCCCTGGGTTGTCAGTCTCTCCTCTGTCTGTTGTTGTTGTTGTTGCAAGTACAGAAAATGGAAAGGCAAAACCACAAAAGAAGTAGAAGATATGGAAGAAAAGAATACAAAAGGATTACAGCCTAATCTAGTGTGACCCCAGCAGTTAGCTGTCAGTGTGACTGTGACCCCAGCAGTT
>JANHMN010000014.1:17193278-17226112 GCA_030674055.1 Rhabdomys pumilio | reverse complement strand
GTGACTGTGACCCCAGCAGTTAACTTCCAGTGTGACTGTGACCCCAGCAATCACATGTCCTCATCAGCTTCTCACTGGTAATAAGAAAACTTCTCACTTGAGTTTCTCCTCTTCCCACATATAATTTTGGTTATTATAACTTATTTCTCTTCTGTATGGTATATATACTAATAATTATAGATGTAATTATTTTACTTTTTAACATTATACAAAATTTTGAAGTGATTTACACACTACCACTATGGTACTAGAACATTCTGTATTTACTATTTTTCACTTTTATTGTGCTTTTCAGGTTTTATTTTTAAATTATGTATATATATTGGGGATGGGGAGAGCACCTTGCTTGTGCAATGCCCTTGGGATTCAGAAGAAGGTGCTGAATGTTCTAGAATTAGAATATATAGGCGGGTGTGAGACACCTGACATGGATGCTGGGAACCCAGCTCAGATCTTCTGCAGAAGCAGTATAACCTCTTAATCATTTAACCATTCCAGCCCACTTTTTTTTTTAATACAGAGTGTCTCTATGTAGCCCTGGTCCATCTAGAACTTGCTATGTAGACCAGTCTAGCCTTGAATACACAGAGATCAACTTGTGGGTGGTGCCAACCTGGGCTGGTAATCTCGGATTCTATAAGAAAGCAAGCTGAGCAAGGTGGGAGAAGCAAGCCAGTAAGTAACATCCCTCCATGGCCTCTGCATCAGCTCCTGCTTCCTGACCTGCTTGAGTTCCAGTCCTGACTTTCTTTGGTGATGAACAGCAATGTGGAAGTGTAAGCTGTATAAACCCTTTCCTCCCCAACTTGCTTCTTGGTCATGATGTTTGTGCAGGAATAGAAACCCTGACTAAGACAGATCAGAACTTAGTAAGATAAAATAATAAGTTTTAAAAAGTGAAATTAAATTATGCAGAAGACAGATTAAAGGCAAAATGTTAACACTTGTTGAATAGAGATAAAAGGTACACATTTAACCATTTTCTTTCAACTTTTATATATATGCTCAAAAGTTTACTTTGAGGCTGGAGAGATGGCCCAGAGGTTAAGAGCACTGTCTGCTCTTTCAGAGGTTCTGAGTTCAATTCCCAGAAACTACAAGGTGGCTCACAACCATCTGTAATGAGATCTGGTGCCCTTTTCTCGAATTCAGGCATACAAGCAGGCAGGATACTGTATACACAATAAATAAATCTTATTTTTTTTTTTTAAAAAAGGTTATTTTCAAAACAGGTTTTTTTTTAAAACCCTAACTAAAACAACAGTGAGGCCTCATACAGAGTTTTGTTTTATTTTAAGATTTATATATTTATGTGTGTAAGTACACTGTCTTCCTCTTCAGACACACCAGAAGAGGGCATCGGATTCTATTACAGATGGTTGTGAGCCACTATGTGGTTTCTGGGAATTGAACTCAAGACCCTCTAGAAGAGCAGTCGATGCTCTTAACAGCTGAGCCATCTCTCCAGCCCTCGAAACAGTTTTTAACACACACACACAAACACACACACACACACACACACACACACACACACACACCAATTTTATAACGGTAAAACCTCTCAGGGCTCTAGCCCACTTCTTCAGTGTTCTTTACTGAGTATAGACCGCAGTGCTGATGGCAAAACTCAGCTGGCCCTGTTCAACCCAGAACCAGCTAATGTGTGTGACTGCACACAGTTTATAAAAAGCCATCCGTTCATAAGGCTAATGGATTAACCTCCAATTAAAAGAGATAGCAATGCTAATCTGATAATCATATAAATTCTGAAGACCAAGCAAAAGAAACCAGGAAGAGAATAGCATATGTTCAGAAAATGTACTTGCGCAAGTAGCCCCAGAAACTATTTGCATATCCCAGGGTATAAGGAAATTCTCTCTCTTCACCATTCCTAAACTCAGTGTACAAATGTTACCCTGTGTGTTGGCTAGTATTCTGTCAATGTTACACAATCTAGAGTCAGCAGAGAGGAAGGAGCCATTGAGAAAATGCCTCCATAAGATCCAGCTGTAAGGCATTTTCTTGATTAGTGGTTAATGTGGGAGGGGCCAGCCTATTGTGGGTGGCACCACCCCTGGGCTGGTGGTCCTGGGTGCTATAAGAAAGCTGATTGAACAAGCCGTGAGGACCAAGCCGGTAAACAGCACCTCTCCATGGCTTCTGCTTCAGCTCTTGCCTCCAGGTTCCTTCCTTGCTTGAGTTCCACTCCTGACTTCCTTAAATGATGAACTGTCATACAGAAGTAGAAGCTAAATTAAACCCTTTCCTCCCCCAAGTTGCTTTTGGTCATGGTGTTTTATCAAAGCAGTAGAAACTCTAAGATACCTGATGAGCTGCTTCCTTTATGTGATGATGAGCACTTTAGTGTCAGGAAATGACTCTCTTGAACACCATGCTCGTATCATAGAAATGTGAAAGTTTTGCTGGTCAGTAATGGTGCATATTTTTAACTCCTGTACTCAGAAGATAAAGGCAGGCAGATCTTTGAGTTCAAAGTTAGCCTGGTCTACAGAGTGAGTTCCAGGACAGCCATGGCTACGCATAGAGAACTTGACTTGAAAAAAACAAATAAAATTAATAATAAAATAATAATGACAATGATGGCGATAATAATAATAATCCTTTGCAAGGCTGATATAAAACTTTATTTATGACTATTTTATGTAATTTTATTTTATTTTTCTGAGACAGGTCTCTCTGTGTTGTCCTGGCTCCCTGGGGCTCACTATGTACATCAGTATGGCCTTGAACTAACAAAGGTCCTCCTGCCTCAGCCTCCTGAGTGCTGGGATTACAGGCATGCACCACCACACCTGACTGTACATAACAATTTCAGTACTGCTTGTTGAGTAGTGTAGTTATGAAGGAGGGAGAAGTTGTGTTCTAGTGAACAAGTGATCTGTAGAAGAAGACTTGTGTTCTAGTGAAGTGATACCAGCTTACTGAGTGAGACAGGATTTCTCTCAAGGGCATTGAGAACCTGTACCTTAACACAGCAGCTACGGAAATATGTGACAGACAAGTGGTAGCCCTACCACCATTTAGTTGAAGACATGAAACTTGAAATACTTGCCCAAGATAACCAAATAAAGAGCTGGGAGAATTGGTGTTCGCTTGCAATGGATTGCTTTCTATCTGAAGGTGGTTAATGCCATCTACTTTATCTTTAAAAATATGTGTAGAAATCTTAGCAAAGAAAGTATAGGTCATTTGAACATATATAAGTCCATCTACATTCACGGGATTGAATAAAAAAATTGGATCAATTTTAACCAGTCTAATAAATGGTTATTTTTGTATCTAGTGAGCATAGCCAATCTTTTGACATAGTGAAACAAGGTTGAAATTCACAAAGCTTACATTCTAGAACTGCACAATTAGCTTTAAAAATACTCAGAAAGCAACACTATTTTAAGTAAGTTTTTAATCTGTGTTGGGAATTCCTCATTAGCCATCCTTGGCTTTATTCAGACCATGGGTCAGTGTCTTAGTTACTTTCTATTGCTGCTATAAGACACAATGCCCAAAGCAACTGAAAAAAAAAAGAGTTTATTTGGGGCTTACGGTTTTGGAGAATTAGAGTCTATAATCAAGCAGTAACCATGGCAGCAGGCAGACATAATGTTGGAGCAGTAGCTAAAAGCTCACAATTTTGAGACATAACCAAGGGCAGAGAAAGAGACACTGGAATGGTGACAATATTTTGAAACGTCAAGACCACCCCCAGTGACACACGTCCTTCAACAAAGCCACATCTCCTGATCCTTCCCAAATAGTTTCACTAGTTGGAGACCAAGTGTTCAAACATATGAGCCTATGGGGCCATTTTCACTCAAACTACCAGTTTGTACACACTGGAAACTAATCTGAAGGCCTCCATTAGATTTCAAATTCTCCAAGGGCAAAGACGGTATCTTAAACCCCTTTGTGGCCTGGAGAATGCCCTACAGATTCAATAAAAGGTATCATAAAGATATTTGCAATAAAGATGACACTGGTGATAATTTATTGGAATAAAAACATCAGAAACTGCAAAAAATCTGCAAACTGAACAGAATTTTTGGAAGATAATGAAGTTCTTTATAGCTTTTTGATATTGCCCAAGTAAATTATGTTGTTTGAGTAGTTTAGCTGAGGTTATAACATTTAATTAACTCAGAAAGAGTGAAGATTAATTGAGAAAATTGTATTTTCCCTTTCTAACTGCTGTCAATACAGTAAAATTGTCCTAAAGCCATCATCCTTGTCATGTTAGCATGTGAGACACGGTGAGGCCCATAAGATACAGTCCCCTGTTATTTATGCTTTTTGACTATGAGGGTTAATGGAAAGGACATTGATTCATTAGAATAAAATTGTACTAGAAATAAATCCTGACCCCGTTAGCAAGAAGCATCTCATCTGCTCTGTGCAGCAATTCCTGCTGTAGGAGGCAGAGGTAGCTGTTTTCACAGAAAACAGGAGATTCTACCCATATTTTAGTTTTAATTTCAGATGTTGAAATCTTATAAATTATCCATCGTTTGCATTGTCATTTCTCTCTTCTTTTTTTTTTTCTGTCCTCTCTTGAGAAAGTGTGTTTTGCTAGACAGAGAACCCTGTTGGTTATCTTCATTTATTTACTTTGTAACTAATTGCTTCCTCAATTACACTACAAGCAAAAATATCCCAGAGTGGACACTAGTCCTAATTTCCCTACTTCCTGAAATGACTGTTTCTTGTTGCTCCTGTAAAAAGATTTTAAATTCTACTTGACAGATGCTGAATGCTGCCATAGACTGTGGGGAGTGTGAAGATGGACAAGTGTCTAAGAATTTAGGCAAACAGTCTGTGGAAAGTGAACATTCACCTCTGGAGATGAATCGATTCCATAACGTGGCTGTTCTGGGCCTACCATGTCCTGAGGTGAGACCCTACTGTTAACATTCAAAAGGAAAAACACCAAATCCGTGTTGACCTACTTGGTCCCTCCTCTAGCCTCCCACTAACGTGGCTCCAGAAGTGGCTCCCACTGATGTAGCTCGACTGGCTGCATCATCAGTGGAGTGGCATGCCATGTCACTACTTTTGCTCTCAATTGCTCCAATAAGAAAATAAAGCTAACCATATGAACTCTAGAAGACCACAGTGATGCACAAATGAAATGTAGGATGCAAAGGTGTGCCCTTCCCAGTCTTGAGCAGGCTGAACAGACTTTGAGAGCTTGCCACAAAGGGCCTTCACCTAGGTGAACTTAGAAGAATAGACTGCCTTTGAGCCTGCTTTGCAACGTAATCCAGCTGAAACAATGGATGGGTTCAATGGGCTTCCCCTATATAAACAGTGCTGAATATTAAACTTTGAGCCTTGATTAGAATCTTGGCTTCATGCTTCTCTTGAACCCTCCCCCTGGTCTCTTTTCCATTTCTAGCCCCCCCTTTCAGGTAAACCCAGTTCATCCATGGCTGCTGGACAGCTACACAAAGGTGTCTCCACAGTGTCTGGCGCTGATAGGTGCTCAACAACTATGAGTTCTTTTTCTGTTTTTGAAGGTCTCCCAGCAGCATGCTCACTTGGAATATTTAGACTTTCTGAACCATAAGAGAATATGAAAAAGATAGCACTAAGCTGCTGCCAGATAATTCTGGCTGCTACTGAAAAAGCTCTGACTTATGAAATATGTATGTAAGTAAATATTATATACTATACAAAGTTACTTAGCATGTACATAGATACATATATTATATACGCATTTATGTGTGTGCATACACATGAATCTTTTTATTTGTGTCCCTTGTTTTCTCACCTCTCAATTCCCCAGCACTCTGAGATTCACACACACGCTGCCTTTTTTTTTTTTTTTTTCAGCTTGAGGACAATTTTATTGGAATTTAAAAGAAAAGCGACACAGCAGGCAAGTTTGAAATCCTGGGGGTTGCCTGGAGGAGGGAGATAGAGAAGAGAAAGAGAGAAGGCCATGCTGCTCAGGTTAAGGGAGCATGGAAATCCAACACATGGCAGGGAGGGGAGCGTCAGAGAAAGAGTAAGGAAGCCTGAAGTATCAAAAAAAAAAAAAAAAAAAAAAAAAAAAGTATGTTCGAGCTCTGGCTAGTATCTGAAAGAAAAAGACAAAGGAGAAGAAAAAGCAAAATTAAGGCCCTTTGAGTCAAGACTCGGGAAACAGGCAAACCCAATAGAACCTCATGGTGGTTCTGGGCTGTGCTATGGGTCAGGAATTCTGGGAAAGAAATGTACATTAACCCAATAAAGGACTAATTATTCTTCCTATCTCTTTAGCACGGCTTAAGGTGAACACATCCTACTGAGAGGTGCTCCCTTGGCAAGGTGATTTGCCAGTCTAGCTGAATTGATTTCCTAGGGAAGACACAATGGTATGTCACCACCATAGTAGATTGTGGGACCGTGAAAGGTAGCCTTGTTCGCAGTTGAGCTAAGGCTTGAAACCCCGGAGACCTTGAAGGGACAGTAGGCATGTTTATAGTACAGGGCTTTATTTTCCTATCTAAGAAATTATCATTCCTAATGAGAAAAATCTTATCCCAAATAATTTTGTATTTTGATATGTGGTAGTGAAAAGATTAATCTGAAGTGGCTGGAGGCAAGTCTCCAGGCCCGGGGAGATATAAGATTTCACTCTCCTCTAATGAGGAGTGAGTCAGAAACACAGACTATTCTCCCCTGCTTGTACTGTTTTCCCTGGCACTGCAGTGAGGCACAGATATTGGAATATTGAGCACTTCAGGCAAGAGCCAAGTTAATTTAAATTTTTATTGCTACATTTAGTCTTTGGCTTTAAACAAACCAAAAAAAAAACCCTCAGAAAAAAGTAATTTAGTAAATCATGATACCAATCAAATCATGAACCAAACTGCAGTGTCTGGCTCTCCTTGGCTTCCTTTTGTTGTTGTCAAGACGTAGGATAATTTAACTGACATGCAGTATTTTACAGAGATTGAGTTCGGAAGGCTCCCTTGGCAGGCCTGCCTGTGGGGTATGGAGGCAGGCTCGCTTCTCATTTCTAACTGAGATGGCTTTGCAGTGCTCCCTTCTTGCTTAGATTGCCCTTTATTAGCCGTGGTTCTAAGCTCTGGGTCCATGGGCTGATCAATTTGGTGAGGCTCCAGTAAATGTGTGAGGCAGATCAATGGCCATCAGAAATTCTACGAGTCCTTGGATGAGCTATCAGTGAAATGAAATGTCGGTTATAACGAGGGAGAGAGATGAGCAGAGAGAGGGGAGAGAGGGAGGAGAGGAGGAGGGAGGAGGAGAGGGGGAGGGAGAGAAGGAGGTATTGTTATAAAGACTGAACAGTTGATGCAGACAGAGTCTAGCCTAGTGTTTGCAGTAGTGTGGCTCAGAAAGATTTTGCTATTGCTACTACTGTGTTCACTAGAGGAACACATGGAAGAAGGCGGAATATTTTAAATAAATAGAAATACATTGTTTTTCTCTTATTTGTTAGATGCTTATAAAAGAGAACTCAAGTTTAAGATTTCATCCGATATTTAAAAATGGTTACACTGTCTGAATAAGTTTAAAGTGTCATTACAGAAGATACAGTCAGTAAAAAGCTATTAAAAAAAAAAAGGCAATTGCCGCCTAGTTGTTCACGGGGTGGGGCCACCTGCCCAAGCTTTCACGGGGTGGGGCTACTCAGGCACAGAAAGTCATTCTCAAAGAAGAATCGATTGACCCTGGGCTTGGGCAGGGTCCCACCTTCTCCTCTTGTGTTTCAGATAACCTCTAGGCTTCCACCAGGACATTTCCCACCTGTGTCCCACCCACAGGACCTTTGTGCTGCCTAAAGCACCCCACTTCAAACCCAGACTTCTCACACAACCCCCGCCAGGGTCTAGCCTGGTGAATGTTCCACCCTCCCAATCCATGCATTCAGCAACCAGCCAGATTTATTCTGGATCCCACAGCCAGTGTCCCAGCATAGCCTGGCCTTCTGTTCCTGCACTGCAGAAGAGCTCTAGGTTTAAGCTAGGATCTTTGGGACCCATCTGCCAAATCACAGGATTCTCCCACATCAATCCAACCTAGGCTTGGAACAGGAAGCACATCCTGTACTCCATCCAATCCAGTCCCCTATGTCCATCTGACTTCATTCCACCCAAGCCATTTAACAAATGCTTGAGACAAGAGATTCTCAACCTGTGGGTCACGACCCCCACAGCAAACTGGTGTGTCTGAAAAAAATTACAATAGGATTCATAACAGCAGCAAACTTACAGTTATGATATCAGTGGAATAATTTTATGGTTTGGGGTTACCACAACATGAACTATATTAAAGAGTCAAAGCATTAGGAAGGCTGAGAACCACTGCTCTAGACCCAACGTATCTCCTCATCTTCTCTTCCTCCCTACCCTGCCCCATCCATAAGAAAAACCTCAGAACCAACAAAGGAAATACACATAGCTGGATCTCATGGCAGAAATACCAACAATCTGAAAAAATCAAGCCAATAGCTTTTCTCCAAAACCTGCCAGGCCTGCAGAAATGCTTGTTAATGAGAATTACCTAGATGAACTCCAGGGCACAAAAACTAAAAGAAGAATCACAAATCTCCTCAAAGAATTCAAGGAGTTGAAAGATGGTACAAAGAAACAGCTCAATAAAAGCAGGAGTAACGAGCTAAAGGAGAAAAACGCCTGCATGAAGCCCAAGGAAACAAGACTGATGGCCTGAGACCTAGGCAACTACTTCATTTTGAATGAAAGCCCCTGCACATCCCAACCCCCAACCCAGTTCTCTTAGTCCAAGGAAAAAGACATCGGAGAAGGCCTGAGGAGATCAGGGCTGGCTCCCATAGCAACAGCCAATCAGGAAAAACCTGTGTTTCTCTAAGGGGACCAGGTGATCTTGCTGATAAATGACTCAACAGTCATGAGGGCTGACCTTTGTAACTATTTTATAAGGGTTCCTTCCTGTTCGTTCCAGAAAAACAAGTTTGAAATACTAACCAATCAGAAGCCGACTTATGTGGAAAATTACTGAATGTGAGGTATTCCCTACAAAAGCTCTACCTCCCCTGAGCTCCAGGTTCTCATTCCGGATCCAGGATCCATTGTGCTGGTGACAGTGAGAGTCCCTGCTCAAGCTTGTACTAAAAGACCCATGAGTGACTTGCGTCAGAATCAGCTCCTTGGTGGTCTTTGGGGTCTCTGAGATCTGGGCCTAACACTGGAAGTAGCAAAGATGTCCAAGATTTGAAGATGGAATTCAATGAGGGGATAGAAACACTGAAGAAGACTCAAGCTGAAATAAAGACGGAATAAAAAACAAACGAGAAACCCAGTAGCCCAGCTAGGAAACACGTAACTTACAAGAACACATCAAACCGAAGATAGAATGTCGGGTATAGAATATAGATAAATATAGAATAAATATAGAATAAGATAAAATAGAGGACCTAGATCAAATAAGACAGGAACATGAAAAGAATTCAACACAGGAAAGAAATGCACAGGAAATGTGAGTCACCAGGGGAAAAGCCAAAGCTTTGAAGTATAAGCATGACCGAGGAAGACCCTTAAGCCAATGGTGTAGACCATTGCCTGGATAGAGAAGTTGGGGAGCAATAGAAAGGGGGTTAGCAGGGTACACGCAATCCTATCAGAAAAGCTGGAAAGGGGATAAATACAGGAAAAGCAGGGAGACTGTGCAATAACAATATGGATGTCTGAAAAATCCACAGAGAATCATACCGCTATTTACCTAAAGGAAGTCTACAATGCACAGTGTATCTCTCATCTGGGCTGACAGTGATCCTTCCAAGAGCCAAAGACTGCCTAACAAAACCCCTGATGCCAGACATGAGAAGCCTTCTTTTGAATTGTTGGCCAGTGCTGTCCAAGAGACTCCCCAAACTTACAATCTATTGCCATGGGGTCCCTGCCCCCAGCTGGTTCTAATTGGTGAATAAAGCTGCTGGCAGCCAGTGGCTGGGTAGGGAGAAAGAGATGGGACTTCAAGATTTGAAGGCAAGGGGACAAGAGAGAAGGCAGAGCCACCATTGACAGGGAAGCAGAAAGATGAGAAGGACAAGACAGGGAAACAGTCAACATGTAAGAGTCTGGGATCATGGCCCAGGAGGGCTGCGGGCTTGGATCCCTGGCAGCCAAGATGGAATTGTGTGTGTGTGTGTGTGTGTGTGTGTCTTTCATTCGAGAATCCAGAGCATTGGAATGACTATCAGGAACCTGCACTGCCACCACCAGGCAATCAGAGCCGATTAGCCAACAACAGCAACTGGGTTATCCTTACCACAGCTTACCCATGGGCCACAGCGAGGCTGCTGAGAGGAGCGGCTCAGTGTTACTCCTGTAAGCCGCAGTGAGAGAGTAAGGTAGAATGTGCTTAAATCGGTCACATGAGAATCTGAAGATTAAGGTTGATGTTTAGGTGCCCGTTGTAAAGCTTCGGAGGCCGTAAATGTTAATGAGCTAGGTCAAGAAGGAAAAAGGAAGGGAGGGAGGGAGGGAAGGAGGGAGGGAGGGAGGGAGGAAGGAAGGATACAAAAAGCCCCTGAGCAGTCATAGGAGGATAGTAAGGAAGATAAAGACACTTCAGGAAAAGAGAAAAGTGTGGGGATGGGGGTGAAGAAGTGGAGGGTGGGGACTAGGGGGTCAGAACCAAGAAAGTTAAGAAAGGCCACGGTCTGGCTTTCCTCTGATTGTACCACATTCTGTAGATAGGGCCTGGGCCACTTGGAACCTGTCACCCCTCTGCTGGATCACCTTGGCTACTATATGGTTGGATTATGGGTTGTTGAGTTTGGTACCCAGTGTTAGGTGCTGAGGGGTGGCAACAGGAGCATGAAGGGGTCACCCATGTGAGAGGAACAGGGTTGACTGAGGGCGAGCCTTTCTCATAACCCCAGACTCTCTCAAGACTCTCTCAAGAGCTGTGTGTTGGAAAATGAGACTGCTGCTCATAATTGGTCTCTTCTGCACATACTTTTTCCCCTTCTGCCAGGAACGCATCTCACAAGTGTCCCACCAGACATAGTCACCTCTGGGATGCCCAGCCTCCTGAGATATGGGCTAAAGTAGACCTCTTCTCTTTATACATTAGTCTGTCTGAGGAATTCTGTTGCAGCAACTATAACAGACTATGAAAGCTATTCAAATCTTTGTCATCTCCTCACTCACTGTCCCACAATAAGGTCAGGGACTGTCTGACCTTTTCTCTTAGCCTCTACTCCTCAGAGCAGACCAGGCCTTGGTGCCTTACTGTTGCAGCACCTCTTTAATTGTGTCTGAGAGGTAGCGCTCTCTCTCTCTCTCTCTCTCTCTCTCTCTCTCTCTCTCTCTCTCTCTCTCTCTCACACACACACACACACACACCCCACATATATATACACACACTTCCCTTGACTGAGTGACCATTGTCCTTTTGTTCTAGCAAGCTTGCTTCTTGCTGGGTTGCTTGCTTTCTTGGTCTTCTTTGCCTGCTCCTCCTCAGATCCCCAGTATCCGGTACCTCAGAGCTCATTCTTACATTTTTCATCCCTCTTTTGTCTTTACAGCCCATCATTAAATTCTCTCATTCTTTGGGGCATTGATGGTCCATGTCTATAATCCTAGCACCTTGGAGACTGAATCTGAACTTTATAGTGATACTTTATCTTAGAAACCTAAAGCCAACCACCACATCCATAAAATTTAAACTTATTCCATCACATAGTTTTAAACAACTCTCAGACTTACATATCTAGCCCAGATCTGTTCTTTGAAATTGACTTTTACACATATTCAGTTGGGTACCTAGCATATCTTAGATGTCTAGCAGACACATCAAACTCATGTCCAAATGCTCAGAAAACTAAATTTTCCACCTCAGCCAACACAGCTTTGCCCATTTTAGCAAAGTACAACTATACTCATACAGTCAATAAGACTGAAAATTACAGATCATTACCTTTTTTTCTTTGGTTGAGACAGTCTCATGTAGTCTAGAGGCTGGCCTTGAACTCATTGTGTAGCTGAGAGTGAACTCCTGATCCTGCTCTTCCTACTTCCCAAATGTTCAGATTACAGCTGTGTGCCATGACGTCAGATGTATTTGCATATAGTGTTTAAACCTGGGTCTTTGTTTCGAGCTGGGTGAGCACCCTGCCAGCTGAGCTACACCCCAGTCCCTTCTGAATCACTCCTCAACTCCACTCTTTTTTTTTCTTTTTTCTTTTTTTTTTTTTTTTGTCTCATATACAATCATGAGCTTATCCTGTATGCTTCACTTATAAACTATGTCTAGGATTTGGTTAATTCTCATTTCTCTACCACCATTACTCAAATACTTAAAAAGTTTAGACAGCTATGTGTGTACACGTGACTGCAGATGTCTAAAGAGGCCAGAGGCACCAGATTCTCCTGGAGCTGGAGTTACAGGTGAGTGTGAGATGCCTGGTGTGAGTCCTGGGAACCACAGTTGGGTCTTCAAGAGACCAGCAAGTGCTCTGTGGTGGTTTGACTAGGAGTGGTTTCCATAGATTCATGTATATGAATGCTTGTCCTATAAGACGTGGCAGTATGAGGATGTGTGGCCTTGTTAGAGGAAAATTGTCACTGTAGGAGCAAGCTTTGAGGGCTCAGATACGTTCAAGCCAGGCCCAGTGACAGTGTCTCCTTCTGTTGTCTGTGGATCTAGATGTTGAACTCTTAGCCCCTTCTCCAGCACCATGTCTGCCATGTTTCCTACCATGATGATAATGAACTAAACCTGTGATACTATAAGCCAGCCCCAATTAAATGTTTTCCTTTATAAGCATTGCCTTGGTCATGGTGTCTCTTCACAGCAATAAAAGCCTAACTAGGACATGCTCTTACCCATCGAGCCGTCTCTCCAAACTTCAGATGCCTTTCTATCTAGCTTGTCTACCTGAATTAGGAGTCAGCAAACCTTGTCCGTAAAGGTCAAGTAAGTGATAGAGTCTCCATTGCAAATACTTGGATCTGATGCTATCCGTGGGAAGCAGCATAGACAGTAAGTACTTAAATGAATGAATGTGACTGTGTTCCAGGAAATCGTTTATTTGCAAAACCAGGCACCAGCCAGATCTTCAGACCCGGAAGCCATATTTTACAGACTCATGATCTGGACTTCTCATTGATCTTTACCAATTGTCCCTGATTAAACCCTTCCTCCTGAAATGGAGACATTGGTAAAAGATATGACCTTGAATAAGGTGGAGGGAGGGAAGGCTGAGTAAGGACAAATGGGGCTAGTGAAGGGAGGCCGAGCCTGTAGACCATCCAGAGCCGTTCTTAGTTACAGAGTCCAAAGATAAGCTGTGGCGACATCGGGTTGGGGAAGTCCTGAATACAGTGATCTTCTACTTCATCCTGCAGGACATTTATCTAGGCTTCAGATATACTCCGTGTTTTCTCGAGTTTTAAAAATGTTGTTTCATTCCCCCCCCCCAACACACACACCCCACTACCCCCAGAAATCCCTTCCTGCATCTTACTGATTAAGGTTCTTACCAACTTTCTTTATCCAATCCCAGCTTAGTTAACACTGGCTCCAAAATGGGTTCTCTAAAAGGTTTTTGATTGGCTTGGACTCCTGAGCTCTGTGAACCCCTCCTGCCCCAGACACCAGTTCTCCATCACTAGTCATCCCAAGGCACTGTGCAATCTGTCAGACCGAACAGTATAACAGTCTGTGGGAGGGGACAGAGTTTTCCTGACTGAGAAGCACGTGGTGTTGAGGTGAGAAACGGAGTGAAGGGCCCATGAGTAACCGCATTGGGGAGAGCAAGAGTGAGTCCATAGGGACAGCTGTGCATAAATATCCAAGAAGTTCCAAGAAGGACAGCTTAGCAGGATCACAGTAGAAAAAGTGTGCACCCCAAAATAAAGTCATCCCGAATTTGTTTGTGATGAAGAGGGTCTTTTTTTTTTTTTTTTTTTTTTTTTTTTGGTTTTTCGAGACAGGGTTTCTCTGTGTAGCCCTGGCTGTCCTGGAACTCACTCTGTAGACCAGGTTGGCCTTGAATTCAGAAATCCGCCTGCCTCTGCCTCCCAAGTGCTGGGATTAAAGGCGTGCGCCGCCACCGCCCGGCGTGATGAAGATGTTCTAATATAGAGAATTACAGTATAGCACCAAGAACCCAACATTTAGTTTTCCTTAGACCAAAAGGGTGTGAGGAGAGAGATGGGGCAGGGATAAGACCCTAGAAGTGAGATGAATGTGTACTGGAGATGAATGGTGACATACCTAATATCAGTCAATCAGTCAGCCTGAAGCAAACTCAAAAGGAAGAAGCTAGGGAAATGAATGCCCTGCTTTCATGGTCCTCTCTTCATCCGGTGACTCCTTGTGCTTGACACAGACTAGAGTAATTTGGAAAGAGGAAAGAAACATGCCTTTATAATAGGCCCCTAGGCAAGTCTGTAGTACATTTTCTTTTTGTTGTTGAAGTGGGATGGCCTAGCCTACTGTGGGTAGTGCTACCGTTGGGCTTGCTGGTCCTAAATGCTATAAGCAGGCAGACTGGGCAAGCCAGTAACCTCCACGGCCTGTTCTGTTCTTGCTTCCAGGTTTCTACTCTGATTTCCCTCAGTGATGGATTATACACTATAAAGTGAAATAAATCCTTTCCTCCCCAAGCTGCTTACGGGCATTGTGTTTTATCACAGCGATAAGAACTCTAAGGGAAACCCAGTGGGAAGTCAGAGGGACAAGAGTGCACATCCATACTTCTCTTCAGCCAGAGGGGTGATGAGGAATGAGGCCAGAGTCAGGTGGGTGGTATCCCACAGAGTGACCTACACTGGACAGGCCAGGACTGTTCTGGAAAGACCTTGCTAGGTTGTCCAGTGGGTTGACCAATCAGAGGCAGAATTTTCAGAATTTTCAGAGATAAAAGAGAGAGGAGTGACCATGAAAACCTGGCTGACAAGTGGAAGAATTAACCAAATGAAGATAAGTAATATAGTTGTTAGATGGTATTAATACCCAAGGCGCATACACGCAGTGAGATCCTGCGTGGGGGCGTGGTTATCTGTGAGTTCTTCAGAGAGAAGCTACCCAAAAAGTGAAAGGGCTCCAAAGCAAAGGTTAGGAAGCCAGTCATTAGGCATCCTTAGTCTGGAGACCAGGAGACCTTAGGTGATGAAGCAATCATGTGTCTTTAAGTTTTTTTAATGGCTTCCTGGTGGAGAGGGATTAGCCTTTTGTGCATTGTACAGAAGAGAGCTTACTATTTAGCAAAGGACTTCTTAATCCTCGGCTCACAAAAGGCTCCTCATGGCAGGTGTCCTGGAGCTTCTGTGGCCCTGGGCTAAGAGGTCCAGGTGGGAGCTGGGTGAACAATCATCCAAAGATGGTTTCCTGCCCCCAGAAGGCCAGTTAAACTTTATAATATTTAAATCTACTTTAGTGTAGAGAATCTAAGATTAATTCTTCCCTTAATAAAAATAACCATGATAGGCATCACAACCCAGGAGAGAAAATTAAATCTGGCTTATGATAAGTTAAATCTAATAAAAATACAAAGATTTTTGTCATTGCTTCAACATGTCCTCTCTCCCCTGTCCTCTTTCATTTTCGGAAATGAATTCCTATGAAGCAAATCCATAAAGGGGGGCCATGGCGGCTCAAACACCACGGGAAGGCGGCAGCTCAACTATTCGGCTCGCAGAGGGGAGACAGGTGTGAAAACTCATTACAACTGGGATGTTTCACACAGCTCGCTTTCCCCTCTCTTTTAAACTTCCTAATAGAAAAAGTTGAGTTCACTTTGTTGGCACCCCCATGCTTCCATCAAATAGACAGATAAATTAGAGAAATTTCTCTCCCCGCCCCATTTATTTTAATCTAAAATGCTGTGATCCTTTGGGATTTATTTTGTATGGTTTCTCAAAAAGATTACATCTTGGAAATCTCATTCTTAAAACCACAGGTAGCAGGCGTGTCTTTACTTGGTCTGGTACATTGAGAAGGAGTGGAATTTGATTCAACACCTGTTCATATCTATAATTCTGTACTCAAAATATGGCCAAAAAATACTATAATAAACCACTACTTTATTTTGCATTTCAAGGTAACACTGCAGGCATTTGGTGTTAGTTTTATATTAATGAAATTGGAAAAACAATGAATTTGTAATTTTATTCACATTTATCAGTGCTATATTTTTCTTTCTCTAATACAATAAGCTAAAATTTCCTTTGAGGGCTGGAAAGATGGCTAGGCAGTTAAGAGCACAGGCTGTTCTTCTGAAGACCAGGGTTCAATTCCTAGCACCCACATGCTGACTCACTAAACACCTATAACTCCAGTCCCAGGGGATCTGATGTCTTCCTCTGGCCTCCGAGGATACTGCACACACACACACACATGGTACACTGACATGTAGGCAACACACCCATATATATAAAAAATAAATAATTTTTTCTTCAAGAAAGAAAAAATCTGCCAGGCGGTGGTGGCGCACACCTTTAATCCCAGCACTTGGGAGGCAGAGGCAGGTGGATTTCTGAGTTTGAGGCCAGCCTGGTCTACAGAATGAGTTCCAGGATAGCCAGGGCTATACAGAGAAACCCTGTCTCGAACCCCCCCCCAAAAATAAATAAATAAATAAAATAAAGAAAAAAAGAGAAAATCTTTTTGTTGTTAAATCATGTATTTTAGGGACTCAGAGATGGCTTAGTGGCTAAGAGTACTTGGCGTGCAAACATGAGGACCTGAGTTTGAATCCTTAGCTCCCACATAAAATGTAAGTGCCTGTAAACCTAGCATTATGGGATGGAGACAGACAAATCTCAGGAGCTTGCTGGCTAGCCAAAATGGCAAGCTAGAGAGATAGAGAAGGAGAGGAGAGAGGGAATGTGAGGATGAGAAAGAGGATAAGACATATGAGGTCCTCTGTGTGTGTGTGTGTGTGTGTGTGTGTGTGTGTGTGTGTGTGTGCGTGCATGCATGCCCTTTTTCTGTTTAGATGACTACTGATACTTAACGAGTGTTTTCCAGCTTTCCCAAGGTCTCAAGACTAGCAGGCTTTAGTACTCAATTCCAGGTCTTGATGCAGTTGCTACATCCACTTCTCGTTCTTCTGATAACAAACTTCCTAACATCACAGTATGGCCAGGTCTATTTTTTTTCCTACCAAATACCCATTCGTTAGCACAACAGAATGATGGATTTTAGCTAGATTCACTGCACAGCTGATGTTACTTTTCAGCTTCTCTTGCAGCTAAGGGTGAGCCCATGAATAGGAAGGAAGTAACACCTTTTGAGGAGGAAGTGCTGGTGAAATTTCTCTCTCCTAACCCTCTTCTTTGTTTTCCACCATGCAGATGTAGTGCTGTAGCTCTACCATCTGCTGTGAAGAGCAGATGGCCTCGAGGATAGACGCTGGGCTGCAGGTAGAAGAGCTCATGTTCTCTAATGACATCACAGATACCATGCTAACTCTGGTCTTCCCATTCCAGAATTCTTTTACATACAGATGAAACCAACTACTGTCTCTTTGAGTCCTTCGTTAAACATAGTATACTAGACACAATACTTTGTGTGTAATTTAAATTGGTCCCCACTCCCTAACACTCTAAAGCTTCTCCAATGTCAATTATTTAACATTTAACTTAAATTCTAACTTGTCTGTAAAGCATTCCCTGGCCACAACTTTATCTGTCGCCACAGGTAATTTCAAACTAAGTACTAACTGATTATAGTTATCTATGCTATTTTTAAAAAAGATTTATTTATTTTACTTATATAAATTCACTGTCTTCAGACACACCAGAAGAGGGCATCAGATCCCATTACAGATGGTTGTGAGCTAGCATGTGGTTGCTGGGAATTGAACCCAGGACCTCTGGAAGAACAGTCAGTGCTCTTAACCCCTGAGCCATCTCTCCAGTTCTCCATGCTATGTTCTTTTAAGGCTTCTAGTTATGGACTGTCAAGACAGGTCAACAAGTAAAGGCAACTTGCAGCCAAGCCTGAGGATCTGAGTTTATTCCTTGGAACTCACATGATAAAAGGAGAGCACTGAATCTCACACATTGTCCTTTGAACTTGTAGGCACTGTCTCTCTCACACACACATACAAACATACAAGTGGATAGACATAACTTAAAAGTTTTAAAGCTTCTGAGTATAGATAAATTTTAAACACATACACGTACATGAATCATACAATCTTTTTCAAAGATGTTTCCCAGCTTGGGTCCCCATATTCACTTCTCAATGTACATGCTTGTCTTAGTTACTTTTCTGTTGCTGTGATGAGACACCATGACCAGCTAATAAAAGTAAGAGCTTGTGGGGTGCTTACAGTTTAAAGGGTGAGAGTCCATAACCATCATGATGGGGAGTATGGCAGCAGGCAGGCAGGCAGGCATGACTCTGAGACAGCAGCTGAGTGCTTGCATCTTGTCCACAAGCAGGAGGCTGAAAGAGAGAGACTGGGCCTGGAGTGGGTTTTTGAGACCTCAATACCCACCCCTAGTGACACACCAGCTTTAACCAGGCCACATCTCCTAATTCTTCTCAAAAAGCTTCACCACCTGAAGACCAAGCATTCAAACATATGAGCCTGGAACGGTTGGGGCATTCTCATTAAAACTATCACAATTCTTTTTCAGCTCTGGACTCAGATTAGGGGGAAGCTTCTATTTACTTACAAATAGACAATTGTAAAATATTTGGAAACGTGCTATTTTCCAATACTACATATTATATACATGTATGCCATATAGTTTCTGTCATCTAGAATAATACTACAAAAACCCACTCAAAACAAAACAAAACAAAAAACCCAAAACCCCACATTTATTTGGTAAGACATTACGAACATGGGTCTCAGTAAGATCAGCTGATATGGGCCTATCATGTTTGAAGCCCAAGAGGCAATATAGAAAAGCTCTGATTGGTGGCTAAGTAGAGGCAATATGATTGTGTGGCAGTCAGCAGCGTCAGAATCAAAAGGAGTGCTTTCAAGTCTTCATCTAAACAGTCTGTTTTCCTGTGCTTGTGTCTCCTCACTGAAAAAGGTTCCTGTACAGTTTTTATCAATTTTCAACCAAAATCATTCATATATATATATAATTTACATATATATATGTAAATCAGTGAGTTTAATTGGATTAATTACAGAAGTGTGAATGAAGGGCATTTACAATAGCACGAACAATTTGCAGACAGCTACACCATCAAAAAATAGTCTTTCTCTACATCCTCAGCAATTGCTACTCACTTATTTATCCTCAGGAACAGTGGAGCCTCATGTGTTACTTCTTTTTTTTTTTTTATTGGATATTTCATTTATTTACATTTCAGATGTTATCCTCTTTCCCCATTTCCCCCACCCCCCATAAACCCCCATCCCATCCTTCCTCCTCCTTTTTGCTTTTATACCATTTTAATTTCATGCAAGTATTAAGGTCAGTTCTAGGTTGAATAACTAGCAATACAATAGATGAAAAACGTCAAGGAACAAGCAAGACAATAAACACTGACAGTCAAAGAACAAGCAAGGCAGTAAACAGAGTCCTATGATCACTCTCATGATCACTATATCTAAGGGCTTATCAGGATGACCAAAATATCTGAACCTACTTCCTTGTCTTAGACCAAGCTCATTTTCATGCCTGAAGCCTACTTCTTTGTTCTAGCCTAAGATTTATATTCCTGCCTGTAATTACTTCTTGGTTCTAGCCTAAGATTTAGATTCCTACCTGAAATTACTTCTTTGTTCTAGCCTAATATGCCTGCAGCCCATTTCCTTGTCCTTGGCCAATGTCAGATTCCTGCCAGGCAGCCCCATAAGTTCTCTCCATCTCTCCCGTTTTTTATTACATAAACAAGACTGAGACTGTCTTAGGTCGTTCTGACAAGAATGCCTTCCTTACCCATCATGGACTATGCATTATCAAAAGTAATGCACTTCTGTCTTAGGCTGATAAGGCTCTGTGTAGAATCTTACTCATCCTTGGCTTGCCAGCCTGTTAAATTAATAACTCTGTCCAGGGGTCCATTTTCAGTTTCAAGTCATGTACTTTGGCTGCCAAAGTGTTAATGTTGTTAAAGACAAGCTTTAACATGATGGGCAGGAATAAAAGTATTCCAGGACAAAAAGGGCTAACACGATCAAGCTATATATGCCAATCTTGAAGCTTGACCAAAATGGAAATACTGACCTCAGGCCATGGATAATTTTATCAGCAGAATCCGCAGCATCAAAGCTCAGCAGAGCAGCATTCTTTAAATTTATAATCTCACTATGTAAAGTTAAAACATCCAGAGAGATGTTAGAATTGTGCCAAATATTCTACAAGTGTCTTTAAACTTTTTTCTAACTATAATGACTATCATTGTAAATTTTAGAAGTAATACAACTGCATTGGTATTTGTCATGACACTCGAGATGGCTCCTTACTCTTAAACTCTAAACCTCTTTCCAATAATTTGAATAGGATAAAGAGAAAGTCATATATTTTTAAGAAGAATAATTAGTTAATGGAGTTCTATCATTGAAAAGATTTAGGAAATAATGTAATTAACATGAAACACATCAGTTATTAATTGCTGATTTATTGTTTTATTATCTATTAGTTTAGAGATCAAAGTCGGGGTCATGGGCATGTTGGGCAAGTGATCTAGCACTGAGTTACATCCCCACCCTTGTTATATATTAGTTATATAAAATAATGGATTTATTAGGACATTTTTAATATATTTTTATACATGAATACTATGTATTTGAACATATTTGACCCTGTCACCTTTTTTGTCCCCATCCAGCTAATAGAGTCTGTCATGGTTTGTATATGCTCAGCCCAGGGAGTGGCACTATTAGAAGGTGTAGTTCTGTTTGAGTAGGTGTGGCCTTGTTGGAGTAGGTGTGCCACTGTGGATGTGGGCTTTAAGACCCTTATCCTAGCTGCATAGAAGCCAATATTCTGCTAGCAGCCTTCAGATGAAGATGTAGAACTCTCAGCTCCTCCTGTACCATGTCTACCTGGATGCTGCCATGCTCCTGCCTTGATGATACTGGATTGAACCTGGGAACCTGTAAACCAGCCCCAATTAAATGTTGTCCTTATAAAAGTTGCCTTGGTCATGGTGTCTGTTCACAGCAGTAAAACCCTAAGACAGGCCCCTTACAAATCAACCCTCCTACTTTCATTATTTCAAAACGTAGGTTGCATATAGGAAAGAAAACACTAAGTAATTGTGAATCTGACTTATTTCACTTAAGAAGATGACTTTCAATTCCATTCATCTTCTAGAAAAAGATATTTTCATTCTTTATAGCTAATTCTCTCTCTCTCTCCCTCTCTCTCTCTCTCTCCCTCTCTCTCTCCCTCTCTCTCTCTCTCTCTCTCTCTCTCTCTCTCTCTCTCTGTGTGTGTGTGTGTGTGTGTGTATCATAGTTTATTTCTCTAGCAATCTCATAGATGCCTGGTGCACTGCTTTTACAACTTGCAGGTATGTCTCATGAGGGGATTTCTCAGATTCCTTTTGAGTATATATCCAGGATCATACAAACTGCTGCTTTAGAAAGAAAAATTCTTTCTACTTTAATAGATCAAAGTTTTTAAACTTTAGTGCCTATATAAATACCTAGGACTTTCACAGCCTGCAGGGTCTCAGCTGAGTATCTAGAGACTTTTGTTCAGTTTTAGTCTAGCAAGCTCCCCTAAGACATAGTGACACCAATGCTTCACACTCTAAAGCTTTTTAGAAATGATTGACCCTGTGACCCTGTTATAACACAGACTTGTCTTATGGACTGTTGAGAAACCTTGCTGCTAAGCTTTAAGTCTGACATCACCAGACAGCCCTGAGCTTGGTGCAAAACGTCAGATTCCCTTTGTCAGTGGAGCTTCCTCTTCTCTGGGGGATCCTGGACCCCACTACCTGAGAAATTTCAAATAGTCCTGAACCTGAGACTCCTGGAATGCCACCCCATGCTAATGAGGGATCTCAGCAGCCTTAGCCATCAACCAATGTCTTTTGCCCACCCTGTATATTCTCATTCCCTTTCCCAAAACTATATAACCCTTGATTCGCCCCAAAGAAAGTGTATGCATATAAGCCCACACCAAATAAAGGTATATGCACAAGCTAAGATTGTCTCAGAGAGCTGCTTCATTAAAGATTGTCAGAGAAGGCCTTCACCTCCCAGCTAGACTGGGATCCTGACTGTTCCAGACTGTGCTTCATCCTTCCAGCCCAATGTGCAGCAGTTTAGATACCATGAGAGGGAGAAAGCAGAGGACTCAAAACCACAATGGACCTAGATTTTGGGATACAAATTTAGAATTTTATTATACATGTGTGTGGTGAGAATGAGAATGAGAATGGCCCTCATAGGCTCATGTGTTTGAATACTTGGTTGTGGGTTAGTGGAACTGTTTGGGAGAAGTTTGGAGGTATAGCCTTGTAGTAGATGTGTCACTGGGGGTGAGCTTTGAAGCTTCGAAATCCCACACCAGTCTCAGTGTCTCCTTCTCTGCCTGATGCCTGTGGACCAGGATGTAAAGTTCTCAGCTACTGCTACAGAGCCATTCCTGTGTGCTTCTCACCATGATGATGATCATGGACTAACCCTCTAAAATGGTAAGCAAGCCACAAATATATATATATATATATATATATATATATATATATATATATATATATATATATATATATATATATCTGTTGCTTTGGTCCTGGTGTTCCTTCATGGCAATGGAACAGTTACTAAGACAATGAACTACGTTATGAATATACTTAATTGCTCCATTAAAATAGTGCCCTTTTACCATGAAGTGTTGTAGTGGGGCACTCACACATATAGACAAACACATGTGTAGCAAGAAGTTTGGTTTCTTAAAAAAAAAAAAAAAAACAATTATGTTCTGGGAGTACGTTTTTGTTTTAATCTCAGATGTGGGATATAGTGCTCCTTCAGATTGTTCACAGCAGCTGATTATGATTTGTCTCATGCTCTGACAGGGGTGTGATTCTGCCAACTGAAGATAGTTTATGTTTGGAATTCTGGGGACTCTTGAGAAGGTATAAAAAGGTCACAGCCCTAAGAGGGGCAGGAGGCTGCTGCTTCTGGATCTTACTGTTGCTGGTTCCTGCTGCTGCATTTGCTGTTTTGTTCCTTTTGCTGAATTGCTGGTTGGAGATACCTGACCAAGAACATTGACTTTACCCCTAGGTACTCCATGTCTCTAATCAGCAGGAAGTAATCGAAAGAGATCTGTGCTCCTCTTTCCCTTCTAACCTTCTTTCTTCTCTACCTAATGTTTGGGGTTGGAAGGGATTAGGGTGGAGAAGGCTCGTAAATAAAGTGGACAAAAAGTATGGTTACACACATGCACACATACACACACACATACACACACACTATATATATGTGTGTGTATATGTAAATGTATATATATACATATATACATATACATTTACATATACATATAGATAGATGATAGTTAACAGACTGAAACACGAAACTAGAATTGCCCTTTTGTTCCTAAATTCTCTAAGCTTTTTGTGCACCTTTTTAGAGTCTTTATGCTCACTTTATATAAAAGCTATAACAGAGGGGCTGTTATGATGACTCTGCATGGTTAAGAGCACTGACTGCTCTTCCAGAGGTCCTGAGTTCAATTCCCAGCCACCACTTGGTGACTCATAACCATCTGTAACGGGATCCGATGCCCTCTTTTGGCAGGCAGGTATACATGCAGACAGAGTACTCATAGTGGTGCAGGTAACACAAGTCTAAGAACATGCTAGAAACACTATGTTATGTACTTCAGAGTGGTGACTTTTCTTCACATGTGAGCACACTAATAAGATTCCAGGAATGAGATTACTGGGTCAAAGGTCATACGGACTTTCCATGTGTAATTGTGCTAGATTTTTGTCCAGTTCTTCCCGGGTTGTGTATCAGTTTACACAATCACCCACAACTGTGAGCAGGCGTGCTCTTCACAGGCTTCTCCATTGTTTAGAGTTTTATATAAAAGTGACAGGGAAGGAGGATCGTGCCTTAGCCTTCATTTGCTGTTCTCAGGAGTGAAAATAAAAATTCATTTTTTCTTTTTTTATTTTCTATTAAAAATTAAAAGCTAATCAGTTGGAAATACCACTTGTTTTGCTATGTAGGAATCCATCATTCCAAAGGCCACGAAGGAATTTGCTCTGTTTCCAGCCCTCTCAATCAACCCCAATTTCGTGTCTACCCTCCAGTTTAGTGTATAATTATTCAAATTAGCGATGAATCTCTTTGGCAACAAATTGAACCTCTGCAGAAAATGAACCAAGAGCCATAAAGAGAAAATAGAAGCTGAATTTTTAGCCTTTGAATCAATCTGGGCTTTTGAAAAACCAAACAAAAGACCAGAGCCTCTCCAAATTTACTGATTTACACAACAATGTCCTCGCAGCTGATGTTTTTCCAGAGTTAACTAACAGCTTGTAGCTCTTTTCTTCTAGCACGGAAATAGATCAGATGAACTGGATTCGTTCCTTAAATACATTTGTTTGGGCAGCTCCTTCCGTCACTGAAGATTAATCCCCCATCTGTATAATAACTTGGATGATAAACATGCCCATTTTTCTGGGTAGAAAACCAGATTCTCATGGGTGTCCCAGGCTGAGATCAATTGTCAGGCTGCCTGCCAATGATGGACGGTTAGCCCAGTTTCCAGTAGTAATACTTTAGACTCCACACTTTAAAAGTAAACAGTTGAAATACAGTCTCTGATGCATCTCCAATAAAGTCCATTCCTGAGCAGATATATGACTTTACAGTTGAGCTGTTTCATGCCTGTGTTCTTTCTAGTGTCTTTTTCTCTGTCCAGATCTGACATTTTCCATCTCTGAGTCTTAGGAAGTGTCTTAGTAGGGTTTCTATTGTTTCTATTTCTAAGAGAAACCATGTCCAAAGCAACTCTTATAAAGAAAACATTTAATGAGGGCTGGCTCACAGGTTCAGAGGTTTAGTTCATTATCGTCTTGGTGGAAAGCATGACAGCATGCAGACAGACAGACAGCATGCAGACAGACATGGTGCTGGAGGAGCTGAGAGTTCTACATCTTGATTGGCAGGCAGCAGAAGGGGACTGACACACTGGGTGTAGACTGAGTTTAGGATACCTCAAAGCCCCACCCCCACAGTGACACACTTTCTCTCACAAGGCCACACTTCCTAATAGTGTCACTATCATTCAAACACACAAATCTGTCAGAGCCATACCTATTCAAACCACCACAGGGAGATTGTTCAAGAACATAGAAAACACGAAGCCCAGAGCTTGAACAATATTGAGAGCCACATTTTTGAAGCATGACCATTTGCCAGACTCTGTTCCAAGAGAATTAAGGACATCATATCATTAATTTTCCAGTAGTCTGTGCAATGTGATTTACAATTACTCCCTTTGAACAGACAAAGAAGGCAAAACTTTCCGAGGTACTTCAGTTGAAAGCAGGATTTAATTTATGTATGTAAGTACATTGCCACTGTCTGGTGTGTCTGTCAGATACACCAGGAGAAGGTATCGAATCTCATTACAGATGGTTTTGAGCCTCCTTGTGGTTGCTGTGAACTCAGGACCTTGGGAACAGCAGTCAGTGCTCTTAACTGCTGAGCCATCTCTCCAACCCTGCAGACAGGATTCTAACACCAAGTTATGTTGACTGTATTCCTCACATTCCCCCCTGTGAAACTTCTGATGTAATCTGATCCAAAGAAATCTATTTACTATTTATTTATTGATTAAATTTTTATGACCTCAAAATCTACCTACATAAAAGCTTCAAGAGGCTGGAGCTCTGATGGCTCAGTGGTTATGTGCACTGGTTGCTCTTCAGGAGGATGGAGGCTTGATTCCAGCACCCATGGAGTGACTTACTGTAAGTCCACTCTAGGGGGCTGATGTCTTCTTCTGGCTTCCAACTTCACGAAAGTGATGCACAGACATACGTGCCTGAAAAATACTCACATGCATAAAGTAATTTTTTTAAATATTAAAAGATTTTAAAAAGGCTTAAAGCATGTCAGATCAGTGTTTTGCCACTGAGTTCCACCACAGCCTTCTGCATCCGTTTTTGGAAACATCATGCGCCTGTTCTTGGTACATTACTGCTTAAGAGAGAAAGAAACAACAGCCCTGTACTAATCCTTAAGTGATTAGGAATCAGTCCAGTCTGGCTAAGTTTAAAAAATACAGTTATTTTATTAACAATATTTTAGCAAACCAGGTGATATCGGCATATGCCTTTAATCCCAGCACTCAAGGCAGAGGCAGGTAGATCTCTGAGTTCAAGGCCAACCTGGTCTACATAGTCATTTCCAGAACAGCCAGGGATACACAGAGAAAGCCTGTCTTAAACAAAACAAAACAAACAAATAACCAATATTTCTGCGGCTGTTCCATACGCTATGTAGAATCTTTTTATACTAAGTCGTGTTTTGTTGACAGGCTGGGGAAGCCTTGTTAAGTTAGTAATGTGCTCACCTTTTGAAGGATGGGAATGACATTCCTAGGGCTCCTGTTTGAAAAAACTGAAAGTTACGCATGGTAGCAATCTACCACTTGTCATCCCAATAAAAGCAGAGAGAAGTGAACCCTTGAGACTCCTTTTGTGGCTAGCTTAGCCTACCTATTAAGCTCTGGGCCAGTGAGTGATCTTGTCTCAAAAACCACCATGGTAGGCTCCCTAAAGAATGACATCGAGGGGCTGGAGAGATGGCTCAGTGGTTAAGAGCACTGACTGCTCTTCTCGGCAACCACATGGTGGCTCACAACCATCTTACAATGTGATATGATGCCCTCTTCTGGCATGCAGATATATATATCAATCTTTAAAAAAAAGAATGACACCAAGGTTGATGATGTCTGGCCTCTACCTGTGTGTATACAAACATGTATCTGCACACATGTGAACACAAACAAAAAAATTCATTGTTTATCTTAATTTCCAATTCAATGGAGGGTCTTGTATTTTATCTGGAAACTCTACAGCCATTAAAAGGAAGAGACCTGTTGTGTTTTGAAGACATGTTTACCTTTACTTTGTCCTTTTCAGCATCATTTGCATCATTTCCAGTTACCTGCATCCTTGCAACCTTTCCCTAGACCTACCATAAAATCTAACATATGCTTATGGTTATACCAGTCTTTGCCAAATGTACCATAGTTTAATGGATTTATTCCAGAAGAGTAATTATGTGAAAAAGTTTGGTAATATTTATTATAAGAAGTGTTAAAGGCAAACAACCATTGCACACCAGGCACTACTATCAGAATTTTATATTAGTTAATGGATCCATTATCACAACAATAACCTTGTTGTGCACCTGTTTCGCACAGGGCAAAGCCTAAACAAGCAAGATTAAATGATATGCTGCAAACAATGTATAATCTGTTTGATATTACGTTGATCAATACGGTAGTCACTAGCAGAATGTGATAGTTCAATTAAATGAGAAAAAAAATTACAAGCCAGATTTCAAGTCTTCAATACCTATATGTGACTGCTGGCTACTGTATTGGGCATTGCATATAACATGGTTCCATCTTTGCTGATAGGACCAGTTTCAGGAGTGTGTGACCTATACCTTAAGCTTAGAGGGGTTGTCATAGTTAGAGTTTTTTGCTGTGAAGAGACACCATGACTAAGGCAATACTTATTAAAAATAATTTTAATTAGGCTGGCTTACAGTTTAGAGGTTTAGTTCATTATCATCATGGCAGAAAGCATGGTGGCATGCAGGCCGACATGGGGCTGGCGAAAGAGCTGAGAATTCTATATCCTGCAGGCAGCAGAAGGGGACCATGTTCCATATTGGGGTGAGCTTGAGACCCCAAAGCCTGCTTCCACAGTGACACACTTCCTTCAAAAAGGCCACACCTACTCTAACACGGCCACACCTCCTAATTGTGCCACTCCCTGTGGGCAAACATTCAAACACATGAATCTATAGGGGCCATTCCTAGTCTAATCATCATAGGGATCCATTTTGGGTTTAATGCCTTGCTGTTGCCAGCCAGAAAATGTGAGAATCTGAATTAGAAACAAAACAAAATCAAACTGAATAACTTTGTGATGTTGGGCCCTGTATTTTTCATTTTGCACTGGAATCTTACATTAACGCAATAGGTCCTGAGGGCAGAAATTTTTATAAGATAGCAATATAGTGTGAAGAAAACATCATAACAGGCCATATTGAAACAAGTTAACTATTCGGTGCTGATAGGGGTAGCTCCTTCTGCATGGAGTGATAGTATTTTGTCTAGTTTCTCCTCTCATCAAAGAGGTATAAAGAGTCACCCAAGGTTCATTTGCAATTCTGAGCTTCCTAGAGAATACCCAGGAGGAGAACATCACCTACTATCCCATTCCTTCACTGTGCTGCCCTGAGACCGGCCCCAGGACAGCAGTTCTCAACCTGTGAGTAGAGATCTCTATGTGTGTGCATGTGCGTGTGTGCGTGTGCGTGTGTGTGTGTGTGTGTGTGTGTGTGTGTGCGCGTGTGTGTGTGTGTGTGTGTGTGTGTGTGTTTAGAGTCCCCATATCAGATACCCTGCATATCAGATATTTACATTACAATTCATAACAACAGCATAATCAGTTATGAAGTAGCAACAAAAATAATTTTATGGTTGGGGGTCATCACAACATGAGGAACTGTATTAAAGGGTCGCAGCCTTAGGAAGGTTGAGAACCACTATTTTAGAGGAAAACCTTTTTAAAGTCGCTCTTTAAAAAGCAAAACCACAATCTGGTCTACAAAGTGAGTTCCAAGACAGCCAAGGCTACACAGAGAAACCCCATCTTGAAAAAAAAACAAAAGAAAATTTAAAGATTAATTAAAATAAAAGCAGAAATAAAGCACAGTTAAAAAAAAAAAAAAGGCAACACTGAAGCCAGTGTTTGAAACCAGCCTTCCCATTGTACGACTGCTTCCAGATAAAGGATGGAGCAGAAAGGCAAGCCCCTGCTTCATTCAGCTCATGGCTGCCCCACAAACAGCATCAACTCAAATTTGTCAATGCATCTCAGCTATGTTGTTTCTTAAGTTTTCATCTTCCCACGTTATAAAATTCACAATTAGAAGAAAAGCACATGTAATCTATGCTGTCTCCTATTTTTGTTTATGTGTGTGATTCACGAACATCTACGTGTGCGTGTGTATGTGTGTGTGTGTGTGTGTGTGTGTATGTATGTGTGTGTGTGAAAGAGGATTGTCAAGGCAACTTTGAGTTCAGGTTTCCTATTTTCTTTCTTTTCAATCTGGCTGCTCTGTGGATTGGACTCAGGACCTCACAAGTGCTAGGGACTGTCATAGCCTCAGCCTTGTCTCCTGTCTTAGCGTGTGATGCCTATGCCAGTTTCTTTTCTTACCACTGTATTGAATAAATGATAGCCATTATGCTGGCACCACTTCTATAGAATCTGGAGATAGTGTCAAGGCTCACAGCCTGAAGATCCTCCGGAATTGTTTTCCTTGAGGTTAAGGGTTAGGGACTATTGTGTGTCTAAGAATACAGAAGGTATTTCAGGCAGTGAATACTTTGTGAATTTATCTCATGGCTTATATTTTGGGGAAATAAATAATAGACCAGCAAAAACCATGTACTAGAGGTACTGAGGCAGGATAGCAGGGTAGTGAGTAAGGACCAGGAGAGTCTTCACAAGACTTGGCAGAGAGGATGACTGGACCACGACTGTTCTTCTCCACCCTCCCCAGGTCTACTGAATCCAGACACCAGCACAGGGACAGAAGTACTCCAGAGATCCCTGCAATAAACAGTATATTACACTGACACTGGAATAGTGAAAAATATACGGGACTGACCGGAGATTGAAGAGAGCTAGAGTGCATCTCCATGACAGAGTGCTTACTTAGTTCAGAGTGCAGCTCAGTAACAGAGTGCTTACTTAGCTGAGGGTTGGGATGTAGCTCAGTGACAGAGTGCTTACTTAGCTGAGGGCTGAAGTGCAGCTCAGTGACGGAGTGCTTACTTAGCTAAGGGCTGAAGTGCAGTTCAGTGACAGAGTGCTTACTTAGCTCAGAGTGCAACTCAGTGACAGAGTGCTTACTTAGCTGAGGGCTGGAGTGCAGCTCAGTGACAGAGTGCTTACTTAGTTCAGAGTGCAGTTCAATAACAGTGCTTACTTAGCTGAGGGCTGGGATGTGGCTCAGTGACAGAGTGCTTACTTAGCTGAGGGCTGGAGTGCTGCTCAGTGATGGAGTGCTTACTCACCATGAAAGTGGACCTTTCATTGATATCAAGAATGTAAGAAAGAAAGGAAAATTGAGGGCATTTATCTGTTTTTGTTTAATTAACACACATCAACATCACATTCTGGAAATAATACGTTGAATACGTAGAATGGTAATGGATGGAACAATAGGTTCTGAGCCACGTGTGTGATAATCTCAAAGTGACAGTTACTAATTATACCCCGTTTCTTACATAATTACACCCTGCTCTTGAGAACCTGAACTTTGCTCTGCAGTATCTTGTAACCGTCTGATGTGATTTAATCCAGAAAGAAATAGCTATTCCTCTCCTGTAGAGCAGAGATCTGAAGTGGAAGAAAAGCCCTTTGTGTGTGTATCCAGTTAATAGTTCATTTGTTAGTTATTGCTCCTTGTTAATTATCAGGATAATTTTCACAGAAGTCATAAGATTCCCTAATGCTCCATTTCTCTTTCCCTGGACCATTTGTTTTCCTTCCCCATAGGTTTTTTTTTTCCCCTTAGACACAGTGATTATTGCTGCAATTTCTTTAAAGCTATCAACACCGCATTTTCGACAAAAGGTGACGCCTTGGTCCATTGTCTTGTCTTTGTGACATGTGTGTAAAAAGCATCTTCCGTTGATGGGCTGTTCATTTTAATGTCCACTGTTACCATTGTCATAAAGCTGCCACGGATGAAACACATAGGAACACAGAGGGATACACATCAGTGGGACTTGGTATTTCTGGCAATGTGGGGTCCCACTACTATGTTTAGATTTACTTGATTTAGGCTCAAAAAAGTGAGTTGCAAAGAACTCAAGAGGTTGTTGAACTTCAAGAAAAGTTTTCTACCACATCATATATTTGTTTTATAAAGGTTTTAATAAACTAAAATGCCAAAAGTCTGGATTCTCTGTGATGTGTGTGTGTGGGGGAGGGGCGGCATGTTTCCCCGTGTGCACGTCGGTACAAAGGATAATGTCTGCAATCTTTCACATTTGCATTCCACCTTCTTTTTGGAGACAGTCTCTCACGAATCCTAGAGCTCGTCAATTTGGCTCAACTGGCTGACGACGGAAACCCATGGATCCTCCTGTCTCAGCGCCCTGGGTGTGTTAGGATCACAGATATGTGCCACTGCTTGGATTTTTTTCTATGGGTGATGGAGAGCTGAACTCAGCCTTCTGTGCGTGCATAGGAGGCTTAGCCACTGAGTCCCTTCCTTGTGTTTGTTAAAAGCACCCCATATTCTGACCATATTTATCATCAGCAACTGGCTGCTTTGAAAGAGAGAACAGTAGCGTTCCACACCCCTACTCATCTCGTCTTCCTCCTCCCCGCTGGTTTAAAATGGCACCTTTTGTTTTATCTTCGTAATTCATATAATTTTCATTGGGCACAACTGATGTATTAAACAATCCTCTATCTATACCGCTGCCATCCTCAGTAATTTTTTTTTTTTTTATGGAAAGTAAACTACTCTCGAAATGTCCCTCTGTTCACTATCAACTCCTAACCCCAAATGACTACCACAGTGTTAACAGCGGCTGATTTACAGCCCATCCTCCATCCCTCTCATAAGCCCTCTGAGACAAGTAAGTGGGAACATACCTAGAAAGTGACAACTCTCTGTTTGTTGCTGTGGTCATCAGTATGTGTGTGTGTGGAGGGTGGGTAGCTATGACCACTTACACTAAGAATACTGATTCTCTGATTTTTCTAAGTCTAGAATTTTTCTAGGATGATAGATATGGACAGTCGAACTCAGAGGCTTTTGAGCGACTCGAATGGCTTTTGAGAACTCAAGGAGAGGAGGAGGTCCAGGGAAAGCAACAAAGAATGATGGACAAGCGCTTTGCCTCCAACAGCAGAGCACACAGCAGAAGGGCCCGCCCACCTCAGGACCCGCCCTCCCCAGGGCCCAGCAGCCTGGCTGCTCATCTCCCTGTTTCTTGCACAAGCAAACAGAAGCTTAATATTCTGAGCTAAACATCTGGCTTGACAGCAGGGAGCGTTCAGTTAATGGTGGTTCAGAGGGAATGCTGTGCTTGCAGCTGTTACTTCTTGATCAAATAATTGCTGTTTCAAATGGTAAATTATTATGTAGGTTTGGAACCGAATAAAATCGTGGTGTCGTATCTCAGCTTGATTTAGTGGTATATAAATAGGTTCTGGGAAAGAAAGGTATAAGGCTTTAAAAAAAAATCACTATAAATGGTGAATAGGCACTCTTTCCAAAGAGCCGAAGGGCCAATGCCAGGGAGCTATCACATAGCACTGAAGGACAGCGGGTCACGTTGCAAATTGGTGGCCGCTCATATTTTCTAATTTTTCATGGAAAGGAAACACACTCATAAGATGTGGTATTTGGAGTTTGCTTTGCTCACACCAGAAGCTCAGTTTGCTACTGAGAGGACCAGGAAGAGAGACAGGAATATCTCTTCATGAGATGATTCCAAAGCTCTGGATAGATGCAGGCTTGTCTGCAGGGCCTGGTAAAGAAAGGGAAGGCAGGAAGGCAGGAAGGCAGGAAGGCAGGAAGGCAGGAAGGCAGGAAGGCAGGAAGGCAGGAAGGCAGGAAGGCAGGAAGGCAGGAAGGCAGGAAGGCAGGAAGG
>JANHMN010000014.1:17154341-17193268 GCA_030674055.1 Rhabdomys pumilio | reverse complement strand
AGGAAGGCAGGAAGGCAGGAAGGCAGGAAGGCAGGAAGGCAGGAAGGAAGGAAGGAAGGAAGGAAGGAAGGAAGGAAGGAAGGGAGGGAAGAGGAAGGAAGGAGGAAGGAAGGAAGAAAGGAAGGAAGGAAGGAGGAAGGAAGGAAGAAAGGAAGAAGGAAGGAAGGAAGAAAGGAAGGAAGGAAGGAAAGAAAAAAGAAAGGAAGGAAGACCATCTGTCCATTTCTCTTGTCTGTGCCTACAGGGGACAGTGCAGATCCCAAACAGTCGAGGAAACCTTCGGAGCCTACAAGACACAGCAGTTGAGGAGAAGAGTTCCTGAGGGAGAAATACCAGAACATACTGCACACCCTGAGGTCCTCTTCCTGTGGTTCGTGACCATGGTCCACACTGGAAGCCTTAGATTCTCTGGTCCAGGAGGCACTGAAAAACGAAGGGAGTCAGACTTTTAGAGGTGAGTGGGCCCAGTAGCAGAGCCCTGTGACTAAGCTTGTTGAGTTGTGGTGCCATGGGCTAAGAGGCTTACGGGCCCTGACTTGGCTCCAGCATAAGTTTGCATGAGGTTCCTTCATCAGGACCTCATGAATCTAGAGAATTTTACCCTGCTGGTGTCTCCTGCTTGGCACATCCCAAAGAAGAGGGTCAGAAGGCAATCACAGGTTTTTTTTTTTCTTTTCCCATTTTTGTTTGCTACAAAAGTTATGACAGAATCAGTCACCACCTACACATTCCATTATTCTATCTGCCACCTCAGGCTTCCTAAACCCTAGACCTACAGTGCTGCCTTACTTTTCAGTCTGTGATTATGGATTCAAACACTCTGCCTATTGCTCCACTTCTTTCTTTTGTAAAGATTTATTTATTCACCTTATGTCTGTGAGTGTGCAATCTGCATGTCAGAAGAGGGAATCAGATCACATTATAGATAGGAATGGTCCACATGTGGTTGCTGGGAATTGAACTCAGGACCTCTGGAAGAGCAGACAGTGCTCTTAACCACTGAGCCATCTCTCCAGCAGCATTCCCGTCCCCCTCACTCTGTTTCTTAACAATCTTGCTTTTCCTTTTCTGCTCCTTTTGGTTTTGTCATTTTTTTCTCCTTAGAGCCAATGAAAGGAACCCCAGGGCTTGGCTTTTGAAAACAAAAAGGCAAGTCTAATTGTTCTCCTCCCTACAGTTGACTGGAAAAACAGAATAGTACTCTGCACCTAAAAACTGTTCTCAGAAGAGTACAGAAAGAGTATTTAGATTTGGAGGCTATGTGGTTTCAGTTGTAACGGCTCAGCTCTGCTTTGGTAAGATGGAAGCCGGTATAGACAACAGGTAAACAAACCAGTGTAGTCATTATCCCAATAAACTGTTACTTAGAAATAAATAAAGCCTGGGAGTCTGAGGGTTTGAGGTTGCTTTTCGCCCTGCTGGCTTTAACTCCTGACAGACGGATGATGCCACAGAGATCATTGCCGTGACCTGGAAAACAAGCATTCATCCATGACAGGGTGTAAACTGGTTGTCATCTTTAATAAAAATGTGCTGTCCTGGAAATGAATATGTAAATTGACATTCTTGTTTTTTCCAGAAAACATAAGTATTTGTGAATTTCCTCTGTAGAACAGAAGAACTTGATGTCTGGAACTAGGTAAACAGTCAGAGGTCTGGCCTCAGTCTGAACCCTCATGTATGAAGGTAAAAAAAAATGTCTGTATGACAGGTGGAGTCCTCCAGAAATTAGCTCTGCCGTGAGATGGTTTGTTTATTAGGGATGAATGCTCATGGAAGAGAAGGGAGCTGACCAGGCAGAGGAAAATCCAAAAGGTTTTATCTGACATAGCAAAGAATTCTGGGATAATAATATCCCAAATGGATCAAACTTACACCTCTGCTAAACACCGTTACCAAATGCCCAGAACCCTGGGGAGAGGGAGCCTTTGGGCAAAACCACCTCAGGAAATAAACAAGCAAGCAAACAAAACAGCAAAACAAGCCACTGACTTCGTACCCAGAGCCGAACATCAAGTCTTTCCTTGGTGGAGATCTGGGCAGTTGATCTTCACAACTTCTTAAGAAAACAAATGTCTAACAGTGCGTTTTCCTGTAAGTTGTATCACTGACTGAGCCACATGATAGGGAGCTAAAGAGCATTTAGTGATTAATAATTGCCTTTGTTATTTTTATTCTGGCCATATTTTTTATATATAGAAACATGTCTTTTATAAAAGGGAAAACACAACAAGATATAGTCAGAATGAATGAGAAATCAAGGAATTACCTCCCACTCTCTCTGACAGCACCAGCACTGCCAGTGTACCATGCTCATGCGTAGTCCTGGGAGGTTAAAGTAAGACATAGACTCGAGTCATTTGTTATGAGAGAATGCCAAAGCTTTTACTGAACAGGTTCAATATATACACCAAACCAGGGAGGGGAAAACACAAACAGGAACTCAACTAGGGGGCAATAGTTTGTATAGTGGAAAGTCTCTGCCTGGGGCATCACACCTTCAACAGGATGTTGTGTTCTTAGAAAAACTGCAGAATGTTACTTGGCAGACAGCAGCACATGGAGAGTCTCAGCCAGGGCATGGCAGCCCTTCCAGGTCCTACAGGTCTCTCATTTTTATTTTATAGGCAAATAGCGTATATCTTAGGTCACCTTCCGTCAATACCAATTACCCGTCACTGAGAATCACTGCCAGCTTCAGGGCCCCTGCCTTAGGTAGGTAAGGACTGCAAAGGAGTTTCCTGTCATTGACTAACTATTCTCTGTAAAGGCTGAGACAAACCTGGGCAGTAGGGTTCTCTCCTGCCAGTGACACGAGCACCTGCTTAATAATTGCCTGGGACTAGGTCTGTTGTCTGCAAAAGTGGCAAAGAAATATCAATCCCACTGCAGTTTTTCCAGTAGTCCTGTTTGTGGAAACTATGACCGGCCAGGCTGAGCTACTTATCCCCACTGACATCAGAACTGGGAGGTTCTTCACAAAGCTCCAGTAGATCTCTGCCTGGGCGAGGCTCCATAGCAACAGGGCACATGCAATGCTCAGGAATCCAAACAGGACTTTCAGCATCTTTAGGAAAACACAAACAGTACCTCTTGCCTTGACTAACACAGGGTCAGGGCCTTTCCATACACCTGATGACAATTCTTTTCATTTCACTAAGCCCAGTGCCTTCTGGGCTCGTTTCCAATGTCTGTCTGTGGCAGATAATGCATCCTTATCCACTAATAAAATTTTTAAAATCTTGCATAAGGTATGAACTCCTCCTTTTTTTTTGTTTTTTCAAGATAATTTTTCAAAGTTAAATGTGCTCTTTCCACTATAGCCTGGCCTTTAATGGCTGAGCCATCTCTCCAGCCCTGAGTTACTAGTTAAACCAACTTTCTATTATCAAAGTTGCAAATTTTTAATCATACCCAATAAACACTTTTTTTTAACATAAAACATAGAACAACAATCATTCAAACAACAAAACAAAAACAGACAATTAACACACGTGGACAGATTGGCATGCCAAGAACTGGCAGTAGACAAGAAAAGCAGAACTAAGGATTTCTCCAATGTGCCCTCCACCCAGCTGTGAGATGGCCTGAAAGACCTTGTTTACCACAATAGACCAAATAATAGGACCTATGTGGAGTTACCCACCTTGGTTGCAGTACAACCTGCTACAGGAACTTAGAAGAATAGACTGCCTGCTGAGCTTGCCCTGAGACATCTCCAGCAGTGACAAAGGATGGGTTCCCCCACCCATCTCTGGCTGAAACAAGAATGGGTTCAGTGGGGCTTTCCCTTTAAATTAGAAGAGCTGAATATTAAACTTTGAGCCTTGATCAGAAAACTTTGACTTGGCTCCATGCTCTTCTTTCCTCTCCATCCCCCCTTTTTCATCTTCAGTCCCCCTTTCAGGTGAACCCAGTTTGTCTGTGGCTGTAGGCGGCTATACTCCAGTAGGAGCCAGAGAGAAAGCAGGACATCTCCTGATTTTCTCCTGCTCCCAGGAGGACTCTGTTTTAGCCTTTTCCTTCTCTTTTGCTAACATGGTCGGGAGGGAGGACAACTGCTTTTCTGACCTCCTCCCGCCCCCACATACACACATTTTCAAGGTCTAAATTTTCATCTCCTTCCTAGAAGGTGTCACACAAAACCTCAACACTCCCAAGTTACTCTCTTTTAGTACCTGAGAATTCGCTTTTGCTAGATTTTCTATTTTAACCCATGCTTCGTCTCACTCTTTCATTTTTAGCTTCTCTTTGAGTTTCTCTGCTTTGAACTGCTGGGTGCAGTCATCGAAGTGTTTCTGGTTCATCTCCATGAAGAGTTTCAGAGCATTGTATATCAAGCCGTGTTTTGTCTTGTTCCAGTGGGTCTTTGAGTTGCAGTATAAGGATGGAAACATGATGGGCAGAATTTTCGCTGCATTGTCACTGAATAAACTCCTGATGTACTCATTGTTCCAGTAATAAAGTGCCCGCTCTGCCACCTGGAAGTGAGGGCTGGAAACACATTTAGCTACTGTCAGAAAAGAGGCTTCATGATCTTCACAAATTCTGATGGTTCAATTACATCTAAGATTTCTTCTAATTCATTTAAGAACATTACTTCTTTTGGACTGTGAGTCTTTGGCCAGTATTTAAGAAGTGCCATTACCACTGGTTCAGTGAGGATGCTGTCCTTCTCTAAAAACTGCATGACACAGTACGACAGCTTGGGATGGTTGACACTCAGGGACCTCACTTTGTGCAAGGGCAGCAACACCTTCAACAGGAAAATCTTGTGCTCTTCCTTTAGTGGTAAGGCAAATCCATTAATTATACTTCCCAGGATCTCCAGTAACTCTGCTATACCACTGTGGTGCTCTGTCTCATAGACAAACCTATAAAAGATATCATTGATCTGTTTCCTGATGTAAGTGTGCAGGCCTAAGAACTTCACATAGATTCTGTGCATGATCATTTTTAGAAAATCTCTCTCCCAAAGATCTTCATGTAAGACCCCCCCCATGAAGGGAGGACCTCCCTCAAGCCTCAGGAATTCACAGCCACCCAATAACTCACAAGACACCGTTCTTGATCCAAACAGCAAACGATTTATTTCAGAATCAGTTGACTGAGGCTGAGAATTGTAACCCACGCAGGGGCAGAGGAGTGTCGACCCTGAGGCAGGGAAGTACAGGGTATATAAAGGAAAAAAACACAAACCAGGGGGGAATGAGGGGAAAACAAAGGAAACATAACATAAAAACAGTGGAAAGTCCCCAACCCATAATTTAGTCAGGGTCATTCGGGAAAACATCTTATACACTTATCTTTTGTAAGGATGTAACCTCGCCCAACCATTTATCTTGCGGTTAGCTAGTTCTTGGGACCACCCAGATGACTTGCATCTTTCTTTGTAGTCAGGAATGTGTCTCCCTGCTTTGGGCCTTCCCCTCCCACAGGTGGGTTCTCTTCCCTGAGGTCTGAAGAATGTTAATCAGCCTCTCCCTTCCTCTCCTGAATGTGAATCCAGCAAGTGTCCTCTGACTCAGGGATAATGTGCCCCTCCCGGGGCAGTGAAGGCCTAAGATCTTAGATTCAGTTCAGCTTTCTTGGTGGAACTAGTATTTTTCATAAGTTTTCTATATCTTTCACTCGCTGTCAGAGAGTTCTAGAAGCTGCAATACAAACTTTTGATCAATATATTTCTTTGCTACATTGGGCTGGAAATCTGGAGACTCTAAAAATTTTAAGAGAAATCGATAAACAAGCTGTGGATGAGGCCAGGCTGCTTCTAATGTTGGTTCATCTCCTCCTGGGTCGGATTCTGCTCCATAGGATTGGAGGAGGGGCCAAGGTTCAAAACATATTAACTGCAAGCATTTACTTCAGGGTAAATGGGCTCTGTGATTGTGTTCCGGTTGTGGGTGATATGCTCCACCATCTCGATTAGCACAGCTTTCTTTAATTCTTCCACTTCAGGTCACTCAGTGGGTCAGAAGCAAAGAAGACACAGCACTGACGTAGCTTCTGGATGAAAGCTTCTCTTGACCCGCAGGAGGAACATCTTGCAAAGATGGGAGTTTCTGCAGTTCTCTATTATTGCTGGCATTAAACCGTGAAGAGTTCTGCCATTTGTCTTTCTTCACAGGGATGACAATGGGCTGAAGGTCTGGTACTTTTATTTTAGTAGATGTTGAAGACTGGATAGCTGCGAGGCTGGTTTTCCTGCTGGCTATCTCTGCTTCTACTGTCTCTTGTCCTTCTTTTGAACCTTTTCCACTTTTCACCAGTTTGGGTGTTTCTTTCTCCGTCTTATTTTTATTCAGCATGGCTGGTGTGGGCCGCCACCACTGCTTCTGCAGCAGCAGAAATGCCCAGTCAGGCCATCGTGCTGTCCTGGCTGCCACCACCACCACCCAGGGATTGATTCACTTGTCCGCTCTCACTTCCCCTTTTCCAGGCTCCCCTTCCAATTTTCTGACCTTGCATTTCTTCAGTTTTTCCTTTTCTAACATTTCTCCTTCATCCTCAGAACTGGAGCTATTCTCTGCTGCATGCAAGGATTTCTTAGCTGCATCGTCCTGTGCCACTACTTATAGGGAGAAACTCCTAGTCCCCATGGCACAATCAAAATGATCAAAAGTCACGTAGTGCTACTTACCATCAGTTTGATCCCGTGACACTTCTCCAATATTCACTGAGCCAGCCTGCTTCTCTCAGGAATGATCATATCAGGTTCTCCTCGCTTTCCTGATCTCGGTGGGACCTCCACTTGACAGCACCAGTGCTGCCACAGTACTGAGCTCAGATGTAGGCCTGAGGAGTAAAGGAAGACACAGACTCAGACTCAGGTCATTCGTTATAAGAGAATGCCAAAGCTTTTACTGAGCAGATTTAATATATACACCAAACCGGGGAGGAAAAAACACAAACAGGAACTCAATTGGGGAGCAATGGTTTGTATAGTGGAAAGTCCCTGCACAGGGCATCATTCTTTAACAGAATGTTTTGTTTTTAGAAAAACTGCAGAATGTTACTTGGCAGACAGCAGCACACAGAAAGTCTCAGCCAGGGCCTGGCAGCCCTTCAGCGTCCTACACCCTCACCCCCATCTAATTTCTCCACGTTTCCATGCCCCAATTCCAAGGTGGCAGACATGTGTGGCCATGCTCTAATTTTACATGGTTGTTAGTGGTTTGAACTCAGATCCCCTTGCTCCTACAGTCTGTACTCACTCACTCACACATCTTCCCAACCCTCATCAAAGCAGCTTTTGAAAAAAAGCATCCTTCTTAAGAATCTCTGACTCAGAGACTGGGGAATGCTCAGCTCAAGCGGGATATACACATCTGAGCCTGTGTGAGCCGGACAGTAGATAGTATCATGGAAAAAATGAGGCAGCTCTAGGTATGGACTCACAGGGACTATGTCAACATGCACAGGACTGGATAAGCTCAATGCTGACAAATCCTAGTATGAGTGCTTTATTAGTTATTATTATTATTTTTAGAATGAAAGCAAACCTTTTAAATTTATTTTTCAATTCAACCACCTAGGGCCAGATAGTTTTATATTTCTATGATAAGGAACTGTGAATTCTAACTATATATAAATATATATGGAACTGTGAATTCTAAATTTTACATATATATATATATATATATATATATATATATATATATATAAAGAAAATCTATTCAACCTAGTTCCTGAGGTTAACATATTTATTTCAAGCCCCCAAACCGTAACAAGATATAAGACCATAACTAAAGTCTTAGCTGACAAAGGTCACATATCATGGTCAAACAGGATTTATTCTTAGAAAGCATGGATAGTTTTAACTGCAGAAAATCTACCAATATTACTTAACATATTAATAGACTAAGCAGAAAATTTGTATCTTATCTCAATTGATCTAGAAAAACTAATTTATAAAGTTGAACTATTCATGACAAAACTTTTAACAAACTAAGATAGGAATGGAAATTTCTTTAACTGCTGATTTCTTACCAAAAATATATAGCAATTTGGTTATTTTTCTATTGCTGTGATAAGACACCATGGCCAAGGCAACTTATAGAAGAGTTTATTTGGAGCTTACAATTTCCGAGGGTTAGAGTCCAGGTCCTTCATGGTAAGGACATGGCATCAGACAGGCAGGAATGGCACTGGAGCAGTAACTGAGAGCTCACATCTTGATCTACAAGCATGAGGCAGAAAGAGTGCCAAAACACTAGCTGGGTGTGGGTCGGTGGGCTATGAGAGGCAGCTGAGTACTTGGTTGGGCAGGCTTTGAACCCTGGAGGCTCTCAGGGATGGTAGGAGTTTGACCTTGCTCCTGGGCCGCTGGATCCTTTCACATAGCTACAGCCCCCCACAGAGAGGTGTGTGGCCATCGGTCACATAGGGCAATGCTCCTACTAGCCCCTCCACAGGTAGGGGGCGTGACTACAGGCCACAGAGCCTCAAGATAGATTTGCGTATTAATGAGATACCTAAAGGTCAGTGGGTGTAGCCAATTAAGCTTTTCTTCCCAGACACTTCTGCTTACAAAGGTATTTAACCTCAGGCCAGCCATGAGAATACCAGGGCATGGCTTCATCCATTTTCTGCTATGACAATAAATATCTTTAAGACCATAGCCTATGACCATGGACGATTTCTCTTCTTTGGGACCTGCCATGGGGAACTGTGGAGAAGCTCTTCAACTACAGAGCCACCGTCTCATCTCCCGCTGATGATCTATGTTCCTGCCATGGAGGCCCAGCCAAATGAGTCCGGACCAAGAGTCTCATCTCTGCAGGACACAGCCGGAGCTCGTCTTTCTCCCTCCCCCGTTTGGCTGCAGGTCGATCCAGCCCGTACCCTTCTGCGGCCTCTCAGTGGCACCTGGGAGCCCAAAGGCCTGAGAAGGAGTCCGTTCCCGGCCGCCTTTTGGCCCGGGACCCCAACTCAAGAGCTCCGGCCCTGCGGGACCTCAGATTATGTTCCCTCCACCCCCAGAGTGGAGTCTCACAGTTTCTCACAAAGCAGTCCAGCATGGAGTGAACAGTCAACTTCCTGTGACTCTGCCTCTCTGAGGCGTGGCCCTAGCCCCTTGGGGGGCAGCAGACCCGGAAACCACAATTTAACCCACAGGACCCATGCCCATGCATGCTACGACCCAACAGCTGGGAATGCTATGGGCTTTTGAAACATCAAAGCCTACCTCCAGAGACACATGTTCCCCAACAAGGCCACTCCGCTAAGAGTCCCATCAGCTGGGGACCAAACATTAAAATGTATGGACCTATGGTGGTCATCCATATACAAACCACCACAGGGGGATGGTGGCTATGAAACTTCAAACCTAGCTAAGGATCTGTTGGCATTTGATGGCTGATGGGAGAGGACAGGTTAGTATTCTTTAATGATGAGACCCCTGTAGGTTGACCACACACCAGGGTAGACTGGTTAGACTGAGTGGGAGGGAAAAAGAAGCTCACTCAATGTTGGGAGGGAAGGTGGGGGAGGACAGAGTGGTTGTGGGAGGGGCCTGGAGAAGGGAGGTGAATATGTGCAAAATACATTGCATAAAATTCTCAAACTATTTATAAAAATGTCATTAAAAAAGAATATATGAGAATAATTGTAAAATAATCTTAGGATTAATAAAAGCTATAGACACTAATGCATTAGAAAAGAGATAATTTATAAATCCCAAAATACATTTCATTTTTTAAAAATTATTTTGGTCTTGGCCCTGGGTTTTTAATGAAGATTAATACATATATTGTGGTTAAAGTATCTCAGGCCTCGCATCGTCCACTCTACAGTAATTGCTTTCCTAAGACACCAATGCTCAACACTCAGGAACCTCTGCTTGATGGTGTTCTGGCTCCACGCATCTGTTTTGTTTGTTTATTATTTGAATAACTCATGTGACATTGACTTGCTTGTACTTTCAAACAACTTGAGGGTGGAAGTGTATTTCTACTGCTGAATAGATAAAAACCAAATGCTGCCCAGGAGACGGAGGGAGAGGTATGTGGTCTTTGAATAGACAATCAGAAACAGGTTTTGGGATTTTGGACCCTAATGAACTGACTTTCTGGACAGCTAACCCAACAGAGAATCCACTCAGCTGAGACTCAACAGCTGAGCTGGGTGGTGGCAGAACATGCTTTGAATCCCAGTGGCCAGGTGGATCTCGGTGAGTTTGCAGCCAGCCTGGTCTACACAGTGAGTTCCAGAACAGCCATGGCTACACAGAGAAACCTTGTTTCAAAAAAAAAAAAAAAAAAATCCAACCAGACACTAGCAACAAACAAACAAACAAACAAACAAAAAACCAACAAAACACTCAACAGCCGTACCACACACTGTGGTGTAACCTGTGCCTCAGGGAAGCAGTGTGTGCATTTGTGGGAATTGGAATTTGTCCTTCAGGTTAGAGTCACAGACTTGGTGATTTTTGACAACTTTTACTTTTGTAAAGATTAGTTTACTTTTATTTTATGTGTATGAGTGTTTTGCCTGCATGTATGTCTGTGCACCATGTAGGTCCTTTAGTGCCCATGGAGGCCAGATTCCCTAAAACCGGAGTTACGGATAGTATTGCCTGGAACCGAACCCAGGGCTCCTGAGTGGAGCATATGCTCTTAACTGCTGAGCCATCAATCCTGCTCTTTGTGAACTTTTAAAGCAATGTTATTAAGCATACAAGGCCACTGTGTGAACACTGTCTGGCTGAGTTATCAGACCTCGTTTAGCAGTCTGAATTGCATTGTTCTTCCTGGAATGAGGCTGCTACAGACCGAAGCAGGGAATCTTTCTACTGAGTCAAAAAGAATTGTTTCTGAGAAATGCCTTTTATTTAGTTATTTCCCCACAGGAAATCACGAGACTGCACCATGCCAGAGGAAGTGTGTAGATCGAGTTTCCTCCCAGTGCACTCTGAGAGATAGGCTGCTGGGAAACTCCCCTGGATCGCTGCAGGCTGCAGTGAGCTGGATGTTTGAAGTCCTGAAGTCCGCAGTGCGATTCCTGGTGATAAAGGTGGCGAAATCTTTTCTGAAAAGAGTGGTAGAACTGTTGTCAGTTCCTAGAGAAAGAAACAAAGAAGGTTTGGGCTGGGAGACAGAAGACTCTGTCCTTTAGTTTCCCTTCTTCTCTGCACAGGTTTGTAGAAGACAAAATGACCTTGGTCACCTGTGACATACTAAGGGCTATAAAGGGAAATTCGAGCTAGGAGATTCTCAGTGCACAGCAGGAGCTGATTGACTGTAGAGTGAATATGTAAATTTCTACTTTATAGTTTTTGTTTTTATAGGCTCTAACACCCCTTTAATACTTTCCATGCAGGAGACTGAGGAGATGGCTTATTGGTTTAAATGCTTGCTTCAGAAGCATGAAGATGGTCTCAGAAGACAGGACAGGGAATCTGTAGAACAGAGGATGACCTCTGGCACAAACCTCAGACTTCCACCTGTTCCCGTGCATATGAAAACATGCACTCACATGCATACCACATGCAATCACATGCATATATGAAAATGGAAGAAGAAAGAAATATTTTTCAAGTAGTAAAGCAAACGTGGGGAAGGAAGGAATGAAATTCCACTCACCACTGAAACAGCAGGTGTGGTTCCCTGTCTCACCTCATCCCCTGGGGTCAGATGAGTAAGAGTTGTCACAAAGTTGACTAGACACCTTAGCATCTATCCATAGGCCAATAGCTGATATATAAGTGGACATGATTGCTGGAGTAAAACAATTACTTCATAATAGTCTAGAAGATGACACTGGAGAAGGGGAATATCTTAGGGTATCATGCTGTGAAGAGACACCATGACCAAGGCAACTTGTATAAAAGTAAACGTTTAATTGGGACTGGCTTACAGTTTCAAAGGTATAGATTCCTTCTGTTTCCTAGGAAAATTCTGCAGCATTTTCTGAGCTCTTTAAAATATATTTTAGTATGCTGGGACTCTTACTATACAATTTAATAGACCTAACCACATACTAAGGGGTTATTGGCTTTCTACAATAGTGCTGTAGGAAACTTGAGTTGATTGGCAGAGGGTTAGACCTCTTCAAAGGCATTAAAATATAAATGGAAATGGGAAACCTATGAGAGTGCACATACTAATTTCATATGTGTGCGCATATACATATACATATGTGCATATACACATATGTGTATCTAACATCACAAAATGTTCAGTTACCCTGTTACACACACACACACACACACACACACACACACACAGGTGTATATGTATACAGGCCCCTTTTGATTGGTAGACTGGGGCAGCTATGAACACAAGCATGGTTATTGCACACACACATGCTTTAATGAGCTAGAACAGAGGTTGGCAAACCTTGACTGAAGGGCCAGATTTAGCCACATTGTTTGCTCATAGGTTGTCTATATGCTTGAAGTTAGTTCCAAGACTGATCTCACTTCTGACGACACTACATGCAAGTCAGGGTGATTCCCAAGGAAAGAGGTTTGATAATTTGCTACATTTTATTGAATTTCCCGACAGCTATTATGTTCTGGCTGTCATTTAAAACAGGGCCATAACATAGGTCTAAGTCAGTCAAAATAAGAGTCTGGAAGGGTTTCAATGGTAAAGCCTTCAGGGTCTTCTCCCATGTAATAATGAACCCACTGACCTGCTGCGTTGGTGTGTGACCAAAATGGTGGAGTATCACTACCCAGGGATGTCATTTGAGTGTCGATGTCCATAGCTTTACACTGGAGTTTCATTCTGCAGGCCTGATTTAGCAGCTGATCGATTGCTCAACAGTCTCTGGGTCATCGGATATCACATGACACAGTCCCAGCATGCCAGCTAAACTGCATGCTTGATCTTTGTGACTTGGCCAGGTCACAGCTTAAATAAAGACATTCCTAAAAGTTGTAATAGGGCTTGCCATTCAGAAATGTTTTGTACCTGTTGATTAAAACCAGACACAAATCTTAAAGAATGTTTAGTGCCAGGAACATAATAATGTTTATTCCTACACCTATCATGGGTTGATCATTCTAGTGTTTAAAGGATTATGTGTACAGTCTCCTAGGGTTGATTTTTTTTTCCATTTGCTTAGCAAAAATGGTAACTGCCAAGTACCTCATTCTCGGATATATATCGGTCTTTATTTTTTGTTTCTTTTGAGACACTCCCTTACTCTGTAGCCCTGGCTGGCCTTGACTGTGTAATAATCCTCCTGCCTCTGTCTCCCAGTGCTCATTCAGATTGCAAGTGTATACCACCATGTGCAGCTCTCTTCCTTGAACTTTAACACATCTGTTTCGTACCATATGGGAGGGGAGACATGACTTACAGGCTAAGGCAAAAACTAATTTGAGTCAAAACCATTTCTCTCTCCCCCTCCCCCCAACACACACACACACACTATGAAGGATTGAAAGGTAAGGCTGTGTGCACAAACTGCCAGAAGTTTATGGTCAGCCTGGGCTATATAGTGAATTCCAAACCATCCTGGGCCACAGAGTGTCTCAAATCACACACGCACGCAGTCACGCACACACGCAGGCACGCACGCACGCACGCACGCACACATGCACACAATTTAGGGTACATCTAAGCAAATAGATGGAAATCAAAGAAGGAAAAACACAATCCTGTCTTATTAGCTTTCTTTTCTAACTTAAAAATATAGGAAGATTGATTTTTTATTATTTTAAGGTGTGTGTGTGTGTGTGTGTGTGTGTGTGTGTGTACTTAAGGGCAGATGTTCTTGGAGGCCAGAGGCATTGGATCTGGAGCTAGTGTTTAGCTGGTTTCCAGCTGCTCAGTGTGGCTGCTGGGAACCGACCTTGGATTTTTTGGAAGAACAGCAAGTGTGTATAGCTGCTAAACCATCTCTTCAGTCCCTAATTTAGGCTTTTAAAACCAACCTTTATTTCTGCACTTTATGCTATATAGATCACCCATCTTCCTCCCTTCATTAGTATACATTTTCCATGTTACTGTAAGTTCTAAAATATTATTGAAATTATTATTGGTTTAACCATTTGGCTGTATGTAGTTTTCTGTATTTTTCCTCAAAACATCTTCTGGCTTGTTGGGATAATACTCCAGACTGTCACTCTGATATTTCTCAATTAATGAAACCAATAACACGCTGCAGGGCCGTTCATCGACTTGTTGCCTGTCGATTTTATTACATAACATCTGCAGTTCATTACATAGGAATGAAATTTAGTATTCAAGTCAAATAAATTTATAATTGTTTTTCCGTCAACAAACACCAAGAAATATTTGATTCTGCCTCATTTGTGTTTCGAAAAAAAATTAAACAATTCTCTATTTATCTGGATGAGGTCTTTGTACATTGCCCACGCTGGCCTTGGACTGCCAGGCTCTTGCGCATGTCTCTTTCAGGTGCACCACCACACCAGGCTTCATTTGCACAATTAGTAGAATAAAGTTGCCAGAAATCAATGTGGGTGTGTCCATTCGAGAGGGTGACGGGCTGTCACATGGTAGAGAAGGTCAGAGAGTGCCTCTTGCTGCTGCTGACCATAGAGTGTGGAGTTGTGGTTTTTTTTCTCAGTTCGGCCTCTTGGCTGGGCACCTGGATTCCTTCCCAGATGGTAAGGCTCATCTTTGCAGGTTGTCTACCGGCCACCCTCTACTCTTATCTACCACGGCCCCCACAGGTGGAGATGTATCCCCTCCTCTACTCTCCCAAGAGTGGCAGAATTCTTCGTTCGAAAGTGAAGAATCTCTCCACCCCAGGCAGAGGTCTCCTCCCTGTGCCCCCAGGGAGTACAGTCCATTCTTTAGAAATTCCTCTCGGTTGCTGATTTTCTCTCCCTGGGAATTTGCCTTGAGTTTTTGAGGGCCTGATTGGAAGCCAGCCAGACAGCTGATCACAAAACACTTGGAGCCTCCTCCTTGTGGGATCACTGTACAGCTTACAGAGCAAGCCTGGGCTTTCGGTTCCTCCCTTTGGTTCCGCTCTTCCCATCAGCAACACTGCCTGTGAGAGAAGCCAAGAGTTTCCTGATTCTCAGTGGCTTCAAGTCTAGAACTTTCTCAGAAGCTGTCTGCCCCCCTCCCCACCGCGTTTGCCCGTCTAAGGTGTTCTGCTGGGCCTGTCTACAGGCTACTCTGACACTTTTAAAGCTGTCTGAGTTCTCAGCTTCAGCTAATGTTCTGAGACTAGTTAGTTAGAAATTATCAAACTGAATTATTTTTGTGTTAACATCCATTTTAAAGTCTCATGTCACTAAATCCCCATTGAGGTTAATCTTTCAAATCCATTTGTGTATCAAATTACTTTTTAATCAGAAAACTTGTCTAATGTCCTTGTGGAAATGTGATTAATGTCTTTTGGAACCTTGCTGAACAAAGTTTTTGCTCTTAATTTACAGTTGCCGATCTTCTGGTGCAAGCCAGTAGCAAAGCAAACAAAAGGAGGAGAAATTATTTCCTAATTTTACTTTCTGTAGAAAATTTCATTATAACTTAAAAAAAAAAACCTTTTACTATATAACTTTTGCGTACTCTACAAAGATATAGCACTGTGCCACACAATTCAGAATACATAGTTAAAACTACAATTGGGGGCTGGAGAGATGGCTCAGTGGTTAAGAGCACTGACTGCTCTTCCAGGGGTCCTGAGTTCAATTCCCAGCAACCACATGGTGGCTCACGACCATCTGTAATGGGATCCAATGCCCTCTTCTGGTGTGTCTGAAGACAGCTACTCATATAAAATAAATAAATCTTAAAAAAACAAAAAAACAAAAAAACTTCAGTTGGTCGGGCAGGTCATAAAAAGGAAGTAGAAAACTTGCCAGGTGAGTAATTATCTTCTGTGAAAGAAAGTTTAATTTTAATGCTGGGGAGAGGGCTTTGTGGGTAAAGTACTTGCTGCATGAACACAAGAGACCTGAGTTCAGATCCCCAGTACTCACATAAGAAGCTGGGTATTGGTACATGCAGGGAAGCAGAGTCCTGCAGATCCCTGAAGTGTAATGGCCAGACAGTTTAGTCAAAACATTGAGCTCCAGTCTCACTGAGAGACCCTGTTTCAAAAACAGAATAAATAAAATGAGGGGTGTGCTGGTTGCATTTTTTCAATGTGATCCAAACCTAGATCTATCTGGGACGAGGGCATCCTAGTTGAGAAATGCTTCCATACCATTGCCCTGTAGGGATGCCTGAGGGTATTTTCTCTTGTAGGGATGTCCACAGTGATTGACGTGGAGGGCTCAGCCCATCCTGGATGGTGCCACTCGAGGGCGAGGGCGGGTGGTTCTGGTTTGCATAAGAAAGCAAGCTGTGCAGACCACAGGGTGCAAACTAGTAACTTCCTGCTTCCAGATTCCTTCCCTGATTTCACTGGACGATGGACAAACTGTAAGATGAAATAAACTCTTTCTACCCTAAACTGCTTCTGTTCATGATTTTTTATTGCAACAAAGGAATCCTTTAAGACTGGGAGCGATAGAGGAACATGCCCAAAGACAACCTCTGGACAGATACACACAAACAGCATATTCTGTCTGTCTCTGTCTCAGTCTCTCTCTGTCTCTCTCTCATGCACACGTGTGAACACACACACACACACACACACACACACACACACACACGATTTACTTTTTAACTCTATCTTTTCATTTGTCCATAGATCCATCCACCTGTCTACCCATGGGATCATTTAGCTCCTACAATATGTGTGATGTTGTACTGGGTACTGAGAATATGAGCAGGGTACTAAAACCGTGCCAAGAGGAAAGTGGAATGGTGAGTTTTCCTGAGGCATGAATACAAGGAAACATCTGCCACAGGCACTGTTCATACTCCATTTGGTGAATTTGCGGCCAGCCTTGGGCACCATGATACCTTCTCCCAAAATGAATAAAGAACTAAACAAACCATCAGTTTGGAATGTAAGGAGGACAAGCAGTATGAAGCACCACAGATGCAAAGCTGTTTCTCATGGTATTTCTAAAAATAACTCAGCTTCACGTAGCTTTCCTATCTTCCCAGTTTCCCATTTGTAAAATGGAGCCAATAGCATTCACTTCCTCAAAGTACATTGCTCTGTGAGAAGGCGTCCTGTTAGGAGGCTCCAGCGCATGCGTGCTGACACCTTCCGACAGCAACGGAATCTTAGCTGTCTCTTCTCTCTCTTCCATTGAAATAGGGCAGACAATAGCCATTCTAAAGGGATTTAAGTTTTCTTTACATTCTAAGCATTAAATCAGAACGGGAGAACCTGAAAATATCCCCCTCCTTTGTTTTTTTAATCTTAAAAAAGAATCAGATTTGGGAGAGTATCTTCTGGGAAATCAGGGATGGTTGGGTTCCTTGATTATTTTCTGTCTTACAAAGTTCCCTGGAGAGTTATTTCTAATTTACACCTTCAGAATTGTAAGCCCTTACTTTAAAGATTTTAAAAATGAAATTGCGTATCTATTAAGGAATATAAAGTCTAATTATATAATTTCTAGGGGAAAAATGCAACTTCCAAAATTGAATAAAAATGCTTAGATACAAATGTTCATAGTCCTCATTTCTGATCCCCTACATGTAGGTAAGTGGAGCGTGCAGTACAATCTAGAAATACTGCAATACCTCGAATCTAGGACTGTCGTGTGCAAAACTCAAAATATGCTAGACGATCATTAGTCAAAGGCCTTAGTAACGTTGATGTGTGAGCATATGTGAGAGCCATTCTTGATTGCCAACTTGACTACATCTGGAATTAACTAAAACCCAAGTAGCTGGCTGTCAGGAGCCATTTGTCGTTTCTCTGAAGCAGAGAGGAAAAAAAGAAAGAAAGAAAAGAAAAGTCTGCCTGTCAGTCAGGCAAAGTCAAGGCGGGTCAGGGTCTGTTGGCAGATTTCCTGGCCTGCTGAGGCATGGAAGGATAAGAGGAGGTGCACCAGAGACTCAAGGCGAGTGCTGGAGATTCTGTTGATCTTGGTGGAAGGAAGAGGAAGGCTTCTGCATGAGAACAGATGTCATATGTATATATTTCAGCAGTTGATTCTTCTACCTTGTGCCTTTCCTTCCCATGGTACTGTGAAGTATAAAAAGGCTAAGAGAAATAAGCCCAAGGTTGACGGGGTGCTGACCTGTAGCCCTCCCAGATCTAACTCTTGACTTTGCTCTTCTTTCTGTTTTTCCTACAATCACCCTCACTCTTCCCTCAGAAGCTGTTTGACTTCATGCCAGTGGGTCTGGCACAACTGGATACACCTGTAAGGGACTTTTTCTTAATTAAGTTATTTGAACTAGAAGACCTACTTTTAATATGGATCTTTTGAGGTGGAAAAATCCACCTTTAATCTGGGCCACACTTTCTGGTGACAGCCTACATAAAGAACAGGAAAGAAGGAAGCTTTCTGCTCTTTGCCTGCTTGCTCTAGCTCCTCCTGGCAAGTCCATCCTTTCAGAAGCCCTTTTCTTTGGGATTCTGATATATACTGAAGACAAGTTGAGACATTTGTGGACTGAATAACTTACTGGATTCTTGGACCTTTTATTGGTAAACAACCATTGATGGACTAGCTGACCACAGCCTGAAAGCCATGCTAATTCACACACACACACACACACACACACACACACACACACACACGTTCTGTTTTTCTGGAGGACCTTAACTAATATAGTATACATGCATATATGCACACAGATGTCAATAATATCTGTTTTGCAAGATAAGGATATCTTCACTATAAAATTTTATGCAAACCAGTCTAGAAAATACACTGAGCTCTGTAGTTAGTGCTATGGTGTAGATTCAGCACCTCTCAAGTCCCTGTATTGAATGCACTTTCAATGAACTTCCTTTGAGAGAGGGGACAATTGGAAACAAGTCATGAGGGCAGATCTTAAGACTATACATTTTTGACCTGTGAAAAGAAAAACAAAAGAGCAGCAAGAAGTCACCATCTGTAAAGTAGAAGGTTGCCGACATTACTTCTTGGGATAGAATGCTTGTCCCTCATGCAGAAAGGCTTGGGTTCCATCCTTAGCCCTGCATAAACCTGGTGCAGTGATGCATGCCTGTGATCCCAGCTTTAGGAAGCAGAGGTTGGACAATCAGAAGTTCAAGGTCATCCTCAACTACTATTAGGTTTGAAGCCAGCCTGGGTTACCTGATATAAATATTCAAAACAAATCAACTCTCAAAAAAGAAACAATATCTATGAAGCAGAATGAGCTCTCAATAGATTCTAAACTCACAAATTCCTTGATCTTGTGTTGGGAGTCGACTTTTAGCAGACAGCGGCTAGATCATCTTTGCAGCCATCTTGAGCCATATACCCTGATGAGAGACTTGGTTTTCAACAGCCCACAACAGCTGAGCACACTCTGATAAACATCTTGTTTATCCCACATAGCTTGTTTTGCTGTTTAGTGACCCCAGCTGCATGGTGCATGTGATAAAATGTCTTCACCTGTGTTCTCCTGCTTGTGCTTATAAATACCCAGGATTTCCTTGTAATAGTGTCAATGGGAGTCAATGGGAGTCAATGGGAGTCAATGGGAGTCAATGGGAGTCAATGGGAGTCACTGGGGAGGGGGGGGGCGGATAAAGAAGTAACCAGACTTGACTACACACTCTGGTTTGACTCCATTCTTCTCATCTCTTGCCCCTCCATCTCTACTCTCTCTCTTGACCAGAGCACTTAGCCCCAAGTGTGGGGCAGAGTGGTCTGCAACATAGTGGCCCCCAAGTGAGGGGCAGAACAGAATGGAGTGGGCTGTTACAATCTTGCAGGTCTTGGCCTCTGGAATTACGAGCAGGAGGCCCTGTAGTTTATAAATAACCAACATGAGGTGTTTTGTTATGCATCTTAAGCGGACCACGACTGCTACTTTTGTACTTACTGACTCATACCATGCTAGTAGATACCATGCCATGGGTAGATGGGCCAGAATGATGCTCAGAATACCAATAAGATATCAAATTAGAAGGTTGATAGGCCTTATCCATAGGGTCTTGATCCCACTGATCCTTGCAAAGCCCCCTGTAAGGATGCTATGTCCCATTTTGTATGTGTGTAGTTGCACATATCTGGGGGTAGATGTGCATATGGAGGCCTGGATCTGATGTTAGAAACCACCCTTTCTTGCTCCTTTAAGGGGAGCAGACGAACTCCTGAGTGAATGTGTGGCTGTGACTTGAGCATACTGATAATGTGTGCAGAAAGTATGTGTAGCTTCCTCCTCCTGGATAATAGCAGCTCTCTTACAAAGACCCTCTATCAAGACTGGCAAACCTGCTTCCTCTTTCAGCCATCTATAATAAACCCACTGAAGTTCTGGGCTGCTGGAGCAGCTCCATCAGGGCCCACAGCCCGCTATTCCCAGCTTTCCTTACAGGCTTTCCTTAAGAGTCTATCATTTATTCGTTTCCCATAGCCCCGGTCAGGTCAATGCCAAAGCAACCTGCACTCTCTTCCATTTTTTTTTCTTTTCTTTTTCTTTTTTTGTTTTTGTTTTTGTTTTTCGAGACAAGGTTTCTCTGTGTAGCCCTGGCTGTCCTGGAACTCACTCGGTAGGCCAGGCTTGCCTCGAACTCAGAAATCCGCCTGCCTCTGCCTCCCAAGTGCTGGGATTAAAGGTGTGCGCCACCACTGCCTGGCAGTCTCTTCCATTTTCACTGAAGCAGGATCTCTCCATCAAATTGATAGCTTGCCAACATGATTAGTTTTGCTAGCCAGCTTGTTCTGAGGATCCCTGTCTCCCCATTCCAAGGTGGGACTGTTGAACTCACTGGGCATATTTATTTATTTATTTATTTATTACCATCTGGGGATTCAAATTCTGGTTTTCACTGTTGTACAAAAATAATTTTAACTATGGAGTTATCTCTCCAGTCTAATAAGCCAATGTTTCCTGTGGTCCAGAGGGGATCACAGGGGCTGAGTGACACGGCAAAATTTAGATTTTACAGGAAACCATTTGTCACTGTCTTGACAATAAGTTGTTGGGGGGCCAAGGGCAGGATCTAGACACTAACTTAAAAGGCTACTGCATTGATCCAAGTGAGAGAGATGGGTAGTTAGTGGTCGTGGTTACAAATACCAGAAAAAAAAATTAAAAGGAGGAAAATTGATTTTGACTTCAATCTATGGCCAGCTGGTTGCATTGCTGTGGGTCTCAGTGAGGCTGACCATCAGAGAGGATGCTCTGGAGGGAAGCCATGTACTTCATAGTGAAGAAGCAGAGAGAGAGAGAGAGAGAGAGAGAGAGAGAGAGAGAGAGAGAGCCAGACAAGAAGGGAGCTGCCTTCAGAGATCCACTTCTCCACGGGGCCCACATCTTTCACAATTTTGTCAGCTCCCAATAGTTCTTTCAAAATCTGAATCCACTGACAAAATAATGTTGAAGGCAGAACCCCTCACGGTCCATTCATTTCTCCAAAGCCCCAGGGGTGAATGTTACTTATGAGGACCATGTCTTCTGTTCCTGAGTCTTTGGAGGATGCTTCATGTCTGAACTACACTAGTTGGTAATGGTGATGAGTGCAGACCGTAGAGTGGGGAGGATGACCGATTTGACCAAGAACACACAATCTAGAAGGCAGCCATGTTAGTCTGCTTTCCATTGCTGTAAGAAAGTGCCTGCTGTTACATAAGTTGTAAAGAAAGGAAGTTCATGTAGTTCACAAGTCCTACAGTGTGTCACTGACTCTTCTTAATTTGGGCAAAAACTGAACCCAGAGTTTTTCTACAGTGACTCACGTGCCAGTTGAGAGGGAACAGCACGTCCTTGCCATCCAAAGCCCAGTCCCTGTGCCATGATGCTGTGGGAATGGAGGCTTGCCTTGTTTATGTGCTTGCAGGTGGATCCCTGCAGCCTTGAATTCTAACATGCCTTTCACTCAGTCTGAGCCTTTCATTCATTTGACAAGCAAAAATAATTGTCTTGCCAGACACTGTAATGAGTATTAGGAATTAAAACAAAACCAGTAGCCATAATGAACTAAGGCATCATCTACCGTGGACAGGCTTTTGTTTTAGAGCAGTGCCCAAGGCGGGAAGCACACTTTAAGGGCGACATCCACCACCATGCAACCAGGACAAGTTTTGTGAATGTGATGTTTATTGTAAACCATAAGCTTAGATGTTTTCTGTTTGCTTTTAGAAATGTGCTGGTTATAGCCTATTCAACTGCTTTTACGATTCACTGTTGGACTGGACTTCAAGACCAGTTTGAGTTTGGAAAAATAAGAAACCAAACCAACAACAACTCAAGTTTCAAGGCTTGAGTCTGAAGATTTAAAAAAAGGAGAGGAGGAGGAAGAAGAAGAGGAGGAGGAGGAAACCATAATAAGGGGAAGAAGATGCATAAATATAGACAATAGTAGAGCTAGAAGCACAGATTGAGGCCACAGATTAGAAAGGCCTTTAATGGTAGTGAATTCGTCACTTTGTGATCAAGATTGAGAAAATTTTTAGTCAAGGGAGCAATTCAAATTCAGAACATTTGCAATTGGATAGCTACCCAGAAGGCACTTCCATAATGTCCGAAAGGATGAGGAGGCCCAGATGAAACTGTGGCTCCCTCCCTCCCTCCCTCCCTCCTTCTCTTTTTCCCTCTTTCCTGTCTCCCCTCCCTTCTTTCTGTCCACTCTTGGTAGCACTGTGCCAGGTGACAGAGAAGATGCAATGATGGGGACACACAGTTCTTGCTTTCAAGGTGCTGTGGTCGGGTGGTGGGGCTGCAAAATGAAGATATCAATATGGGCAGGGCAATAAATATCCTGACAGGATTTTACGAAATGAACTGTTAAATGAGGACTCTTCCTGGAACAGAGTAAGTACAGAGAAGGAGCCAGACCTAAGACTTGATACATTCTATTCCCACTGACGATTGGTTGGCCTTTCTGTGTGAAAAGGGAAAAGCAGATCTGTTGGTTTTTTTTTTTTAAAGTTGTGGTATTGTGCCCATACCTTTAACCCCAGCTTTCAGAAGGCAGACAGATCTCTGAGTTTAAAGCCAGCCTGGTCTACATAGTGATTTCCAGGGCAGTCAGGGATAAGCAGTGAAACCTTATCCCCCAAAACAAATAGAAGAGCTGGAAGGATGGCTCAACTGTTAAGAGTACCTGCTGCTCGTGTAGAGGACCAGCTTGGTTCCCAGCGCCCACATGACAGCTTACAAACATCTCTAACTGCAGTTCCAGGGGAGCCTCCATGGGCACCAAACACAAATACTTAGTATGGTGCACATATACATACATGCATGCAAATACTCATAAAAACAATTTTTTAATTTATTTTTCAACAAATAAAATAAACATTAACTCCAATGCCAAACAGAGATGGTTTATATATGCTTTTTAGAACGATACCACTCCAGTTCTACACACCAAGTAAAAGTTGGAAATAAGGGGCTAGCGAGAGAGATGATGGCTCAGCAGGTAAATTTGCCTGCCACGGAGGCTGATAACCTGAATTTAATCCTTGGAACCCGTATGATGGGAAAAGAGGAGCAAGTCCTGAATTGTCCTCTGACTTCCACATGTATACATGCTTCAGCAGAATAATGGGCGGTGATGGTTACATACTCTTGAAGTTTGGAAAGAAAAGAAAGAGGGGAGACTGTTAATCTGAGAAATTTTCTAAATGGCAAATCCTTCAGCTCAAGGAGGAAAAAAAATGCAAATGAGGCCAAGGAAGAAAAATGAATCCCGCGTCATTTGTCCAGGAATGCTCAATTTAAAAAAACAAAGATCATCACGTCTATTCATTTATTGTACACACGTGTGTGTGCAAAGTGATTTTATTTTATTATTTTATTTTTCTCATTCTCTCTCTTCGGCCAGGAGGTCAGAGAACAGCTTTGTGGAGTTGGCTCTCTTCTTCCACCTTTATGTGGGTTCTGAGGACTGGACTCAGGTTGCCATGCTTGCGTGGCAAGTACCTTTATCTTCTGATAAAGGGCTCCCACAGGCCCTACTCTTCTATTTGGTAAACTTTGTTATCCACAGCATCTAGAACACTGTTTGCCTCTCAGTAGGGTTCAGGAAATACTTGCTAAACTGGGTGAGTGGTGCAAGCGTGATCCTAGCACTCCAGAGGCGGAGCCAGTGATCCTAGAACTCTGGAGGCGGAGCCAGTGATCCTAGAACTCCGGAGGCGGAGCCAGTGATCCTAGAACTCCTGAGGTGGGAACAGAGGACTCAGGAGCCCAAGCCACTCCCTCCCCAAAAGAAAGAAAGAATTGTTAATTGTTAACTGGTGAGGAATTAGCCTTGGAAACTCACATGGGAAAGGTGAGCTGCTATGATCTAGATCACACATAGCTGAGACCCGAAACCAGTTTTGAGTCATTTTTTTGCCTGCCCAATTTAGGAGGCAGATCCTAGAAAAAGAACTCAGCTTCCCATTCCACATTTCCCTCCCTCCTCTACTAAAACTACAAAGTAAATAACATCCTTAAATGACTGGACCTGACCTGGTTTGTCTTCTTCGGTGGCTGTGAGAAAGGGTAAGGCTCTTGTCCTATACACCTGGTTTCAGAACAACTGATGAAGGAACGAGCCCCTTCACTGACCACACCATTTGACTATCCTAACGTCTGTGTTCTTAGCGTATTTAGGACACCATCATTGTCAGAATCACCTGGGTGGGGGAAGCTAGAAATATGATGTCTTGCAGTTTTTAAAATAATGCTCGAGAAACATAGTTAATTCGGAGGGATTTCCATCAGGCCATGCTTCCAAGCCCCCTCCCCCCTCTATCATCAATGTTCAAATAAAAAATGACAATATTTCTGTGCAACGGTGAAGAAACCCTAGGCTGTCTCCTTGACAAATACACAGCTTACTTAGCGTTGTGTTTTATAAAAATAAAGAGAGAAGAAATATGTTTGGTGGATGTGAGTCAGGTGTGGGGGGAGGGGCTGCCTCCGCGGCCATGCTGAGGGACCAGGCATACAACAGTATAGTATAGTATAGTATAGTATAGTATAGTATAGTATAGTATAGAATAGAATTTATTCAGGGCATGGGAGGGGAGTTGAGAGAGTAGTAGAGACAGAGAAGGGGCGGAGAGAGGAGGAAAGTAAAGTAGAGGCTGGCCATGAGCAGTTGGAGAGATGAGGGAGGGGAATGGGGAGAGAGGGAGAACAGGAGGGAGAGGGCAGAGTGAGAGCAAGAAAGCAAGGGAGAGAGGAGGGGGCAAGTAGCCCCATTTTAGAGTGTGTCAGGCACACCAAGCTGTTGCCAGGTAACTGTAGGGCGGAGCCTAGACAAAATGCTAACACTCAGAAACTCTGCACAGGCACCAGTGAGGAAAATAGACTGGAGACAAATATGGATCATACCCTGTTTTCTACAGTGTCAGGACAGCATGATCATAAGTATGTTTGCAGGACTGAGTGACAGCTATGGTATTAGTATACATAATAATGTCGAGAATACTTTACAAAGTTGGTAAGAGAAGACAAAACCACCACCATCACCACCACCAACAAACAAAATCAAGCCCAATCCATGTGATAGTTTTGGTTGTCAGTCTGACACACACAGAACCATTTCGAAGGAGGGGCCTCATGAGGGATTGCCTAGACTAGTCTGGGTATACTGTACAGGATTGGCTTGCCAGTTGATTGATAAAGGAAGAGCCAGCCCCTAGTGGGCACCATCGTTCCCTACACTGGAGTTGTTAGCTGCTCCAAGTTCTTGTCTTGAGGCACTGAAATAATAGACAACTTGAAACATGAGCTGAATAGACCCCCTTTCTGTTGGAATTGCTTTTTGCCGGGGTATTTTTATCCCAGTATTAGGAAACAAAATCATAGCAGCTCATATTTATGTTTTGAACCTGTTTCAGGAATTTATATACAACAACATATTTATATAAAGACATTTAAAAAATGCAGATGCAGGGCCCCTATTTCAGAACCCTAAAGCAAACTCTTGGGGATAGGAGATGCACAGGCCTGGGTGTCTGCCCAGGGACTCCATGGGGCTGGAGCAGTGAAATCTTAGGCTTTTGTACGGAGTGCATCTTTAGCTAAAAAAAAAAAAAAAAAAAAAAAAAAAAACGAGAACACAGTTGGAAATTTCCACCCTGCATTGCATGCTCAGCTGATCCTTATGGCCTTGGGATACAGAAGATAAGTGTAATAAGACACTGAATATTTGAATCATCTGGGGGACTCATGGAAGGAGCGAGGGCTCAAACAATGAGAATAAGGTCAGGTTCAGGAGAGAGAAGACAAATCACAGAACAAGGAGCAGGGGACCCTCACTGTTTGTACACACTCAGCCAGTGTTTGCTTGGATCTAAAGACATGCAGAGCACGTTTTACACGGTATTTCATATTTATTCTGCAGCCTCTAACACTCCGAGAGGTTAGCACAGCAGGACAAAGTAACTAAGTTGAGCTTGGATTTCAACAGGTGCTGAACCCTGAGCAGCTGAAGATCTGCGAGCAGAGCAGATTGCTTTTCTCCCCAAGTCTTACCACCTTGTGGTGATTACTGTTGGCTGCCTACTTATTAATTAGTTGGTGCTGTTAGATGGCTGCCTAGAAGTAGCTGCTTTGTCATCCCAACCCGGATTCCACCAGACTACAGCAAGTTGCACGTGGGTGGATGTGTGCGCTTTCACACTGGGGAAAGTTATTATTGCCTAGGTGACTTTGCCTAGTGCAAGGCCCTCAAAAAGCTATGGATTAAATCTGGGTTTTTCCAGTTCTTAGGCCCCTGCTAAATAAGAATAATTCTGGGTTGTCATAGGTTCATCCAAGTGCCCTTCTGTTAAAAGTGGAAGGAAGAATAGAGTTGGGAAAGCCGTGTCCTCTCAACAAGTTCCGGGTGGCGCAATCACCGATATGTCATTTACTATACAGTTTTCGATAGTCATTCCCGGCACTGGGAAGAAAAAAGGCAAATATCAGGAGGTGTGGATTCTGCATCCAAATGCCTGAAAATAAAAGCCAACAATTTCCACTATCATTAACTTGAGGGCCTGGGTCGATAGACTGTGCCACCTACTCTGCTGCCCCACGCCCCCCATCATTTATGAGTGGGGAGGGAGGATGGGAGACAGGGGCTGGGCCCGGCACTGAATGTTGCCTTTTCTTGGAGCAACTCCGGATCCTCAGCGTGAAGCCACTTTCCGTGACTTAGCAGTAACCTGGGATCGGAGGGATCGGCCGCGTTTCCCAGGTGGGGGTGTGTGTGGCAAGTGTGTTTTAAATTGCTTTAGGGTTCCTTCCCGCTCTGGGGTCTGGAATCTTTGGCACCTGCGGAGGATGTTCTCCCACCTGAGCTACTAGCTCTCCAAGTGTCATCTCCTCCACTTGCCACGTGGGACCTGCGCGCACCGTCGTCCCCTACACAGGCCACCACCCCTCACCGCGCTAGGTGGGTCCGCGGCCCGGGGCTTGTAACCTGCCCTCCGCCTGCGCTCGCCCTTCGGTCGGAGGCAGAGCCCGGAGCGCAGATCCAGGCGGGAAGGGACTGCCGGATGGCTGGGCGCCGCGGGCCTCCGCCGCACCGGGCATGCTCAGTGGCACGGCCGGCTCGGTGGCCCGCGAGCTGCACCCGGATCTGTGCGGCGGCGGCGGCGACGTGAGCGCGCAGGGGGGCGGCGGCCTCGCCTCGTCTGTGTCTCGGCGCCGGGCTCGGGTGGGTGACGCGCAGTGCCGGGGCAATGTCGGATTTTGACAGCAACCCGTTTGCGGATCCGGATCTCAACAACCCGTTCAAGGTGAGCGCCGGGCCTCGGCCCTGGCCCGCGTTGAGCGTCGCGGTGGCCGCGGAGGCCCTGCGGGGAGGGTCTCGGGTCACAGCGTCACCGGCCGCGCCACCAGCCTAGAGGCTCGCACCCGGCCGCGGACTGGCCGGACCAGGAGCCGGGTCCGGAGCGGAGCGGAGCGGGGCAGGTGTGGCCGCCACTAGTCCTGCCGGCGCGGCGGGCCGCGGGGCGGGGGCCGGGAGGCCGGGGCGCCCGGGGCTGGGGTTGTCATGGGGACCTGGCACTGGCGCTGCGTGCGAGTGACGGCCGAGGTGTGCGGGAGAGAGGCGCGGGTACACGGACGCTGCGATAAAAGGATAAAAGGGTGTTTTTATTATCGAAACTCGGTTGCTCCCAGAGCCACCAGTAGCGCTGCCAGAGGCCCCCCTTCCCACCGGGCCCAGCTTAGGGGAACGAGTATCAAACAGAAGTTAAAAATAAATAAACATCTGGAAACAATAGTGCACGCGGGCATCTCCCCACCTAGCTGCTGTTAGCGAGGTGTACCCTGGGCCATTTTCCAAGCTGGGAGTGCGTCACTGGGGATCCGAGCTGTTTGAGGATTCCGTTCCTCACGTGAGTGAGTTGCTTTCCTTCTTGGAGTGGACATGATTCCCCAGCCTCCGAAGGGTTTGGCACAGAACTAAATGCCCAGGCAGGCCATTTAAATGTTGGTCATCTGCTCTAAAATGTAATGTTGCGTCCGAGAACTTTGCCTTGAAAAGTACTTTGAGTTTCTTAAAAGACTATGAGGCATAGCAAGGCAATTTCTTCCAACTGTTGGCTTGGTTAGTTCTTTCTTAATTTCTCTGACTGTGTGCAACGCAAACTTTAATTTGTAGTCTCAAAGGTGAAGTGGGAACTAATTTGTGGCCACCCAAGTGCTGCTTCTGGCCTGTTGGGTTTACCTCTTTTTAGTGCTTTTGTGGCTTCCCTACAATATTGAAGCATAAAGCACCCCTTCTAATGGTTTAACCTCATGACTGCATGAAGTATTATTTTACGGAAGTTATCTGCTTATACCTGACAGCTGGACTCATTTTGCAGAGATACAGAGAAAGCTCTGCCATGGTTCTGTTGACTGTAACTTTCAACACTATTCCCCTTCCCTGCTCTATTCATTTGCTTTTTTTTTGTTTTTTTGTTTTTTTGTTTTTCATTGTTGTTGTGGTGGTGCAGGGTCTCCTTATGTAGTGTACCTGCCCTTGAAACTTTCTAGCCTTCTGCCTCAGCCTGCTGAATGCTGTAATCACAGATAAAGCACTCAGGTGCATGTTAAAGGACGTCCATGCTCCCCCAACTCACTGAAGTTTCGTTTCATTTACTGTTGGACTCACTTCCATGTAGTTAAAAATTGGCTTATTCTTGTATTATGGATATCCAAAAGAAACATTTCATAATTTGTCAAGTGAGTGTCATTTAAAATAATTAAAGATGAAACATTAAGAACCCATTAGCCTCTCCTAACTCGAATAATTCAGTGCTGCTGTTTTTAAGCACCTAACCACAAGGCTGTTCGTTTTATATCTGGTTATCCATTTCACGATTTCTTTCATATTAGTCTCATGTTAGGGCAAGATCCTGGTTTCTTATCACAGACTGATATATATGTAATGTTGCCGTGACACCTTCCGTTTCTGCTGGGCATAAGGTTGCTGTGATAAACACAAGTAGTTTTCAAGGATTAATCGTGGTAGAAAATGATGAACATTTTCTGTTTCTATAAGGAGATGCATTCAGGACTGTGATTATCCAAGTCCATAGAATGTTCTGAAGGCTGGCTAATTTGTGTCTAAGGAGGTTTGGTTGAATACTTGTACCATGGTTCTCCACTGTAGTGACTGTCACTCCACAGACAGTAGCCCTGGCTTTATCTTTGCATTTGTAGCCAGTCACCCTTCTGCCTCTCAAAGTAACCTTTATATCTGCAGGAGGTTTGCCTTCTGCTGCTTTTGCTTTATTTTGTGTAGAAGTGACTTTTGAAATAAGATTTCTTTCCAGGCCCTTGTTTACAAACTTCCCAGGATTCTTGCTGTCACTTTCTGGTCGATTTTCTTTTTCAATCCTGGTGTTGACATTTTGTTAGCCGGGCTCCATAGTTCATTCCTACTTGATGTTGGTTTGTTTGATTGTTTTTTTGAGACTCTTGTAGAAAAAGCTGGCCTTGAACTCCTGATGGTTGGGTTACCGGCCTTTGTCAGCACCTCAGGCCTTGTGTTGTTTCCTTCCTGCTCTGTTGTGATAGGAACACTTGTAAACATCTTCATTTGAGTCATGTCCTGACAAATCATTCAGAATCCAATATCCTAGGATGAGCTAAGGCTGACTTGATGTTATTGCTCTGCTGGCTTCAGTTCATAAGTCTTCTCTGGGCCCCTGTTTTACTCCTGACTGTGGTAGGCCTAGTGAATGGCTTTAGGACATTTCAGGGTCTTTTGTTATGCTTAAGGAAGTTGAATGAATTAAACATCTATGGTAACCCAAAAACAATATTAATTTTGGGAAATTTATAAAAAATCCATTGTTTTTGAATAGTTAAAATGTGACCTTAAAGCCAGAAAGGGCTGTGCATAGTGACTGATCCCAGCACTTGGGATGTGGAGGCAGGAGGATTTCCTAGTTTGAGGCCAGCATGGTTGATGTAGTGAGTTGTAGGCTAGCCACAGCTAAAGTGGGGAGACCTAGTCTCTCAAAAGTAGACTAAATGTTTTTTTTTTTTTTTTTTTTTTTTCATACTCAACGAGTACTTTGGGAACAGCTGCTACATGTTTCTTATTCGGTTCAGTTTCTGCTTAACCAACAGATATTGCAGCAGTATTTTTTTAAGCTTGTGGATATTAGTCTAATTCAGAGGGCAGGCGAGGCCAGTATAGGGACGTCTGTAGTTGATCAAAAGCTGAAGGAGTAAGACTGGAATGTGGGACTCTTGTTCAGCGGGCAGCAGTAAAGGGGCAAAGATAGCTTTACTTTCTAATATGTTTTTACGTTTTAGTGTAATTGAATTAGATAAATAATAGAAATAACATTTAAGACACCAGGAGAATCAGAATTCAGAGCTTGGAAGTCCATCCTTAAATATATTTGGTTAGGTCTATGGATGTGAGACCGCTTCCGGGTGTGGAATCTGGTGTTAGACTGTACGATGTCCAGGTTCCTAGTTCATTGTTGGTAGTGACTTATAAGGTTGTTTGTTTTTAAAAATGTATTTCTCTGTGCGTGGGGGAGTGGGCTGCCAGTGCTAGTGTGCTTGTGGAGGTCAGATGACAGATTTGTGAAGTTTTCCCCTCCCACCTTTATGTGGACTCCTGGGGCTCAAACTCGGGTCTCCAGGTTTGTACAGGAAGCACCTTTACAGGTTGAGTTGTTTCCTTATCTCTGCTCCTTATTCTTAATCAGGAGCTGAGACTTGAGGCTCTGTGGAGTGGGAGCGGAAGGGAGGGTTAAGTGTGAGCGCCAGGCTTTAAAAAGGTTTGAAAGGGTCTTGGTTCTGGTTTCATCACTAACCAGCTGTGACTCCCAGGCAAGTCACTTAGAGTTGTTAAGCCGCAGCACACTCTTCCCTAAAGTTGGATAAAGTGTCTTGTGCTGGCTTGTTTTATGTCAGCACGATAGAGGCTAGAGTCATTTGAGAGGAGGGAACGTCACTAGAGAAAATGGCTCCATAAGATTGGGCTATAGGCAAGCCTGTAGAGCGGTGGTCCCCAGTGTGTGGGCTGAGACCCCTTTGGGGTCACATATCAGATATACTACATATTACATATTAGGATTCATAACAGTAGAAAATTACAGTTATGAAGTAGTAACAAAATAAGTTGATTTGGGGGTCACCACAACATGAGGAACTGTATTAAAGGGTCACACATTAGGAAGGTTGAGAACCACCGCTGTAGAACGCTTCTCAGTGATATGGGAGGGCCCAGCCCCTTGTGGGTGACACTGTCCCTAGGCTGGTGATCCTGGGTGCTATTTAAAAAAGAAAAGCAGGCTGAAGAAGGCGTGGAGATCAAGCTAGTAAGTAGCACCCCTCAATGGCCTCCCTATCAGCTGTGGCTTCCAGGTTCCTGCCCTGACTTCCCTCAGTGATGGACAGTTACCTGGAAGTCGAAACTGAATAATACCTTTCTTCCCCAAGTTGCTTTGACTTGGTGTTTCATCACAGTAAAGGTAACTAACCCTAACTACTAGGACATGGCACTCACAGGATCTGAGGACTACATGGAAGCATGTAGAAAGTGCTCAGTGCATGGTGGCTTTAGTAAGGTGCTAGGTGCTTTGTCCCTAGCTACCTGCTAGGCTCTAGGTCCAGACCAAGGTTATCTAAAATTTAGTGGTTCCCCCCCACACACACACTATACATCTGTCTCTCTCTAATCTTTTTTATTTAAAAATTTTCATTATCACTGTGTATGTATGCTTGTGTGCATATGCCACTGTGTATGTATGGAGGTCAGAGGACAACTTTGATGGTTCATGGGTTACAGGGATCAAACTCGGGTTGTCAGGTTTATACGGTAAGTACCTTTACAGGCTCAGCTGCCTTACCATCCTCCACCTTATGTTTGGAGACATGGTCTCTCCTGAACCTGGAGCTTGATGATTGGCTAGACCAGCTGGCCCAGAGATCTTCCTGTGTCTGCCTCTCCAGTGCTGGGATTGGCTGGCTTTTTGTGGGAGTGCTCAGGCTCTGAATTCAGATTCTCATGCTTGCTCATCAAGTCCATTATCCATTGAGCCATCTCTCCAGTTCCTAGAAACAGCATGTTCTTAGGATCTATTTTATTAGTTGTTGATCTCTAATAGTACCTAATTTATAGATTAAACTTCATTTTGGGTATGTATGTGTATAAAAACGTGCATAGTTTAGCTTAGATACAGTGTGATTCATAATGCCTTGCACAATGTCTCAGTGCTGTCATCTTTTTTGGTTTTTTCTTTAGTTGTAGTCCAGAGGATGGAACCCAGGGCTTGAACACATTAGGCGAGTGCTCTCCTGCAGAGCTAAGTCCTGCCCTCTGAACCTGTAATCTTTAAAAAACAGCCCGTAAAGCAATATTCTCCACGTAATTTTAGGAGCATTAAGAATTGAGTTGAGCCTGGTGGGGTAGCCAGCACCTGTAATCTCTTCCCTTGGTTGGAGAAGACTGAAGGACCATGAATTTGAGGCCAGCTTGGACTTTGCTTTTTTTTTTTTTTTTTTTTTTTTAGAACTATGGACAAGACTTTTGTCACTAAAAATGTTTCCCATAATTCAAGGATTCAGGGTTGCTAATCAGCATTCAGGCAGCTATGATGAAATACATCACACTGGGTTGTTTATAAACAGCAGGGGTTTGTCGCTCTTCAATCCAGAAGCTGGGGAGTCCAAGATTGAGGCTCTAACAGACTGAATGTTGCATCCGAACCAATGATTCTTTAAATAGTGCATTCAGATAGGTCTCAATTGAAATGGCACTTCCTGGGTCCTCTCTTTAAGGGCATTAATTCAATCTGTGAGGCCACAGCCCTTGTGACTTAACTACCTCTGAAGGGCGCTACCTTGTGTAATATTGCCTTAGTTTTAGGTTTTAACATTTACTGGAGGTGGGGCACATATTCTGATCCCAGGATCACTTGCTTTCATTCTGTAACATGGATGGTGTCATCTGTCTTGTCTCATGTTTATAGTGACATTTGCAGTGATCTCTCTCCTCCACCCATTTAAAATTTGGAGTTTGGAGATTGGATAGCATTACGAAAAGACTTCAGTATTTTTTTCTGCAATAGCTACATTTTGAAGACCTAATCTTTCAGTATTACGTAGGGACACAGTGATTCATCGATGTCAACTGTCTGAATCTGGGCTCTGTTGTCCTCGGGTTAGCACTTTTGAGCTATTGATTATATTGAGTTAGGTGCTGCCCATTAAATACAGCACTGTTACCACTGCCTCAGTTTTCCTGTTAGTATAAACAGTGTCTAAACACCGTGGCTTTCACAGCAGTCAGTTGCTTCTTGGTGATCCTCACGGTTGAGCTAGAGTTACCGGCTTTTTTTTTTTTTTCCTTTAAATGTGTCTTGGTTATTTGACAGCTTGAATGCGTGGTTTAAGGTGCCTTCAGTTCACTGCCTGCTTGTCACCTGGAGCTGCCGGGGTGGGCAGTGGTTGTGATGTTTTCCCGTGTGGTATCTTTGCTGGGCACAACCTGAAGTCTGCAAACACAAAGGCACAGTGTGGAAGGGGACAAGAGCAGAGGATTTAAGGGATTATGGGATCATAAGCCACTCCTGCTATTGGTCAAAATAAGCCCCAAGTCATCTTAGATTTTAAAAAAGAGGTGACGGGGGAATCCGACTCCTTTTCTTGACAAGAATGGCTGTCTCTCCTGACAGAGACTTGAGGACTGAAAAGCTGTACCTGGCTAAAATGGTGAGACAGGTACTGAGGGAGCTCAGTAGGCTCCCACTATAATCCAGGAGTGGGAGGCATGTAGCAGTTGCTAGCTCTGGCAGATCCCGCATCCATCAGGTACATGGTAGCTCCCGTGCAGAGGATGGCTGGGTTCCTTGCTTCAGATCCAGCTCTACCTTCTTCTTACCTTCTTCTGGTTTTCGATGTTCTCTCTTAAGTCTTTTTCCACTACTGAACCCTGGGAGTCAGAAGCCAGTTCTCATTTTGAAATAACTCCTTTCAGTCTTGCTGGTACAAGTCTCTTAATAGTTCTCATTAATGTTATGCAAGTTCAAACCATGTTTCAAAACCGTATCTACAGTTGGCTTTTGAGACAAGCCTTCTGTACTTGGGTGCTCAATAGTTTCAGGTGCTCAGGATCAGCTCTGTTTAGAAATGCTTCGGTCCTGTTGGGTGTTTTCTGGGTCCCATGGACATTCTCAGTGTGGTACAGTGAGAAGCTGCTGTACCTTTTAAAGCCAGCATTCAGGCACAGTTTTGTTTAGGGATCGTCATCCATAGCTCCAGTTGTCAGTTGACATGCCTTCAAAGAGAACTCAATTGAGGAATTGCCTCTATCTTTGAGGCCTGTCTTTGAGGTCCTTCCTAATTGCCAGTGGATGTAGGAGGGTCCAGTCCCTGTTGGCATTCTCCTCCAATGGGTGCAGGAGGGTCCAGCCCCTGGTGGCATTCTCCTCTAATGGATGCAGGAGGGTCCAGCCCCTGGTGGCATTCTCCTCCCACCCCTATCTTAAGCAGGTGTTCCTGGGTTGTGTAAGGAAGATAGGTGAGGAGTCCAGAGGAAGCAGGTCAGCAAGCATCATTTTCCTGTGTTCTCTGCTTAAGTTCCTGCCTTCAGGTTCCTGCTTGGTTTCCTTTGATGCTGGGTTGTAACCTGTAAGCCCGTAAGTGCTTTCCTCTCCAAGTGCTTTTGCCCAGGATGCTCCATCACAGCCACAGGAAAGCAAACTAGGTCAGACTCGTAGCTTTAAGAGCAGTCATGCCTGAGGGAATGACCGTGGACACTAAATTGTTCTTCAGCTTACATTATTGAAAATGTTTAAGTGTGCTTAATATTTTGTAGTACTGGATGTATACCTGATAAACTTAGTGGTTCTTCCTTTGCATGTTTGTAGGTGTGTGCAAATGACATTGTGTTTGTGGGAATATGGGTGGACAGGCTGTATGATGGACATTGTTGTGGAGTTCAGAGACAACCTTTGGTGTGAGTCCTTGCCTTCTACCTAGTTGGAGATAGAGTTGCTTGTTGTTCGCTGCTCTGGACATCAGTGTCTGGGGCTTCTCCTGTGTTCGCCTCCCCTTTGCAGTAGAAGCACTGGGATTCAGATACGGGCACTGAACCTGGCTTTACATGGGTTCTGAGCATTTGAAGTCAAGTCCTCCCTCTGTGTGGCAGGTGCTGTTCCATTGAGACAGTGTCCTAGTCCCTTACTACTTTTTATTATGATGAACTTTGATACAGTTTCTAAAGATATGTGCATTGGATTAATGATGAGTGACAGGTTCCAAAAAAACCTAATCATTGTACAATCTTTGCTCTAGTGTAATCATTTAGTTACTGCCCTCATTGGCTAAGTACATGGTACGAGTGGTTTGCACATAGCAAAGCGTGTCCAATGAGAGCGGCCAGAAAGGTCCCGAAGTAAGTCGCAGGCAGCCTTATAAGCAGTCACTGAAATGGATGGAAGGCCAGCAGGAAGTAGAGCTGCCATCAGGTACTTGACGGCTCCTTGCTTGGTTAAGTGAACAAACCGATTACTTATTGCTTTAGATAAAGTATCCAAAGCTTACTGGCTTTCTGCATAAAGGTGGACTTTGCCCCAACCTAGAGACTGTTTCATCAACTAGAATAGCCTGGAAATGCTTTCATAAATGTAATTCCTCCAGCACTTGGTGGAGTTGTTCAAGCAGAAGCTGAATACTCTGTAGCGATGTCGTGGTGGAGGTGTGTGTGTGCGGTCTGTTCTGAGACTGCTTCGCTCTGTTTGCATCACCGTAGTGTTTTGTGACTGCACACCTGCGATGTTCTGCTCTACCTAGTAGGTACTGGAGTTGACTCTGGTCACGTCAGCAACAGAGGAGGCCTCATGCTTCTGGGGGACTCCTCAAGGGGCAGCCCTCAGTGGTTGTTCATAATACAGCTGTTTAATCGTGTCCTCTGCTGAGTGATGTTGGCCTCACATGACTGAGTTTATCAGGGTATTTGGTTAGGGGAGCACTGGAGTAGGAGCTGTCCGCTCTCCCTGGGGCTTCTGAGGGGCATTTTTGAGGCTTTCTGATGTGCAGTTTAGCTGCTTCTGAGCTGTAGGGACAATGAAGAAGCCAGTGTCTGTGGAGGCTGATGTACTTTCCGTATGCATTTTAAACAGCTCACCGCCCCTCAGCATCCATTTGTTTTCAGTGAATATTGATAAACAGTAAATGCAATGTGACTTTTTTCAAAGCTATAATGAATAAAACTTGTATTTATATGTAATTTTAAAGGAACTATTTATTTATTTTATGTCTATGAGTACACTATAGATACGTTCAGACACACCAGAAAAGGGCATCAGATCCCATTACAGATGGTTGTGAGCCACCATGTGGTTGCTGGGAGTTAAACTCAGGACCTCTTAAAGAGCAGTCAGTGCTCTTAACCACTGAGCCATCTCTCCAGCCTGTAGTTTTTGATATTTTGCAGGAATAGTGCAGATCCAGTTTGTGTTTTTAAATGACCAGGAGAGCTCTAGCAACAGGTATGGGATATAAAGCATGAAGGGGTGTGCTTGACCCTGTAACAAGGGCACTTGCTATTTTGTTTATTGCCATTTGTCCCTGTGGAGCTAGGCTCTCTACTGTTCTTCTGACTTCACATCTGTCCTGGGGCCAAAGCCCATCCCCTTTCCTGTGTAAGGGCTACCATGAGAATCCCCTGTAAACTCTACCCAGAGAACAAGCCAGTAACCACCTTCTGGCCTTTAGCGTTAGAATGAAGATGTTTTTGAGCCAGTGGCGCTCAGTAGAAAAGTTTCTGCTTAGCAGGCCCAAGGTCTGGGTTCGCTCTGGAGCTGGCCCTTGGCCTGCTCCCCATAATGTCAGTTCATCAGCTGCTGGACACTTGGACCGTCTTTTCTCCTGTGCTAGCCGTTTTGACTGATGCTGCTGTACTCGTGCAGATTCGCACTTGAGTGCTTGTTTTTAAGTCACCTGGGTAGTACCCCAGTCATATGGCCGCTCTCATCCGAGGAACCGTTTTCCTCCATGGCTGTGGATGATGCAGACTTCTCTGTCTTGGCAATGCTTCTTACTGCCTGCTTTTGATTCTAGCTGTCATAGCTATTAGTCTCTCTGCTTCAGCCTCTGGGTGCTGGGCATCCCAGTGTGCAGCACTGTAGTCAGCTAGTCTTGTGCTGCTGATTCGGATTCCCTGTGTTGAGGATGGTCCTGCTTACATATCAGTATTGTGTATCTTGGGAGAAGTATCTGCTAGCTCTAAGAGAGTTCTTTATCACTTATTTGTCTTGGAAACATTTCTCCCATTTTTATTTTCTTGAATTTTGATTATACAAGTTGCAGTGGGGCTGTATCTGTTGCATTACTTGCTTTGGTTTGTGTGAGGCTCAGGGTTTGGTCCCCAGTAACACACTTACACAAACACATGGACATGTGCATACGCACAGCAGCCTTTAACTTTGATCTTACCGTGTAGCTCGGACCTCGTGGTCTTTCTTCTTGCCTCCTCCCAGGTGCTGTGATCACAGGTCTGCCACCACATAGGACAGATCCCCTTCAGTTGTTCGTATCTTGGGTCATAGCTAAACGTTCTTTGCCGAGTCTGAGATGAGGAGGCTTTATTCTTGTGTTTCCTTTAAGCATTTTACAGTTTTATCTAGCTCTTGCATTAGTTTCATGATTGACTTTTAGTTAGCTTTTGTGTGCAGTGTGAGGTAAGGACCAAACTCATTGTGTGGCGTATGGACATCAGTTGTTCTATCCCATGCGTTGAGAACAGTGTTCTTTCTCCAGGATTTTTGGCACCTGGCTGAACACCACAGAATCCTTTTAAAATGCTTGTTCTTACAAAGGAAAATGCAATATTTTATCTATAAAGCTCCTCATGTTTCATGCAAAGATGGCTGAGTGACTGGGATCTCCAGAGTGTTGGATAGCCTGCCCAGCTTGTCACCTTGATGGTGCTAGTCCTCTAACGTGATGAGCATGTGAACAGTTAAACCCAACACAGTGGATTTTACCTGGTTCCATTGTGGTTATCAATATCTATGTTACCAACTTGATAACCTTTTCCTTAAAGGTTCCCTTAAAAGGAAATCTTGCATTTGTTCTGAGAATATAGGAGAATTAAGGAATACATTTTTACTTGGAGGCTAAAACACTGGAACTGCTCGAACTCACAGAGGAAGAAGCATTGTGTGAAGCGTTAGCATTTTGAGCTTCAGTCAGGTCCAGCATTGCGTGCTGGTCCTTGTGCTGCAAAGGAGAAATGTGGGTGATCGTTATGAACTAATAATTTTAACTTTAGTAATAGGAAGCAAAATAAAATACTTTGTCTTAAAGTTAGCATATATTAATTATGCCTAGTAATGGATTTTACTAGGACATTTTCATGCATTTTAATGTATTTTGATTATCTCGATATATCCCTATAACCCTTCTTCATTCTCTCCCCCAACTCCTGCTGCTCTGTTTCTCTTCCCAAGGAGTTCCTCTTCCACGGTCATGTCTGTCTATCTGTCCTCTCCCTCCTTCCCTCCCCCA
>JANHMN010000014.1:17103151-17138224 GCA_030674055.1 Rhabdomys pumilio | reverse complement strand
GAGAGTTGGGGAGGGAGCACCAGGCTGGCCTTTATCCTTGCTACTGGCTGTCCCGATTAGTGCTGGGAGCCAGTCGTGCTCAGGAGATGAGCCAGACAGGCTCAGGCTGAGCAGGCACTTGTGGGCTTTTCTGTCAGCTGTGTAGCGCCTGCAGTAGCAGGCCCTTTTCTGAGGGAGAAGCTATGCCAGCGTGAGGTGACTGTGAGAGTTGGCAAGCCTGGAGAAGTAGGCTGGGGCTGGGCTAATGGTCAGAAGCCTTATATATTTATCTGAGGAATCTGAGTTTAGTCTTAAAGATGATAGGGAGACTTTTTAAAAATCTGTAATGTGTGAGGAGTGGAAGAAGGAAACCACAAAATCAACTCTGCCTTGTCAGAAGCCGACTGTGAGGAACTAGAGTTGTAATTGACAGGGCAGTAGATCCTGATAGGAGCTGTACTGCATGAGAACTTGTTAGAAACACAGATTTTCTTTTATATTTTATATTTTATTTTATTTTATTTTATTTTGGTGGGTGCATTGGTGGTTTTGCCTGTATGTATGTCTGTGTGAGGGTATCAGACTCCTGGGACTGAAGTTACAGGAAGTTTCAAGCTGCCATTTGGGTGCTGGAAATTGAACCTGAGTCCTCTGGAAGAGCAGCCAGTGTTCCTAACCTCTGAGTGCATACCTTTAATCCCAGTACTCTGGAAGCAGAGGCAGGGGGATCTCTGAGCTTGAGTCTAGAAAGTGAGTTCAGGACAGCTAGGGCTACACTGAGAAACCTTGCCTCAGAAACAAACAAACAAACAAAACTAAACAAAAACAAAGCAAACAGATTTTCAAGCCCCACTCTAGAACTGCTAAGTCAGCCCAGGTTGGTGTGGAGTCGTCCGTTTCATTTGATTGGTGCACCAATGGTTGAAAGTGGAAAGAAACATCCTTCAGATTGTGAACTGCATCTCACATAAAGTCTATAGTTGATTTTAGTTGGCATGTTCATTATATTTGTGTTTGACACTTAAAATTGAAGGAAATAAAATAGAATTTTGTGATTTAGTAATTTTTATAGGAAAGCTTAATATTCAAAGATTTCCTAGCACACTAGGAAAATGTGCTGATGTATTTGGAAGGGGAGGAGCCTAGGCCAAGTACAGACATAAACTACAGACACAGCAGTGATACTGGCGAGAAAAAAGTCAGGGGAACGGAATCGTGAATGTTCTAGGTTTTGGCTGAATATGACATTAATTTCTGAAATTGGGAAAACAGAGGTGCCATTTTAAAAAGAGGACCCTCCCACTCTTAGAGAAAGCGCTACAGGGGTCAGTGGCTGCTGAGAGAGGGCAGATCTCCTTCCTTCAGGGATGAGCTCCCTGAGAGGTTATCTGATCGAGGTGGTTAGCCTTGGATTCGCAAACACAGGAGACAGGAGCACATGAACTCAGTGGGTTATGTATCACCAAGGACCAGCCTTGGCTTGGAGAGGGTTCTGAGAGAAGGGGAGTCTGGGAGCAGCGAAAAGAACTCAAGTCTAATCGTGGGTCCTATTTCTTCTGTTCGAGACAGCTCTCTCTGCTAGTAAAATTCTAAAAGTCCTCTTCATAACTCATGGCTTTTCTGACCAAAGTCAGAAAAGGTGCTATAAAAAAATTCAAGTCAGAAATCCTGTTAGAAAAAATTTTAAATTCTTGCATTTTCCAATCAAAATCAGAAAGCCAGGAAAAAACTCTAAAAAGCTGTGTTTGCTCTTCAGCCGGCCTTCTCTGGACAGCTGCTAGAGAGCATTCTGAAAGAGCTGTCAGGGCTCTAAATCTTGGAATTTCCAACCCAGGTCAGAAATCCTTTTTAAAAAAAAAATTTAAAAGAGCTTTTAAAAAATTCTAAAAATTCTAAAAGAGCTGCATTCCCTTTCCATGGACTTTTAACTAAAATGAAAAATTCTGTTAAAAAAATTCTTAAAGAGATCTCTAGACTGTTCAGCTCTCACTAGAAAAATTGTACAAAAAAGAGCTGCCGTCACTTTCTGCTGACTCAGCTCATACAGACCAAACATCAGTTTAGTTATTTATCCCAGGTTCCCTCTTGACCAGCCCACAAATTGCATTCCAGACCTTAGCTCCTTGACTCTTAAAAAAAAAAAGGACAAGTAGTACTTTATTTTTATTTATTTATTTATTTTTAACATTGGGATAAACAAAATCAGAGATCTGCCTTCTTTGTAAATTTAGCTGGGTAGGCCCCCTTGTCCTGAGATTAGCATTCTGACCACACCTGGACCTAAATTAGCTCTGTTCTCGAAGGCCTTAAATTCAGGAATCCACCTGCCTTTGCGAGCACAAACAAAAAAATCTCAGCTGGGTGGGGTCTTGCATGTAATCACCACTCCCTAAATCTCTTATCTCCTTCCTTTATTTCCTGACAAGCTGGCTCAGTGCAGCTGCCTCTGTTCCTCTAGATCTGTGAAGATCCATGTACAACTCATACTGCATCCTTATATTTTTGCATAGTTGAGAAATCATATAGTTCCAGACTCGTGTTTTGGGAGTTCTTTCCACACCCTTAAAGGCTGTCCTGAAGATCCCAGCGTTTACTGTTTTGCTGAGGCATTGACCACACCTTTGCTTCCCGGCCTCATGCTGTGTCTGATTATCATGGAGTCATAAACTCCATATACATACGTGAGTGCATACATATGTGTGTTTGCACACACACACACACACACACACACACGTAACAATAGGAATTAAAGGAGAGATCATGATTTGGGAGGTAGAACATAGGAGGGTTTAGAGGAAGGGGGTGGGAGTGATACATAGTTACTCATGTGTGAAATTCTCAAAATAATGAAACATCACAAAAATAAAAAGGAGACTAAGAAGCCAGCATTCAGGAGGCTGAGGTATTAGGACGCCTGGGCTATAGAGTGAGACCCTGTGGCATAACGGGTGTGAACTTTCTGTTGTTGATCTTACAAGTGGTGGGTTTAACCGAAGCGTCCTAGGCAGCCAGCAACACACAGTAAGTAAGTGGGTCTGCTTCACTCTTTATAGACAGACTAGCAGGTAACTTGCGTCTAACACATGTTTTATTTGTTTTTCTTTGAGGGTGTGAGGGCTATGGGTTTAAATATTACCTTTGTTGAAATGTTGAATACGTCTGACAGTACTTCCAGTTTGCTTTGTTTTGCTGAGTGACCAAAGGTTCAGATAAAGCAAATAGTATATAAATATCAAAATTGTGTCTTAATTATTAACTCATATATTTTTTTTCTCTTTCAATTTTTTTTTTCAGGACCCATCTGTCACACAGGTGACAAGAAATGTACCACCAGGACTTGATGAATATAATCCTTTCTCCGACTCGAGAACGGTAACATTATTTATTTTTTGCACTTCTTTTGAATGTTTAAATGGAAGTTAAATAGGGGATTTTTTAATTATTTTTTTTCAGCTGATGGATTAAGTGAATGTAAAACAAGCTATGTGGATGTGTTATTTAGAATTCAGAAAGTTAGGATTGTTTTTCTTTGTGGTAAGGACATTGATGGTCACCTGGAAATTACCATGATGGCTCTAGGGAAGTTCCTGAGATTTCCTCTTCTGTTCTGTAAACTAACGTGCTAGCCCTGTGTTGTATGGACCTCTTCATAGTACCTGAAGCATTGGGCAGTGATGGCGTGCTGCCTTTGTGGGAATGTGGGCGATGTTCTCCTACAGTGGGGACTGCCTGTGGTGTTTGTGTGCTTGTCGTTGAGTCACCTGCTGCTGTAGCAGTTTCCTTCTGGAAATCTACTTGCTCTGGGAAAAAACTTTCTTCCTCTCAAAATTCAGTGTTGCATCGGGTATGAGAAGAGCTCCCCTGATGGGTGCTCTGCTACTCTGGGCTCATTAGGGGATAAAAGGACCATGCTCTGCCGTGCAATAAGGTCATAACCAGTTACAGTTGAAGCTTTTGTTAAAGCCTTTCTGATAATTTTATTTGACAGGATTTTAGAACTTTGAAGGAGCTTTCTCCTCAAATAATATTGTCTTCTAAAGTTTTGTTGATACCTTATACAATTGTACACAGCAGGTCCCTAGTTATAAACATTTGTGACTCTGAAACTGTTAGTCACCCATGGACACTTGAGTTGTGTGTCTGGATTTTTATCACCCTGTAATGATCCTTAACTGGCAATCACCTCTTCTGGTGAGTATTTTTCACGGTGTAGAAGATTATTCTGAAAGATAATATAGAATTTCCTTGGGGGTTTCTTCAATGTGTGTTTTACTGACTCCCTAGTTTTATAGGAGCTTTATACAAAGTTGTAATTAAAAACAAAAATGTATTTGGTCTTTGTCCTCAGTTCTGGGTATATAGATCCTGAAACTTTTGGAATTTGATGGATGTTAATGAGATGACTGGTGACTTTGTGTCCCTAGGTGCTTCAGGATGTGTGTGTGTGTGTGTGTGTGTGAGTGTGTGTGTGTGTGTATGTGAGTGTGTGTGTGTGTATGTGAGTGTGTGTGTGTGTGTGTGTACCAAGAGCCTGGTGCCCATGGAAGCCAGAAGGAGGCATCAGATTCCTGGGAACTGGAGTTACAGATGGTTGTTCACTACCTCGCAGGCGCTGGGAACTGAGTCCAAGTCTTCTGTAAGGGCAGCCAGTGTTCCTAAAGGCTGAGCCAGCTTCCTGGCTTGCTGCTCCTGTTTTGCTCAGCCTGTTTTCTTATAGAACCCAGGACCATCAGCAAAGGCATGGTCCCACCAACAATGGATAGACCCTCCCCCATCAGTCACTAATTTAAAAAATGCCCTACAGGCTTGTCTACAGCCTTGTCTTATTGAGTCACTTTCTTGAGGCTCCTTCTCAGAAGACTTGAGTGTGTGTGCAGTTGACATAGACCTAGCCAGCATACACCAGGTTCTCTTCAGAGATGGGTGACTAAGGAATAGACGTCCTGCCTTTGGAAAGTTTGTCACCTGAATGGGATTCAAAAACCTCCACGTACATACAGAGAGGATACACATGGGACAAATGAAACATAAAATAGTAAAGTACAGTCCTGGATGTTGGGTCTCTGCAGTCAGAGAAAGGCTTTTTGGAAGAGCATCTAGTCAGGCTGTAGTGAGAGTGTCTAAAACTTAACCACGGCTGTGAGTTTTCTAAGCAGGCACATCAGTGCCAGGATCATGATTGTTGTCAAAGAGCCCTGTGAGGCATGTGCTGCATTTTTGTTTTTTAAGATATGTTTTATTTCATGTGTATGGGTGTTTTGTCTGCATGTGTCCCATGTGCCTTTAGTGCTGGTGGAGGTCAGAAGAGGGCCTTGGATCCCCGGGAGTTCATTGATGGGTGTGAGCTGTCCAGTGGGTGCTGGAAACCAAACCTAGGTTCTTTGCGAGAGCAGCAAGTGCTCTTACTGAGCTTTCTCCAGCCCCTAAAATTCCCTGACTAATTGAATTAAATGGTGTGTTTGACTTTGGTCCAAACACTCTTTTAGTTGATTGCTGTATTCATATTTGTTTTAGAAGGTATGTGTGACATGGAAGCTTCTAGATTGTTGCATAAGGATGTGATGAGTTACTTTAGGTCAGCAGGCAGATTCTACAGCAGGATGGCTGAGTGTATAACCTTGCTGAGATTTTAAAAGTTCACACTATTTTATTAAAAGTAGGTTTCTCAGGACTAGGAAGCTGGCTCAGCCTTTAGGAACACTGGCTGCCCTTACAGAAGACTTGGACTCAATTCCCAGCGCCTGCGTGGTAGCGAACAACCATCTGTAACTCCAGTTCCCAGGAATCTGATGCCTCCTTCCATCTTCCATGGGCACCAGGCTCTTGGTACACACACACACACACTCTTGGTATACACACACACACACACACACACACACACACACACACACGAAAAATATTCATACACATGAAAAATAAATCTTAAAGATTTCAATCAAGGTGTTGGTGATATGTACTTTTGATACTAGCACTCAGAAGGCAGAGGCTAGTGGATCTTTGTGAGTTCAAGGCCAGCCTGTCCATGTAGAGAGTGCAGACCAGCTAGAGATATACAATGAGACTCTGTTCTATGAAATCCAGTTCCAATGGATACATCTACAAAACAATTCCCACACCTAAAGCTAAGGAAACATTTCAGAAGAGGGAGTGGAAAGATTGTAAGATGAGGAAGTTTGCTGTGAAATTGTGTCTCCTAGTAATTCGAGAAGCTACACCCAAATAGTGTTACCAACATGACTGCTTAAACAAGGACAGCAACAGTAGACATGTCAAAATGGATAGTAGAAAGCCAGGAGGTCAACCTTATATAAAGAACTACAGGCAGCTGAGGAATGCTCAGAGTGGGAGAGGTAGTCTTCCACACAGAAGAGCATTCCAGCTGGTTATCCAACAGCAGATGGTCAGCCCTGAAGACATACATAAATGTAACATTATACAGACTAAGGAGGCTGTATTTAGGAATATATATGTGTATACATATATGCATGTAACAGCAAGTGATGAAAAAAGAGGATGCCTTAGAGTTAGTGTTACTGAGATGAGAAGTCATGATTGAAGCAACTTGGGGAAGAAAGGATTTATTTGGCTTACATGTCCTCATTACTATTCATCACTGAAGAAAGTTGAGATAGGAACTCAAACAAGGCAGGATCTATGCAGAGGCCGTGGAAGAATGTGCTTACTGACTTCCTGTTGTAGTTAGGGTTTTAGTGCTGTGAAGAGACACCATGACCAAGACAACTTTTATAAAGGGAAACAGTTGATACTGGCTTACATTATGTGTCCATTGTCACCATGGTGGGAAGCATGGCCTCCTGCAGGCAGACATGATGCTGGAGATGGAGATGAGTGTTTGACATCTTGATCCCCAGGCATCAGAAGGGACCTGTGTGCCATATTAGACAAGGCGCAAGCACAGGAGACCTTAGAGCTTGCCACCACAGGGGCACACTTCCTCCAATATGGCCACAACTTCTAATATACCACTCCCTTTGTACACAGCAGTTAAACACACGAATTTATGGGATTATACCTTTTTAAACCACCACATTCCCCATGGCTTGCTCAGTCTGTTTATAGAACCCAGGACTACCACCCCAAGGATACCAAGGTACCACCCACAATGGGCTTGGGCCCTCGAACATCAGTTATTTATTAAGAAAATTCCCTACAGACTTGCCTAGGACCTCATCTTGTAGAGTCATCTCTCTCTCTATTTCTTTCTATCTATCTATCTATCTATCTATCTATCTATCTATCTATCTATTTATCTATCTTTTTGGATTTTTGAGATAGAACATCTCTGTATAGTCCTGGTACTCACTCTGGCTGGTCTTGAACTCACAGAGATCTGCCTGCCTTCTGAGTTCTGGGATTAAAGGTGTGTGCCACTACGTTCCAGGCTGAAGCAGTTTTCTTAATTGAGACTTCCTTTTCTCTGGTGACTTTAGTTTCTGTAAAGTTGTCATAAGCTAGCACTTTGGCTATGACTTTGAGAGAGATCAAGGAAGAGTATATGGGAGGGTTTGGAGGGAGGAAATGGAAGGGAAATAATGTAATTATGATCTCAGAAGAAGACTTATGATGTACAAGGTTTTTTTCTTGAAAGAAAACCAGGTAGTTAAAGAGTATAGAATGAAAAGTTGAATAATTTTATAGTTTTTGATATACAGTTAAAAATTCAAGAGTTTTTCCAAGATGCCATGTAATGTAGACAAAGCATCTGCTGGTGTGGGAGCTCTGGGCACTTGGAGTGGGCCTAGTCTGACTTAAGATGTGCTCTAAATATAGCCATCTAGAGTTATGAAGCCATCTATGTAGACAAAGCATCTGCTGGTGTGGGAGCTCTGGGCACTTGGAGTGGGCCTAGTCTGACTTAAGATGTGCTCTAAATATAGCCATCTAGAGTTATGAAGCCATCTATGTTGCTTGAGTGTAAGGTGCATTTTGTTACGGAGATTATGCACATATACAGCACATGCTAGGTAGGCCCCTGCTCTGTCTTCTGAGTTGCTAGAGCAATGATTGATCCTTAGGAACGGGTCAGGAACACTTCCCTGTAACCAGGTAATGGTTTACATTACCTTAGTTGCTCATGGCCTCTGACAGGGTTTCTTCATCTCACACAGAGGTAGGGAGGAAAGCATTGAGTTACATAGTTGCAGGATGAAGCTTTAGCTGCAGGACTGACTTGTTCCTAATAGTGCTAGTGCCCTCTCTCCGTTTAACACCGAGTTGCCTCTTGCTGGGCATGTTCTTCTCTCTCCGCAGCTCCCTGGCCCGTATTCTGGAGCTTACTCCCTGTCTCCTCTAGAGCCAGTCTGTTTCCATCTCGTTTAATGACACTGTGCTTCTGTTCTCTAGTGTCCTAGTGGCTAGAAGGACAAATGGTTCTGGGCTCGGATAGCTTCCTTCCCTCTATCTAATCAGTGGTCACATCCTCACTCCCTGAAGAGCTCTCTTTACCTGTCTGTCCTTTCAACTGAAACCAAACTGTCCTAGTTTAGAAATCTGCAGAATGGCACAGTGCTGGCCTTCCAGAGATGCAAGGCCTCCAGTCTGCCTTCAGACTACTGTTTATACTGTTGGGGAACTATTTTCTTAGGGGTAGAAGAACTCATCTACTTTCCTTAGAAGTGATTATACGTTCTCCACTGAACAGTTCAGCATGTGGGTCAGCTGACTCGAACTTAGCATGTCTCATTTGCTCACTTATAGAAAAACTGAGGAGGACCCAGTGTGTTCCAGGTTACCCATCTAGGCTTGCCTCAGCCTAGTCTAGTGTGCTGTTTGCTTTAGCCAAAGCCATCAGTCTCCCTACACACCAAACCTCGCTGAAATCCCCTGACTTGGCCTTCTACTGTTGTGAAGGAGTCAAGAGACTGTGTGATCACAATGCCTGGGTTTCCTAGGTTATCCTCACCTTCAGTGGGGTCAAGGCAGCCATTTACACAGTTTTCTATTCTTTGATGAACTATCACAAACTCTGGCATGAAGCAATAATAAGCTTACTCCACAGTTTCTACGGGTCAGAAGTCTGGGCTCAATAGAGCTGACACCTTCAGTCAGTCTAAAGCTGTGTTGAAGGTATTGTCCATGTTGTATTTTTTAAAGATTCATTTTTCATTATATGTCTGTGTGTGGGTATGTGCATATGAGTGCAGGTGCCCACAGATGCCAGAGGAGGGTATCAGGTCCTCCTGAGCTGGAGTTGTAGTCCGTTGTGAGCTACCATGTGGGTGCTGAGAACCAACTTTGGAGCCTCTTGAAGAGCAGTATTCTTAACTGCTTAGCCATCTCCACAGCCTCCTGTGCTCTGTTCTTATCTAGGCTTTGACTAGAGAAGAATCTTTGACAGGCTCCTTGAGGGTCCTGGCCAAGACCACACTCTGTGTATGACAGTCTTAGCTATTTTCAGGCAGTTAGTTACTGCCTTTCACTGGACACAGACCTCCCCTGTAGTTCCCAGGGGATACATGGGTCTCCCAACATGCCCACTCTGTCTCTTCTATAGAGCCTCTTAGTCTAGTCTGCTAAGGTAATTCTTAAGGAGTGTAGTAGAATCAAGAGGGTGGCAGTCTGTCACCATTACTGTTTGTCAGTATTTTGTTGGTTAGAAGCTTGTTAAAAGCCCTGAAGTGCTTTCATGAGGAGGATTCTATTTCAAAGATGGGAGCACCGTGGGGGAGGACGGGAGGGTTCACTTTAGAGCCGAGTGCCACACTGGGAATTAGATAGTATGTCAGGACTATGTCTGTGTTCCTCCTGTCTGTTGACCTCAGTTTTGAAGAGGGTCAAAGTGGAGGAGCCTCTAGGAAACCTCCCCCTGCCTACCTTTACCACCACCTGCCTGAGCCTGCCAAGACCCTTGTCCTCCTGTCAGTGTCCGGGAAACAGGACTCCAGGGCTGGTTCTTCTCTGCTGCTGTTTACTCTTCACAGTGTCTGTGTAGTCTTCAGCCCAGCTTCCTTGTATGTGTAGCTCTTTAAACTCTGTCTAGTCCTGCAGGAGTCAGTCCGTCTTCAAGCCTTTATTCTCTTTTGAGTGCCTCCTCTTTCCTGTGCTGTGGAAACACCATACTGTGAGGGTAATGTGTTATACTCTGTACAGGTTTGCTAAATGCCTTATGCTGGGTAATTTGTAGACAACAGAAATTGATGGCTCACAGTTCTGGGGGCTAGAGATTTGAAGGTGCACATGGGAGCAGATTCAGTAGCTGACGAGGTTCTCTTTCCTGGGGCCTGTGTGCCATTTCTCACTGTGTCCTCATGTGGTAGAAGAGAGCAGCTCCCACCCTCCCCGTCACCGCCTTCTGTTTAAGGGGCACTGGTTGGGTTTATAGGTGTCTCTCCCTAAGCACCACACGACCGTCTAAATATTTCATCTGCTAAAACTATCAATTGAGGGTTGGGTTTCAGTATAGGACTTTGGGACATTCAGACCATAGAATTCTGCTTCTGTAGCCTTTTCAAAAAGGTAGTTGACTCTTCTCTCACAGTTTTAAACCAGGCATGAAGAAGAAATGGATGTCATTTGTGTTTCCCAAGATTCTGAAAATTCCTCACCTTTGTATCTCATTTGCTTTTAATTAGGAGCCAGCAGCCACTGTCACCAACATCTAACGACCTCCACAACTTGTTTTTAATGGCTTTGTATCTTGGCTTACCAGAACTATGAGTGTTTCTAACCCATTCCTATTTTGCTGTTACTGATCACTTTTCCAAACTCTCATGGCTCGTTTCCTTGACCCTTTACATTGACTTCTGCAGCTCTTTCCGTTGTTCTATCCCAGACTTCTTTATTATAGTCACCATCTGTTTCATAATTACATAGTTTTAAAGTTTGTGTGTCCATTTATTTGGTATGAGGAACTGAATGTAGGGCTTGAACAGGTTAGCTGTATCGAGCACCGTAAAATCATGTCCTTCTCCACTCCCCAAGAAAGGGTCTCACCATGTAGCCCTGGCTGTCCTGGAACTCACTATGGAGACCAGCCTGGCCTTGAACTCAAGAGATCTTGCCTGCCTCTGCCTTCTGAGTGCTAGGATTAAATGTATATGCCTCTCATAATAGAATTATTTTAAAGGCAAATAAAAGCGGTTATTTTAAGCCAAATAATAAGTAACTATGACCTGGAAACATGAATTAAAATTACCCCAAATGACATGTTATATATGCAGGAGGTTACGTGCACTTTTACAGTCATAGACCTGAGAAAGTTATAGATTAGCTGTTACTAATGTTCCTTTCCTGGGGGGAGAGTGAACCTTTACCCCCTCCTCAGGTTCTTCTGACAAACCAAAGCCACTGACAAACCTCCTGCTCTAGTTTCCCCACCTCCCCAAGGCTCCTCTGCCACATGAAGTCAGAGTAAAACTGCATACAGACAGCTGAAGGGAACAGCTGGAATATCAAACAGGACCTAATGTCCATTCTCACCCGCTTCCATGAGGGAATGTTGGTAATCACAGGGCTGTCGTGATGGACTCCTGTGCAGCTAGAGGCAGTGTCGCTGGGAGGATAGCTCCTTACAACAGTGTATTGATACAGAACAGGCAGCCCTGGAGCAGGGCTGTGACTCATCTGTAGGATATCAGTTTTACCCACTGCTCCCTTCACTTTAGGATTTCTTCCTCTGGCTGAAGTCTGTGTGTCCGTGACTACTGCCTCGGGTCTTACAGTCACTCTCTTGTTGGCACATCTTCCAAGGCCTCTAGGACCTCCAGTGTGTCAGTCCTACTGTAGCTCCGTGGTTTCCTTCCCTTCATGTTCTCTCCTCTCATTAAATTCTGGATTGTCTCGAGGCCATGTTCAAGGCAGTGATTAGACACTGTCCCCATTCCCCTACTTTGATAGAACCCTTAGCTCACCATCCCCTTTGTTGCTTTTCAATCTGTTTTTGACCCTTAAGAAAAAGGAGTTGGCTAAGTAGGTGGTGGCACACACCTTTAATCCGAGCAGAGGCAGAGGCAGGTGAATTTCTGAGTTCAGGGGCTACACAGAGAAACCCTGTCTCAAAAAAAAAAAAAAAAAGAAAGAAAAGAAAAAAAAGTTAATTCATCACTTCAGTATCTCACGAGCTTTATATTTTTTCTTAAGATTTTATTTGTGTGTGTCTGTGTGTCTGTGTGTAGCTATGGAGGCCAGGTCCGTGGAGCTGTGAGCACTGTACTGTTCTCTGTACTGCTGAGCTTCTCTTGAACCCTGTTTTACTTTATTTTTTTTAAGAGGTTTTCTTTTTGTAAAGCAGTGTTTCCTTCCCAGAGGAAGGTGCAGAGTCCCACCTGCTCCTGCCCCTCACCCCCAGCCCCTCGTCTACTGGTTGACTTTACCTCTAGATTGACAGTTTGCCACAGTTAATGAGCCTATTCTGACACACAGTAACAGCCTGGGTATGTTCCTGCTGTGGGTTGAGTAAGTGTGGGCTGACCGGGACCCATCACTGTGATTGACAGCGTAAGGGGACCCCAGCCTTGCCCTGCAGGTACAGCCTCAGCAGCAGCCACTGGTGTTTGGGTTCTCTGCTTTTGTTTGTTTCCGTTTCTGTAGGTTCACCTTTCTCGTCATCTTACCATTGCACCATGCATGATGCAGCCCTGTCAGACAGGCTGCTTTACCTGGTGTATGTGCATTATGTCTTTTCATAGCTTGATGGTTCATTTCTTTTTAGCACTGAATAATATTCTACCTTGGGTCTACTGTTGATGGATCCATTCACCTACTGAAGGAAGTGTGCTTACTTCCAGTGCTCTACTGTGATGAATAAAAGTGCTAAAAATATCTGTATAGGTTTTACTGTGAGCATAAGTTTTCAGCTCATTTGAGTAAGTACCAGGGGTTGTGATTGCTAGATCACACAGTAACGGTATGTTTAATTTAATCGTTTAGTGTGTATATGTAAGTATTACAATATGATTTAATGATTTAATAATAGGTAGATAGATAGTAAATTCACCATCAGTTCATACCATTGCTGTTGTTGGGTAGTAGCTACAAGCTGCCCAGACATGCATTTTCTGTGCATTTTGACTCACCTGTGGCCTTCATGCTGCATGTCACAGCAGGAGACCTGCTTGCCTTATAGATTTGTATTCCCTGGCCTTCATCTGCCCCTTTCCTGCCCCAGTTCCTCCTCATCTTCTGTAATCATCGTTTTGTACCCTCTGCGAACCGTCTTTTTAGCTGTCACGTGCAAACTAGATCATGCAATAGTTTTCTTCCTGTGTCTGGTATATTTCAGTTAGCATGATGTCCGGTGGGCTCATGTATGGCAGATGGCAAGGTCTCATTGTTTTTGAGAGCCAAATAATTGTAAACTGCCACTTCTTTATCCATTCATGTGTGTCTCTGTGTTCCCTCTCGCCTCTGGGGTGTGTGAACTCTGCTCGGGCAGACGAAACACGGGATGTGCTAGACTGCATTTCACCCTGTACTGCCATTGCTGTCGTGTGTCAGGCTTGTGGGAAGCGCTAATGCACTGCTCAGGCGTGGGAGAACTCAGTCTAAGATGGAGTCCCCAGCCAGGGTGAGGCTGAGGCTGCTGTTCCCTAAGCCGGAAGCTCGGGGAGTCAGGAAAGGAGCCACATGGTGCTCAGTGAGAGAGACAGTCCTTGCTTGTCCAAGCTCTTTATTCATTGTTCATTGTGGGATTATGGGTGCATACAACTTACTCAGGGTGGACCCGAGATTTTGCCGAAAGGAATGTCTGGGAAGGGATGCTTATTGGCTAAACCCTTGGGGCCAGCCCATCTAGATCCCTCATTGGTATGGAAAACTCTGTACTTCATGACCAGTGGTCACGAAATTCATGTGAGGTGACATGGTCATTTGCTCCAGGACAGGAATGGGGAGGAAGCAGATGAAACGCTTACCGGTCTTAGTTATGAGAATACCTTGGTTTCTGAATCCATTCAGCCTTCCTAGTTTTTGTCTGGTGACACAGTTCCACTTGCCCTAGATTCCTGCTGTTGTTAGTAATGTTATGCAGGGCATGGAGTACAGATACTGTGCGGTGGTTGTATTTCCTGCTGGTTACACTTGAAGAGGGATTGCCGACTCACAAGGTAGCTCTGGTGTCTTTTCAAGGTGTATTGCTTATGTCTACTGGATACAGTGTCATGTTTATCTACACAGACCTTGTGTAGAGATGAACTCAGCCATTGCTAGTTCTGTGTTGGGTTCCCTCAGGAGCATCTGTGTTCTTTTCCATAATGGATGTACCAGTCATTGCTCCACACCAACAGTTGTGATGATCCCCGTCTGTCTGTCTGAGGTTTTGATAATAGTTATCCTGCCAGTTATAAAGGGCTATCTTCCTGTGGTTTTGATCTGCATTTCTCTGCAGAACAAATGATGTTAAATCTTTAGCATACCTGGTGATCACTTTATTTCATTTTTGGTAAAATGCCTATTCAGTTATTTTACTTACTTTTAAACTAGGCTGTTTGTTTTCCTACTAGTTATAACATTTGGCTATTATCTTCTTATCACATAGTACAATACAGGTATGCCTTCCCTTATCAGCAGCTGCTGCTCCATCTTGGTTGTTATTAACTTGATTTAGACCCATGTATTTAATTTTGCCTTTTTGGCCTGAGCTTTCGCTGTGATGTACGAAGCAGGCATTGCCAAGGCCAGTGTCCAGGAGCTTCCTCCTGTCTCTCTGCTAGTTTTGTGGTTTCTGACTTCATGTCTGAGTGCTTTGTGCATCTTGAGTTGATGTAAGCTGTTGTATGTGGTATGAGATAGCTCGTGGTTTAGTCTTTTCTGTGTGGAAACACTTTCCCCAGAACCACTTGTTGAACGAGCTGTCTTCCCCCATTGCTTTCAGTGGCCTTTCCGGAAACCCACGGAGGGTGGTGGAATGACTCAGCACATAAGGTGCTGGTGGTGGAATGACCCACCACATGGGTGCTTGCTTGTTCGCTTGGGGTTGGCGGGCAGGATCCAGATGTAGAGAAGTGCACAGCGCCGGTTGATCTCCACCCTCATCTCTCACACCAGCTGACCATGCACACTTAGATGTATTTTTGTTCTGTTCTCCTCTTCTGTCCTCTTTGGACATTTGTGTGACAAACATGCTATTTTGATGTCTATAGCTTTGTAATTTAACTTCAAGACAGAAAATATGCTGCCAGATTTTTCATAATTTATTGACTGTTGGTGGGTTTTATAGTTCTATTTGAAGGTTAGGATTTTTTTCCCCTACTTCTGTGAAGAAAGTCCATGGAATTTTATAGGGCTTTTATTGGATTATATACCGTTTTGGGTAGGATGAACACTTCAGCAATATTATGAACCATGACCATGGCCCATCTTTTCATTTATGTTGTATGTTGTTTGTGTTTTGTGTTTTGTGATGTGTATTGTGCTGTGTGTGTTGGGTATTGGTGTATTTTGCATGTTGTGTGTGTGTGTTATGTGTTGTATGTATGTTGCGTTGTGTGAGTGTGCATTGTGTGTTGTATGTTATGTTTTGGGTGCGTGTGTTGTGTGTTGTATGTGTGCATGTGTTTACCTGAGTGCAGTGCCTTTGGAAGAGAAGAAAGGGTATCTTTTCCCCTTGAGCTGGTGTGTCAGGTGGTTGTCAGATGCTCAGCATGTGGTGGGAATCAAGTTAGGGTTCTTTCATCAAAGCATTTTCTTGCTTGGTGATTGGTGTAGAAGGGCCTAGCCCATTGTAGGTGGTGCCATCTATTCCTAGGCTGGTGGTCCTAGGCTGTTGAAGAGAGCAGGCTGAGCAAGCCAGTAAGCAGTGCCCTGTTTGTCCTCTGCATCAGCTCCTGCCTTGGGTTCCTGCCCTGCCTTCCTGAATGACGGCTACAACTACAAACTGTGCTTTGAGTAAACGCTTTCCTCCCCAAGGTGCTTGTGTCATGTGTTTTATCACAGCAGTAGGATAACGAAGACTTGGCTCCTGACCACCAAGCCTGTTTTTTTTTTTGAAGGTGTCTAAGTGTTAAAACTAATTAATTAACATCGTTATATATGTATGTAAATATTCTCTTTTGTTCAATTTTGGGAAAAATTCAAGAACTACTGACAGTCGCTGGGCTTGGTGGCACACTCTGGTAGAGAAGGGTCAGGAGTTTAAGGCCTGCCTGGGAAATACAGAGCAATTATGTCTCAAACAAAAGAAACACAGGAAAATTGGCTTTACCTTTCCAGTGCTTGGCGGAACTCGGGTGTGGAGTTCTTTGGCCCTGTGTTCCTTGCTGGCCGGGTCTTGATTATTTCTCCATTGTCACTGTCTGTGCAGTCATTCTGTTCCCTCTAGACTCTAGAAGGAGTCTGTCCCTCCCTCTCACCTAGCCAATATCGCTGGAGTAGATTTGTTCATAAGAATCCCTTAATGATTCTCATGTTTTCTGGCATTTTATGGTAGGGTAATTTGACTAAAACAACAAAGTTTTAGTCACCTAAGGATGATCAACCCTGCTTATTTTCCTAGCTTGGTTATTATATCTGTAGTTTTCTATTATATTTACTGCTTTGGTTTTCCTTACTCCCTTCCTGCCGATTTTGAGCTGTGACTCTGCAGTGTCCTGACCATCCTTGGGCTGCTCTGCAGTCCATCCTTTGTGCGGCAGTGCCCCATCCTGGTGTCCTGGCAGCTCTTGAAGATGCTGTTCCCTGACTAAGAATCAGTGAGCCTGGGAGAGGGTTCATGTAGACAGTAGTGGGTGCACGCGCGCGCGCGAGTGTGTCTGCGGATGCATGTGTGTTGATTGTGCTGACATACTTCTAGTGTGTCTGTGCAGAAACTTGGATGGAGGAAAGAGTCCTTGGCACGGGGAGTTGCTTCTGCTCCCTTGCCTCTGTGGTAGGTTCCCAGAGTGGATGCTAGGCATCCTGCGAGTACTGTGCCCTGTGATCCTCTTACCTGCTGCTGGAGGGTTTGTTTTCTCGCTGTGGTTTAATGGCATTGGGGCTCCTCTTCAGTGGGCTAGCACCACAGCATTTTACAAAGCTTAGTTACCTGGGCACTGTCCAGTCATCACCAGTGATGCAGAGAGCGTCCTCCTTTCTTCCAGTCCACAGTCCAGAGCTTAGGGGCCTCTATGGTGTTCAGCTACAGTGGGGTTTGCTCTTCTTGGGATTTCCAGAGAGTTGATCCTTTAAATTGACTGCTATTGGGTTTTTTCGGCTTTAGAACTTGGCTCTTTTGTGTTTTCATCTTCTAGGAAGGCAGGAGTAGATGATGTTATTAGGTTTTCAATCCATTTTGAAAAGTCTCTGTTTTACTTGGTGCATTTAAGCCATTGATATTCAAAGAAATTATGTAGTTTGATTGATGTCTCCTATGTTTACACTCTTCTGTCTGTTCTTCTATTTTGTCTGGCTTTTGGGGGTTCGTATTCAGCATCTCGTGTGTACCCGTTTTCTCTTCTTTAGCACTCAGTTATGTTTCTTGGTTTTAGTTTTAGAGTTGCAAATACACATAAATCCAAGTGCATCCAAGTCAACCCGTACCTCTTGATGTGTGAACAGCCTATAATACAGGACCCGTGGCTCCCCTTGAGCCTACACCCCTTCTCTCGTCAGCTCACTCACTTGTGTGAGGTGTATACATATGGCGCCCTAGTGAGAGATGCCGCCGGTGGCATTGCAGACCAGCTGATGATGTGAAAAATACAGTTTTGTTTTTCTTTACATCCTCTCCTCGGATCTTCTTCCTCTTTCATAGATTCTGACCCGCATTCCTTCCCTTCTTTTCGGAGGCAAATATATGAGCATCTTGGTCTGTGTGAAAAGTCCTTATATTCTTCACCTTTGAGGAATAGTTTCAAGGATAAGGAAGTCTAGGCTGGTGACTTTATTTTCTCCTGTATTTATTACTTTTGACTTCACTTTCTTTGGTCTCTGTGAAGTCAGATATACTTATTTTATTTTTTTATTTCTATGTTTTTGTGTACCATGTGCATGCCAGTACTTGCAGGTGCCCAATAGAAGGCATCTGATCCTCTGGAACTGAAACTGGAGTTAGAGACAGTTGTGAGCCACTCCAAGTGCTCCCCTCCGCCCCCAGGGTTTCTCTGTAGCCTTGGATGTCCTGGAACTCACTCTGTAGACCAGGCTGGCCAGGACCTCAAAGATCTGCCTGCCTCTACCTTCTGAGTGCTGGGACTAAAGGTGTGCACCACCATTGCTGGCTACTAGCTCAACAGGTGTTCTGACACAGAGCCAGCTGCCCTCTGCCTCCAGGTACATTAGCTTTGTTATTCTCAAGGGAGTTGGGTGCTGGCCTGTTCTGGCTTTCAGTCTGTTGGTTTTCTTTCTTTCTTTCTTTCTTTCTTTCTTGCTTGCTTGCTTGCTTGCTTGCTTTCTTTCTTTCTTGCTTTCTTGCTTTCTTGCTTTCTTGCTCTCTCTCTCTCTCTCTTTCTTTCTTTCTTTCTTTCTTTTTAATTCGAAATAATATATCTGTGTATATGTAGATCATTATTTTATTATTTTTCTCAGTGTTCTGTGAGCTCCTTGGATCTCTGGTTCAATGCCTGACATTATCTTGGAGACATCGAGTCATGTGTTTGTTTGTTTGTTTGTTTGTTTTCTTTAAAAGCTCCATCACCGTTGACACTCTGCCTTCTGGTGTGTTAACACTGCACGGTGTAATTCTCGGGTGGTCTGCAGTTGTCACACATACTTTTCCCTCCTCTCTTCTCTTAGGTTTCTCAGCCTTAACCTCTGAGATTTACTCTTTATCTGGTGTACCAGTAAACCCATCCTGAGCGTTCTTTATTTCTGCTGGCCTGGATTTGATGCAAGCATTCCTTTTAGCTCTTAGCTCTGTCCATCTGCTTACATGAGTACCCGTTTTCCTCTGGCGTCTACTTCACCCCTAGAGCCCTCAGGATTATTTAAATTCCTTTCCCGATGTCTCTTCAGGTTGACTTTTGCTTTTTCGTATCCCTCATTTTCTTGACAGGCAGGCATGATAAACTCAGCCAGAGGAACTGCTGGTAACAGCCCTTCAGTTACATGGCGATAAGCAACTGGGGTTCTCAGTTTTATAGAGTTATAAACTGTGACCTTCACCTGTGCCCCCAAGGGTTTTCTTTAGATGGGACACAGTGGCTGCAGCAAGAGTAGGAGCTCCTGCCCTGGTAAAACATCAGCAGATTAGATGCCAGTGAGGTGTTCCTGAGGTCACTTCCTGTGAGATGACTAGAGTTCTTTAGTGTGTTACAGAGCCAGCTTCCTTCTCCTCTTGGTAGGGAGGGTAGAACAAAAGGAGGTCCTGTGATTATTTTAAATGGACCTGTGAGTTTTGGATGGTCATGTGACGATCAACCTTCAGTGTCATCCTCAGGAATGCTGTCTGTCTCCTTGACAGACACAACTGGCCTGGAGCTAAAATTAGTTTAGACTGGTTGGCCAGCAAGCCTGGGGATCCTCCTGGCTTTGTCTCAGTACTGGGATTACAGTGCACAGCACCATGCCCACCGTCACAAGGTAGGTTCTGGCAATCAAGTTCAGAACCTCGGGCTCTCGAGGCAGATGTTCTGGGGACTGAACTGTGTCTCCTGGTCCTAGCGAGGTTTGAACTCTGAGCTGTGGAGATGCACAGTTCCTGTTCCCCTGCCCTGGTACTGCTTCCCACTGTGTTCATGGAGAATTTGTGCTCTAGTGAACTGTTCTCTGTTCAGTTGTGGGGACATTTTGCCCCGTGTCCTCGTGTTTCCTAAGGTATGGGGGTGCTACTGAGTTTTCAGTTTGTTTATCCTTTAACCTCTTGAAGAAGACATTCCACATTCCTTATATGTAGGACTGGAAACTCAAGTCTCCCTTACTACCTGCTGCGACTGTGGCTGCTGTTGGTTCTTCTTTCTTCCTTCCCTCCTTTTTCTTTCTTCCCTCTTTCTCCTCTTCCTTTTTGTTTCTTCAGAATGTATCAGGAGCCTTTAGAATAGCCTGTTACCTGTCCCTCTCACCTTGTTCTGCATGTTTGTATTGTGTGCCAGCAGCACACTGGTCCCACTCACATCAGCTGTGTCTTCTGTTTGGAGTGGTCTTCCCTCACGAAGACTTCCTTTTCGTCTTCATGACTTCATGTCTATAAAACGATTTACACTCAGCCTGTACCTGTGATCCCTTCAGTCCATGGTTCTGCTGTTCCTAGATGCTCTGTTATGATGTGTGGTGTCTTCCCTTACTAAGCCACAAGCTCTGTTATGTATTTGTGGCCCATGAAGTAATCAGTGACTGGTAAATATGTGGGTGAAGGTACCTGACCTTGAGTATTGGTCTGTGCACCTCTACTGTGTACACCCCTACTATACACTCTTACTGTGTGCATCCCTACTGTGTGCACCCCTACTGTGTGCAGCTCCTGGCCTGCACACCTCTTCTCTGCTACTATGCAGCTCCTCCAAATGCTTATCCTAGTCTTTAATAGCCTTGTTTTAGTATGGTTATTGGTTGAGATAATTCTATTTGTTCTAGTTCTTACCTAGTGTATATATCTCTCCTTGTCCTTAGTACCAAGGGAATCCAGGTAAGCATAGCCATAGCCAGCTGTTGCCTATGAAGAGTGAAATCTGAGAAGTTCCAGATTCCTTGGGAGCAGTTCCGTTGGGAGGCACGAAGCCATAGTGGTAGTGGAAGTTGCTCTAGGACATTTTCTCGTTTGCTTGTGTAGGAATTACCTGAGGAAGTTGTTTAACATGTTAGCCAGTTAAAAGTGCACCTTCCCTCTCTTTCAACCCCTGGGTTGTTTCTTGTTAGTCCTAGAGTACATTTTCTAAGTATCTGAGGTTTCTGAAGCCAGACCATATGACACGAGAACATTCCACAGACCCTGAGCAGGAGAGAACTTGGAGATTAGATGCTTACACTACAGAAGTACACAGGGAAGGGGAGCAAACAGCTTTATCTTTATTAGCACATGTTGATTATTGATGCTGGCGGATTTAATTATGCCATGCACATAACATGCATACAGGGGGCACTACGCTTCTCCACCCCACACCCTCTTCTTGTGCCTTCCAGCCCCAATAGCCTCCCTCAGTCCTTTTCACAACGCACATTCTTTGTACTTTGTACTTCTGTGTGTGTGTGTGTGTGTGGCTTCTGAGTTTCATCAGGGTTGTTATAGGAACATGAGTGATGGTTTGTAGACAGAAGCATGTACCTTCCCAGTGGCTGTATCACTATGTCTCCTTCCCTGTCTACAGCTGGGTGTACTTGACCCTCACGAGTCCCTTCCCCTTCTATGGCATCGAGGTGATGAGCCCAGACTTGTGTGGAATCATTTGTGGAGTGAGCAGAGTCCATAGCTGACTGAGTATAACTGATGGCTCTTCTCTCTCCGCATACCGCCCACCAGCACTGTGAGCTGGCTAGGAGGGAGGAAGCTCCCAGCCCAGTCCCAGCTTGATTTGTTATGTCCACAAGGCACAACATCACCTTTGTTACTGTAGCATCATCCACAAGAGGTCTTACCACTCAAAAGGATGTGAACTGTTATGTGACATAGACAGCCCCTATCTCTCATGCCTAGAAGGAAGAGAACTTGAATGTTGTTCTTGTGTGTGTAATGTCCTTAGAGTTTCGAGTGAGCAGAAAGCTTTTATATTATAGAACAGTCAGTCTGCAGTTATGTGACTAGGGTTATTATAATGTCCTTAAGTCTATTGAGGCAATATGATCATTCTTTAATTTTTACTGGTTGGTTCTAGTTGGGCTTTCTAAATCACCACAGAATATGCAAATATAGTGTGGTAAGCGGTTGTAAAGCATTGAAAAATGGCCTCCAGCTTTGCCACCCCACTGGCCTTCTCCAGGGAAGGCTTTGCCCTTCTCATGGGTCTGGGGCGTTGGGTCCTTATGGTGGTTGTGCCGTAGGATCCACACTCATTAGCTTGTGCTCCCCTCACAGCCACCCCCGCCCTTTACACATTGCTCCAGGCGGTTTGGCTTCCCGAAGCATTGGAAGACCAGTTTGATAATTTTGATCATCATTACCTTAGTTGAGCTCTTACTAACCTTATATTTATTAAAAACCTTATTTTGTATTTGTTTATGCCTGTGTATTCAGATCTTAAACAGTTGTTTTAATTTTGATCTTGGCCAAGGGTGGCTTGTTTCTTTATATGCTTAAGTCATGACTCAGTTAGAGCGCTCTGTGAATCTTGGAAGCCTCATTTTAAGGAATATTTCTTTACCTTGACCGGGGAAGCATGGGATCCTCTGTCATGAGAATTTAGCCCTAGAATTTTTTATTTGTAATGAATAGTATGAATTCTGACCCCAGATTTCCCTCTTGGTAGGTTTATGATCAGGTATCTTCAGGGGTATTTTTTTCTTACTCCTTCTGTATTAAGGATCAAGCAGGATATGTAAATATTCCCATCCGTCCTGTGGGTTTGTTTTTTCTTCTCCCACATCCCCTGAGGGTATTGTTTTCAGTGACTCCTGGCTCTCTTCAAGGCCACTGCTTTTGCTTTTTGTCCTTCAAACCCCAGTCATCTGTAGATGGCTGCTCATCAGAGCGCCTCTTTCTCAGACTACAGCTCTTCTGCCCTTCTACCCTTCCAGGATCCCTTAGCTTAACTATGTATTTGGCATATGATTTAAATGAATACTGAACTGGCACTTTTAGATACTGTATCCTATGGTTCTCTACAAGTATAGAGTAGTCTGCCATATGCTGAAATATCAGTCTTGGTCTGGGGAGGGGAGTCAGCAGTTAAGAGCACTTGCTGCTCAATCATGAGGACCAGAGTTTAGATCCCAGCACCTGTGTAGTAGCCGCCATGACTGTAACTGCACTTATGGGAGCTCTGCACCCTCTCTGGCCTGCACGGGCACTCACACACTTGTATGTATACACTTACATACACACCAGTGGTTTATTGTTTACTGCTCTTACGTTGGAGGTGAAGCTGTAGGAGAGTTAGGAACCATTGTCATGGTGACTGGGCAGAAGGTCTTTCTCTAGTGTTGCACTTGGCTTGAGGTAACCCTGCGTCCTTTAGTTGAAAACACTGGGTCCTAAAGGTGGTAGAGATTTAGTTAACATTTGCAGATGGAAAGAAGCTGTGTGTGCAAAGGTGCAGGAGAGGTTTGCACATCCCTAGTGTGTGTGAGCTGTACCATCTTGCCGGCTACGGACTTAGTACATTCAGCACTGCTTGGTATTTAAGGCTGCAGAGTGCTGATAAAGGTTTTAGCTGATTGAGTTCCTGGGGACCCTGTTTTCTTGAAGTGTGTTGCGGCCTGTTTGTCATGCCTTAGTCCTTGCTCTCAAGCTCCGGTTCACGTGCTTGCCCGTATGTCTTGTATTTAGCCTTTATGTCTTGTATTTAGCCCAGATTAGCCTCAGGCTTGTGATTCTCTCGAGTCCTGGGATTTCGTGTGCTGTTTTTGTTCTGTTCTCTTTCAAGACTCTCTAGCCCAGACCTCACTCTGTAACTTAGACCAGACTTGAATCTGCAGTAGTTTTCTCTCTCAAGGGCTGGGAATACAGGCATGTGCCATGACACCTGGTCCCAGCTTCGTTTTAATTTTTAAAAGTAATATGGCAGAGTAAGGTAGTGCACACCTTTAACCCCAAGACCTGGGAGGCAAATGTGGGCAGAGCTTTGAGTTTAAAGTCAGTTCCAGTTCAGCCAGGAGACCCTGTCTCAAAAACATACACAAAACCATGCTGCCTGGTGTGTCTGTTGGGAGAGGCAAACAACGGAGGAACATGTACAGTTCCCTTGAGTAGTTTGCTGTATAGATCTATACTCATTTTGAAAAGTCACACTTTATTTTATTTAGCATTTTAAAATTTCTTGTACAGTGTTAACTCGTTCTCCTGAATGTCCGCACTACGTATGTCATAGTTTACTCATCCTGAGAGGTGGACTTAGAGATGTCTGTCTGTCTTGGTACTGCAGCCACCTTCAGATGGGCTGGTGCTCGGTGGCAAAGGGGAACTGTTAAGTGATGTTGTGCAACAGGGTTCTAATACAATCTTTTGAGGCCATTGACCATGTGTCTTAAAGGGGAAGAGTTGACTGTAAATTTCAGTATCTCCCCTCCCCCTCCCTTCCTCCTTCTTTTCCTCTTTCTTCTTTTCTTTCATCTCATTATATTCCCAGGCTGCTCCTGGGCTTTTGGGCTCCTGCCTTAGCCTCCCAGGTACAGGCAGATGGCCCCCTACCCCGCTCTGCAGTGTAATTCCTGAGTCTGATGGCGTCTGTTTTGCTGTAAAGAAGGAGCTATGCTGTTTCTGTGTGGTGTGCTGCTCAGCATTGTAACACTGAGAAACGTGCTAGAATGCAGATACAGAAGCACTTTGCAGCACAGCCTGAGAGGGCACGGAGACGGGCAGGGCTTGGGGTTTTGCTTTCTAGTACTATGATACTTGTGAAGTAAGTTAAGGGTTTGTCTTTGTGTTATATAATTTATCTTTAACCTTTTTTAGCCTCCACCAGGTAGTGTGAAAATGCCTAATGTACCCAACACCCAGCCAGCAATAATGAAGCCAACAGAGGAGCATCCAGCTTACACACAGATCACAAAGGTTAGTGCCTGTTAACTGTATAGACTGATATGGGAAGTTCATATATGATGTTGGTGTGCAGTTTATACGGTGAACTTTGTCTCAATGCATAATGCCACTACAGCAACAATAATAGAATAGTAACTATGCTGGGTGAGAGCTTAGTGTCTACTCAGTGGGCAGCGTGAGGAGTCGGAGCTGGCAGCTGTGCAGGAGAGACAGGCGGATGGCATCCCTGGCATCCTTGACACGGAGTTAGAAATGCCTGGCACTCTGTCACAGAGTTGGAGCACCGCGTGCCTGACGCTCATCCCTGTCACCTCAGCATCCTCTTTTAAACTGTCCTTGCATTTCTGGAACATTATTACTTGACCCTGCTTTTTGAGCTAACTCAGTTGTCCTTTATTCCATCCCTCTTTCCTCAGCTGCTCCCCTGCCTGCACCCTCGCTCTCACAGGGTTAGAGCACAGGGTTAGTAGATTCTGGCTGCTTTTTATTGTTTTCAATGGCACGTAGCTGTGTGCACTGAGAGCAGGTGCCCTCAGAGGCTGCAGTTGTAGGTGAGCCACTTGCTTGTGGGTGCTGGCAACTGAATGTGGCTTCTCTGCCAGAACAGCACACATACTCTTAATTGCTGAGCTGGTGGTCTATCCCCAGACTGGCTGTTCTTAATGAGAGCTGGTGTTTGTTTGTTTGTTTGTTTGTTTTTCCCATTCTGTGGCCTGAGCACTGCCCCTGAAGGCTTACATAACTAAAAGAGCAAAATGAACCAAATATATCGCTAAGGTTTCCCAAAGCTATAGTTTTCAATGAATCCTTATATTTTGAAAGCACATTTAACATAGGTTTCTTGTGGTACAGAAGTAGGCATGCAGATGTTGGACTATTTTGACTGTCTGCTAACCTGAGTGTGTTGGTCATTTTGTTTAGGAACATGCCTTGGCTCAAGCTGAACTTCTCAAGCGCCAAGAAGAGCTGGAGAGAAAAGCCGCAGAGCTAGATCGCCGAGAGCGAGAGATGCAGAACCTGAGTCAGCATGGTAGTATCCAAGAGTTGGAATGAATGTCTGTCCTTGCTCTGAGTCATTTGGCTTGGTGATAAAACGCTGCCCTGTTTTCTGATTCTAGCAAAGAGGTCAGACACAGCAGATCGCTTACTTGATACCTGCAGCTCTCTGATCTTGCCTGATAGCTACCGTCTTTTGATAGATTAGAAGAACATTGGCTTTCTCTCAGAGAAAGTGAGACAGATCTGATAAGTTTGCTTCACTCCAAGCCAGGGAGCCTTTGATTCCACATTTGGCTCTTTTGAATCTTTTCTTTCTTTCTTTAAAGAGGAGCTGGGACTTAGAAGAAAGATCTTACTGTAGGCTTAGGCATGAGGGATAAGAGAAGGAGGCCTCAGAAGAAAGGAAGGTAGGCGGAGAGCATGGGTGTGGGCTTCTCAGTAGCTCCCTTGAACCTTTGAGCATGCTGAGTGTGCCCCACCCTGACTCTTGCCTGCTCAGATTATCGGCTGTGTCTTCACAGGTATACCATACTTGTCAAACAGTGCTAAGACAGTGTTAGTGTGATCAGTTACTTGTACAATCTGTAGGCTCGGAGTGCTGACGATAACTCAAAGAATGAGGGAGAGTTAGCAGCCTCAGCAGAAGGATAAGCAGAGCAGGGAAGGCATTGTTAGGGCTGCAATGGGGATAAACCCCAAACAAGGCCAGCAGCAGTAATGCTGAGAACCTCCCTTCTCTTAGAATGCTTAGGTCCTGGGCCTCTCAAGGACGTGTTTACCTGGTCATTTCCTTGCTTGCAGCATCACAGATGCCCCTGTAGAGATATAATGATCATGTGTCTTACTTTCTTCGTGCTGGCTGACACTAATTATTTCTCTGAGACATGAAAGATGTTTTCATAAAGACAGTAACAAAGAGACAGTTAATAGTTACATTTTACAGTATGTTGGTAGCCTGTAGTACTTCCCCTCTGTAATTCACATTAAATTTCAGCACCACACTGAGAGAACTGTGGCCAGTTACTCACTTTCTGAAGAAACGAAGTTTCCACTTCTTAAGGCCACCAGCCAGTAAATGGCTTGAGAACGTCTGGTTCCAGAGTCTCCACTCTTCACTGCTATTCGTGGCTACTTCTTACACAGTGTGATGTGTTGTGTGTGTTCCCTGATGACTCATCCAGGGTCTTATGCTGAGCAAGTGCTCTACCACTGAGCTACATTCCTGGCCCCCAATTTTAATATCATTTGTGTAACTGAGGACATATGTTAAGGAGAATAAACAACAGGTCATACTTTTCTTTATGAAAAGCATTTAGATGAGTAAATATATATATAATTGAATTTTAAAAGCTATGTAGTATATTTAGTATGAGAAAGTGACTTTTACCAGCACTCAGGAGGCAGAGGCAGGAGGATCTCTGTGACTTCAAGCCTGGCCTCCCTGGTCTATAGAGTAAGTTGCAGGAAAAGCCAGGGCTGTTACACAGAGAAACCTGTCTCAAAAGCCAAGCAAGCAAACAAGCAAACACGAAGAGGAAGAGGAGGAAGAAGAAGAAAGAAATGACTTTTGTTTTTTATTTACATTTTTATCTGAACTTGTGCGTTATGTTTAATTTTTGCTCTTGTCTTCTTTTCCCAAGGCTCACTGTCAGTCTGTTTACTCAGACACAGCCTCTCCTCCTCGCTCTCTGGGCTCCCTCCAGCCTTCAGGCTGCTGCGTCCACACCCCTTCACACGACCTGCAGACTGTCTTACCTTTGTTTTCTCAGTGTTCTGATTTCCTTAGATAACTTTTTTTCTTTGAAATGTCCAGATCAGTCCTTTAGCTGGTCTTGTATTGCTGAGAGCCTTGTCTTCCCCTGCAAATCAGTTAGGAATGTAGCAGAATTCTATTGAAAACAAGCTTAAGAGTTAGATGGTCCTCCCACAGATGCCAGGCGCTCAGACTTGGAAATGAATCTGTCTCAGGCAACTCTTAGAGTTTGTCTCTGGGTTCTCCTATATAGAAAATGCTGAACATGGTATGATATGACATTGGGAAATTATTTTACCATTTATTGTTTCTAAAAAAATGTTTCTGAGAAAAAAAAGTTAAAAATGTAAGCTTGAGCCAGGCGGTGGTGGCGCACGCCTTTAATCCCAGCACTTGGGAGGCAGAGGCAGGCGGATTTCTGAGTTCGAGGCCAGCCTGGTCTACAGAGTGAGTTCCAGGACAGCCAGGGCTACACAGAGAAACCCTGATTCGGAAAAAAAAAAAAAAAAATGTAAGCCTGGCTTTCAAAGTTGTAAGAAAGAAGCACTGTTAGTGTTTTATGTGCCATCTACTAAAACAAGGTGCTGTACTTAGAAACCAAAGTAGAAGGAGACATGTTTGTTGGAATAATGTGGGTTTTTCTTTTTCTTTTCTATTTTTTTTTTTTACTTACAGGGAGAAAAAATAATTGGCCACCTCTTCCTAGCAATTTTCCTGTGGGACCTTGTTTCTATCAAGATTTTTCTGTAGACATTCCTGTAGAATTCCAAAAGACAGTAAAGCTTATGTACTACTTATGGATGTGTGAGTATAAAACATTTATATTTATAATTATATATTATATAAAATGTATCTTGAGTTCATATTTTCATTAGTAATAGACACCTTTTAGGAAATGATGTATTAAAATGCATATTAAATATCTTTTCATATAGATCTTAATAGTCATAGCCTCAGAGTTGAACAGTGTATTTAGATACAAAGATTGTGTAACAGATAGCAGTCATCAAACCCCAGCACTGACTGACTGAAAGGCAGCTTGTCTGTCACATGTTAGGATTTCCCAGAGACCCCTTTCCTTTGAAGAATGTTATCTAGGCATGACTTGCTTTGGCAAATGGTGCATCCTGTCTTTTATACAAAGGAGTACCATTAGCGTCTGTTAAATGTGGCCACTGTGGCCGTTTTAGGAAGAGGCAGAAGATGCTGTAGTGTGAACTGTAACTTTAAAAGTTGCTCTGGGCATAGCTCACCTTTCATCTTCAAGAGGATGTAGACGCTTCTATTCTTGAAATTGCTTAATATGGGGCAGTTTAATTAGACAACAAATCAGAGTGTGTTTTCAGCTGGCATGTGTGTAATGTCTGAGTATAATTACAACTCTGAAATCTGAAAAGAGTGTTGGGCTTCCAAAGGTTTGCTGCGAACACACAGATGTCCACCTGTTCCCTGATTTATGTTCCAAACAGCCTCAGCCCTATTTGATGAGAGCTTGTCAGGAGGAAGGTGGCAGTGACTCCTCATCTGCTGGACAGACGGGGACAGACAGGGCGGGACGTGATTTGTAGGTACCGTCCTTCCAAAGTGTGAGAGCTTTTCTGTACGATAGTGAGGCTTTAATGTCCAGCTTCTGTAAGTGGATGTAATAATTTCTTCATTGCTGGCATATGAAAATCAATTGTTTATGGACACACTTTTGTTATAGTTTTAAAAGGACATTTGTTTCCATAGTCAAAAAATTAACAGTGGATATTACTTTTTTTTTTTCTTTTTGAGACAGGGTCTCTCTCTTTATGTAGCCTTGGCTGTCTGGGAACTGGCTACATAGACCAGGCTGTCCTTGAACATAGAAATCCACCAATGTCTGTCCCATGAGAGCTGGATTAAAGGTGTGCAGCACCACACCTAGCTGCTATTACTTTCAAACTTTTAGTATTTTGTTGAGATTTAGCCTTGGTATGAGTAGTATTCTGTATGTTTGATACTTAAAGTATAACTCTATATGTGCATACTAGCCAATTCCTGTGTTTTAACTAATATATCTCTATGTGTCATATATGCATTTATATTTTTTGTATATGAATTTTAAAAATAGACATAGTATTTTAGGCATAAGTTATTTAACTTATTTTTACGGTAGAGAGGTAGAAAGAATCCTACAATAGATTAATAAATGGAGGTTGAATAGGAAGGAGGGCTGATTTTAATGTAACTGCTAACTACTAACCCTGATGGCTTCAAAGTTGGTTTGTTGCGTCTTGAGAATGCATAACTTTCAGAGTATCTCGGAATAATGCAGGTAATTGTAGGTTTTTCTCAGGCCCCCTTAATTTGCCAATCTTTTTTGGAGAAGGACTAAACATTCTTGTTAGGGGTCTGTTTCAAAGAAGCATTGCTCAGAATGAAGTCTGAGCAGCTCAGGGATTTACCTGCGTTGAAGAGCAGAGACTGCTTGAGTGTGGTTCTTCTAAAGTACCAACCTGGGTGCATTTCAGGGCAATTCCTGAAGCTGTGATAGTCACACATTCATTCATGCATGCATGCATGCATGCATGCATAGTGGTTGCTAGCCTTTGTTGGAGATGCATTTCATGCCTCAACCACACCCTCTAGCAGGTATTACATTACGTAGTCTTAGAGAAGCCAAAGCTTGGACAGTTTGGGTACTTGTGTCATTGTCCAACTGGTCCAACATTATATAACAAGCCACTGTGTATCACACTATTCAGATAGCTGGGTTCTTAAGCCCAGGGTTAGATTTCATGGTGTGCCATCCACAGAATACCAAGATGAAGAAGTGATTTCCATTTTCATGAATACAATGAAGATGTGTTTTCAGCAGTCCCTAATGGGAGCAGATAATGGAAGCTGCAGTTGAACCATAGCAGTCAGAATGATCACTGTGAAGTGATGCTTGACCTATCTGAGTGCGGTTTTGAATTTAAAAAAAAAAATAAAAAGGAAAAGCAAAGTGTGGTCCCCAGCCACCAGGTAGCAAAAGAGGAGCGCTGCTTGTGGCTGCTTCTTTTGTGAATTGGATTTCAAGAATCATGTGGTACTGGCAGTTGCAAATTCAGGCTCACAGATCCTGGCTTTGAGTCCCTCATAAAGTGAATAAATCTCTCACATAAAAAAGTGTAGCTTGTCTTATAAATCTGTGAACGTGGCTTAAAGACTTGTTTAGTGTTTGGCCTGTTCTCAGCATCTGCCAGCATAGAAACTGAAACCTAGCAGCACAGATAGCAGAGTACGTATCCATAGCACCTTGTTCACATCACCTGACCCTGCACAGATGGACAGCGCATCGCTAGGTACCTAGGAAGGCTGGATTTTATCAAGTACAAGTTGGTGACTTACTGGTCATGGTTGCTTTAAAAAAATCTAGGAAAAAAAATGTAACATATTACAAAAGGTTATATTGATATTTTTTGTACTTTGAAGATTTTTTGTGGACTTTAAAATGTGTACATACATACATACATACACATACATGGTCTTTATTTTCTGTAAAAAGTTATTCCCTTAAATGTTAAAATTTAAGTTAGAATGTGCTAACATTAAAGAAAAACAAAAGACAACCAGAAGTCCTTTAGAACTACAAAATAATTTCAGATTTCACAGGAATTTCAGTTCTATTTTTAAGGTCTTATAACACTTTATTTTGAGGAAAAAGGATTTTGAGTCATTTGATTAGTAAGCCAGCTTTCCTGAGAATATAAACTCCCAGAAGGAATTGAGTAATTAGTAGTTTTCTGTGATGGGAAAAAATGGGATTTTAAACTGAAAGCCCTTAAAGGCTACAGTGGCTTTGCATCCAGATTCTGGAGCCCCTCTGCCATAGTTAATGTGTTTAGTGCTCAGATGGGAATGCATCAGGGCACCAGAATGAGTGGCTTTATGAAGAGATTTTAAAATTAGTTTTTAATGTATATTGAGTTTGTAGTAAGTTTAATAGTCTTTTATTTTTTAATCTAAGTCATAGTTGATATTTTTATTGATAATATGCATTTTACAATATTTTAATTTTATGGTAATTTATTTATCATAGTAAAATTCTACCCATGAACACTTACTTTGCAGAATCACTTATAACTGTGGTGGGGTGGAGAAAATGGTTCAGGGGTTAGGAGCACTTGCTGCTCTTGTAGAGGCCCCAGAATTGGTTCTCAGCACCCACATTGTAACTCAGAGCATCTGTATTCCGGGAGATAGTGCCCTCTTCTGACCTCTGCAGGCCCTGCATACACATGGTGCATACACATGGTGCATACACATGGTGCATACACATACATGCAGGCAAACAACCAAATGCATAGAATAAAAGTAAGTGTAAACAGCAGTCACAGTGGTCAGTGTGGCTCTGGGGGGTCACAGTGTAGCATGGCTGCCTCACTGGGGTTGTGACTTGTTAGGGAGAGTCATTGCTGGCAGCATGTGAAGTGTTGCCCAGATCTATTTCTGTTAAACAAAGGGAAGCCCTGCCACAGCCTACATTTCACTGTGTTACCTAGTTGGGGTGAAGTGAATAACCGGAGTCCTCTATTAAAGTATTTCCCGGCTCTCTCAAGAGGACGACATAATCCTCACAGACCACCACAGACATGAGCACGGCTGCTGTATGTTAATTATAACCCAGTTCTAGTGCGTGGTCTCCCCTTACAGATGAGGCCCTGAAGAGACCCCAGCTCCTGGGTCTGTTGCTTTTGTGTTTGAGCAGTCACTGTGTGCCCTCTTGGGTCCTGCCTCATGAAGTTCATGGCCTTGTTTCTTCTTAGGAAAGCAAACCTCAGGGTTGGTCTTAGCTGTAAGGCTGCCTCCTAGGAGAGGGGCAGCAGGATTTTGTCTGAACTGCTCCACACTATGCTGTGCCTTAAAGCCTGTGTAAGGAGCAGCAGTGTCTGAAGGACATGCAAGGGAAGCCTGGGAAGAACATGTTTGCTCTGAGGAAGTGTGTTTTCATTTGTAATTCTTATGGATTGTGTAACTCTAATGTAAACATTCCGTTTTGTCTTCTGACCCACAGTCCATGCGGTGACCCTGTTTCTGAACATCTTCGGATGCCTGGCTTGGTTTTGTGTTGATTCTTCAAGAGCAGTTGACTTTGGACTAAGCATCCTCTGGTTCTTACTCTTCACTCCTTGTTCATTCGTCTGTTGGTACAGACCGCTGTACGGAGCTTTCAGGTAAAGTGTGTGGGGGATGGCTCACCCCTGGAATCTCAGCATGAGGAGGCTGACGTGGGAGGATTGCTATAGACCAGCCTGGGCTACATAGTTTATATCAGGCTGAGGCTACAGAGCAAGACCGTGCCACAAACAAATACCTCATGAAATGAATAATCTGTATTATACCTCAAAGGGAAGTTGGTGTATTTTCATTAATTTTTTTTTAATCATTATCGGGACTAGTGAGATGGCTCAATGGGTAAAGGTGCTTGCTGCCAAACATGGCGAACTGAGTTCGATACCCAGGACCACATAGTAGATGGGGGAGCTAGCTCCTGCAGGTTGTCTTCTGACCTCCACATGTGCACCCTGGCAAGCATGCCTCCTTCCCCAGGAAATAAACATAAGCATAACACATAGTTAACAGTTTTACTATACTATAACATACTCTCCGGAAAGTCTAATACAGCTTGCCCGCATACACACTGGATTGTAAAATTCATGAGCATTGTTTCTCTTGAAAATCAAACATGAAAATTAATGAAAGAAAACATTCTTAGATTTTAACATGTAACATTGTATGACATGCATTAAGTGTCACTTTAGGAAAAACTTCACTGTTTACTGCTCTGTCCCTTACATGTCTAAATTATGAGTTAAACCTGGTGATTGCAGCCTTTATCTTAAGATCAATCCGGTGGGAAGATCACACTTTTACTCAGCAGCTTGGGAAATCTTTTCTGTATGCATTCATCTTTAGTTTTCTCAAAGACAGTGTCATTTAAAAACCTATTTAGGCTATAAAATGAAGGATACTATTTTACATCAAATCAATCAATAATTACATCAAATTAAATATATGAGGTGATGCATTTTCTAAATGAACGTTCTGTGGGATGCTAATTAGTATTGGTTTAGAGTAGCCAGTTAGTACGGTTAGGCAAAGTCCCTCATTTCCTCATCTCTTAGACTCCAGGTGCCTAGTGTGCCTGGCGATGTGACCATGAAGCCATTCTTCTCTGTGGAGCACCGGGGTTATGGCGTTGAGAGGAGAGTGCTGGACTTGGTCAGGTGGTGCATAACCCTCATCATGCCACATCTCTGCATTCTCCAGTGCAGTGCAGCTTCTCTCATTTCCTCCAGATGGGCTCTCTTAACCACCCTGCCTTGCTTCTTCATTCTGCCCTCTTCCTGTTGCCTTAGTAACCAGCTGCAGTTTTCAGAACAGTGAGAGCGAAGGTGGGGTGGCGGCCCTGTCTTGTTCCAGGTGTTAGGGAAGAAAGCGTCAGCTGTGATGTAAGATGCAGGCTTGGTTGTTGACGTATTTGTTGGCTTGAGGATACTCTCCTCTGTCTTTGGCTGATGAGGACTTTCATCATGAGTGGTGCTGGAGCTTTCTAGATACTTCATGTCTGTGTCATGATCATGTGGTTACTTCCCGTTTATCTAAACTGTCGAGTCATAACTGCCTTTTATAAGTGAAACTTATGCCCCAGTCCCTCATCTCCCCACCCGTGGTCCTGTTAATCTCTTGAGGAACTGGAGCCAGGGGTCATCTTTGTGTGTCTCCTCTTACTTGAAATGCCCTGCCCAGGTTATAGACTTCAGCCTATAGGTTCTGAGAAAGTCAACTGTACCAGTCTTTGATTATTTCTTTCTGCTTTACTTGTAGTCTTTTAAATAAAACTCTTGCTAATATAATAGAAAAATCTATTTTTCCCTCTCATTTTTTCGATCTCTTTGTTTTTTCCCTCTGTAAAGTAGGAAACTTTTTGAACTTATTTTCAAACCATCAGGATGACATTAGTTTTGGATAGCAGCACTGGGTGCTCACAGACAGTGGAGCAGAGCTTTCTGTGCGAGCTGTTTCCAGGATCCCTGCATTCTGTGCTAGCTGGTTCCTGGCTCCAGAAGCTCAGATGTAAGCTGGTCAGGTTTTAAGAGAAAAAGTTCCTGGGAGATAAAATTGATAGAATTAATTTGAACAGGTTAAAAAGAATTTTACACATTGAGGAGAGGGTTAGTGATCAGGTACTGATAGGTGTATAAAAAAACATTAGCAAAAGATAATGTCCAAATCCACTGAAGCAGAAATGTACGTGAGCAATCCTGGTCACAGCACATCCTTTATGCAACAGCTGTGACTGTTTAGGAGTCACGTGGGCCCAACAAGTGAGTAGGACCCCTGGTAACCCATGGTTACGTGGGTATCTACTGGGATGAGGGCAGAAGTGGGGAAGATTTGAAAGGAAAGCCGTGTCTTCTCTTGTCACAGTTCCTGTAATGCTAGGAAGCCGCAGGGTGAGCTATGCAGGGTGTGTCCCCCCACCCCCCGGGACCAGTGAAGCTCACTAGTGCCTGGGAACTGCAGCTCTGGGGACCTGTGCCGAGGGCTGGGAGACCACTGCTTCTGCAGTGCTCCCTGTGGGATTCTATCAACTAGTGTATATAACTTTACATGATAAAGAATCCAACTAACTTTAAAGTATGGACTGAAAAACACAGTTGAGGGCAGAGCAGGACCTGCAGTAAGGAAGTCCTGTAGCAGGGCTGCCTCGTGGCTATGTTCCCTGGTTCAGTGCCAGGATCTCCACCTTCCTCCTTCCCTTCACAAACTGTCAAAGGAGCCTTCTCTCCCTCCTCCCTCTGCTGCTTCTCTCCCTCCTCCCTCTGCTGCT
>JANHMN010000014.1:17090314-17103141 GCA_030674055.1 Rhabdomys pumilio | reverse complement strand
CTCTCCCTCCTCCCTCTGCTGCTCCTCTCCCTCCTCCCTCTGCTGCTTCTCTACACACAGAGCTCTCCTTCCCTACCCAACTCTTGGTCACAAAAAAATCTTTGAATTTCCAAGCCAAATTTCTGCTTTCATTTTTTTTCTACTTCTGATATTGAAGATCCTTTAAAAGATACTCTTTGCTCCTGGCTGCCACAGTCTTCATCACTTCATTTCTGTCCTGGCTTCAGCTTAGACTGCTTCTAGATTGCCTGTTTTCTTACTTCCTGCATTCTCTGCACCAGGAGAGAGTCCCAATGGACGCTATGGCTCTTGTATCTCCTCATGAACTTCATGCTCCATGGAGGGTGGACTGGAGGACGCTGTGTACCCCCATTCTGCTCCTGCTGCCCTAAACTATAAGCTTTCTTGTTACTGGCAAGAAGCCTTCTTTCTTGCTGGCCTGCGTGTTGGCCTTTGCGGAGTCGTCACCAAGCCAGCTGGAGCAGCACGATCTATTTACCCACCCTCAGCTGGCACAGAACATTGTAATAACACCAAATATATATGTTAGTTAAACAACTATTCAAGAGAGAAACAGTAGTAAATATCCCAATGTAAGTTTAGCCAGTGTGTGTGTGTGTGTGTGTGTGTGTGTGTGTGTGTGTGTGTGTGTCTGAAGTACCTGGGTCCATTGTGAAATCGCAACATAGTAATAAGTAGCAACAGACAGAAGCTCTGAGCCTCCAGTCTCAGGAGTGGATTGACACTCTGTTCCAGATGATGTTTACAAAGGGCGTAGAGCCTAAAGAGTGTCAAGGACTGCGTGACTTATAAGCACTATAGCATATGCACATGCACATGTGAAAGAAGACATAGCCTATTCCTGTGGGAGGTCAGATATAAAACAGAGTCAGACCACCATGCACTAGGCCCGGAGTTCCATCTATAGAACAACAACTAACAGCAGCACCAGCCATGGGCACATGGGCAGTAACTGATCTAGTGGAAATGGAAACTCAACTTAGCAATGGAAAAAATAAAGGCCAAATGATGTGGCCCTAGGCAGGAGGACCCTTAAAAGAATCCCCGACTACACGGAAGCACAAGACCAGCTGCATGCGGGGTGATACAAGCAGGTGTGAAGGCAGCAAGTGATTCAGTCTTCCTGAAGCATGAGGACCACCAGATCCTCTGGCCTTGAAGTCGGGACACTCTGCTGGAAACAGGGAAATTTCACTGATCTCTGAGAGCCCCAGCACTTGTAAATCAGCCCCATGTGGCAAGATGAAAAACATCAATCTGAAGCACTTCTTTCTGAGGAGCATAGAGGAGAATATGTGGTGTGTGCGTGTGTGTACACTGAAGAGAAGAGCCTACTGCGAGAGTGGAGACTTGTGGAGCAGAGGATAAGAGAGCACTGAGTGGGTGGGGGATGGGGGTGGGACATGTCTCAGCACAAGTGTGAGTCTCCAGAATATAGATGTTGACTCTTCACAAGGGGGGGGGGGTTGACAGATGCTGTGAAGTAGGAAGAGGACCGTAAGGAGCTGAAGGACGCACTCCTGTATGTGTTTTCCTGTCTGCAAACAGTCTGGGGTTGGGTTTTAGCAAGTAAAATGATTTGGGCCTTGGAAATGACAGTGCTGAATGGAACAGGGCTACATTTAGGTCGATTAAAGATGGCGCCAGACTTGACAAGATACTATTCCACAGTCAAGTGGATGGAGCTTCTTCCAAAAATGCAAGGTTAGCTTTTCTTGAAAGACTCACTTATGTGGCTCGGGCTGGCCTTGAACTTGGTGCCCTCTTGCTTCAGCCTCCTGAGTCCTGGTTTATGGGCATGTGCCTCAACACTGGACTTGCAAGGCTGGTTTTTATATTAGAAAGTCCACCACATTATAATTTAAAATTTAACAATAGAATGACTATCTCAACTAATATAGCAAAACATTTGACAAAAATCCAATGTCTCTTTGTGTTAGAAGCAGTGAATAAATTTGAGAGTAGAAGGGCGGTTTTTTTTCACACTGCAAAGGAACTGTATAAGCTAAAACCTATAGCTCACAGCTAATACGAGGTACTGTGTGTAAGGCTGAGAGAGCTTCCTGTCCAAGGTCAAGAATTTCACATTTCTGGCCAGTATAATTAGGTAAGAAAGAAACAAAAGGCATCCGGATCTGAGAAGAAGCAAAACTATATTTATAGATCCATAATCATCTCTGTAGGAAATATAAATGGAGATAAATATCTCTACAGTGGTTATCTCACAATGGGTCCGAAGATTCAATATTTCTAAGGTGCGAACTTTCTCAAAACGATCTTGCAGGTCTGCAACGTAACCCAGTCAAAATCCTGGCAAGCTGTTTTCTAGAAATATGACATCATTCTTTCAACAACGTATGGACATACCAAAGCCTTAAATATTTCAAGTCTGTCTTTTAAAGAACAGTCAAGATGGCATACTGATATGCACTCCCTGATTGGAAGACTTGCTAGAATGTGCCAGTGGTCACAGAGTGATGTCTTCGTGTCAACAACACTAGTACCATAAACAGATGAACAGTCTAAAAACTGAAAATGAGCCCATCCACATGTAAAAGTCAGTTGTGTGCACTGTGTGCCTGCCGTGTTAGCAGAGGCCAGCAGAGGGCATGGGATCCGTTGGAACTGGAATTATAGATGGTTGTGAGCCACCATGTGACCGTTGGGAACTGAACCTCTACAAGGGCAGCTGTTGGGAATCTCTAGCACCCAGCTTTGATGTTTGAGAAAGATTCAGAGGCAGTGCAGCTCAGAAAGGCTGTTTAAAAACCATTGCTGGAACACTTGGCTATCCCTGTGTGAAAAAGATTCCACCATACCTTATTTTCAGAAAGAAGGTGGGTTTTTTTTTTTTTTTGAGAGAATAATGTGTCATACAGTGTTTTCAGAAAGTCAGTTCAAAACACACATGCCAAGACGCAGAGCTGCAAGACAGGGAACTTAACGGGGACAGGGAAGGTCTTCATTTCTTTGGCTTTGCTAGATTGTTTGTTTGTTTGTTTTAGTCCAATACCAAAAGGAATGACTAGGTATATTGGAATTCATAAAAAGGCAAAACTTCCTCAGAAGACACGTTTGGGATGCCTCAGGTGCCTCCTCACACATATGCACAGATTGCAAAGACAAGCCCCAGACTACAGAAGATCCTTGCCAAACATGTATCTAATGAAAGGCTTGTATATCCAGAAAAATTTTTTAAACTCTCAAAAATCAAGAATGAAGAGGAAAATTTAGTTAAAACACCAGAAAAAGATTTTAACAGTCTAACAAAGAACTATGGATAAAATGAAAAGTTGCTGATCAGCATTACTCACTAAGAACATGTAAACCAAAGCTAAGTATGGCACTAGTGTTAGCTTTCTTGTCGCTGTCACAAAGCACCAGCTGAAGAGAGAGGTCTGCTTGTGGTGTCAGCATTTTGGGTTTATGATGGTGGGCATGAGGGAGCAGTTTTCCTCATGGCCGCCAGGAGGCACAGTGGACAGTAACAGGAGAGGCAGGATGAAGCCCCCAGCCTGCCCCTGTGACCTGCTTCCTCAATCCTCACATCCACACTTCAGTCCACTCAGATTCTGAATCCAGCCCTGGCTTAGGGCTTAAACTAGTCATTAGTCATGATGTAATTTCTCTAGAAAAGCCTGAGGTCTGCTTTATTGATCTCTCCCAGAAGTCTGTCAGCCCAACCCAGTTAACCATCACAATCGGACATGGTAATTAGAATGGCTAGGGTCGTACACAGGACCACAGCAAGTGTTAACGAGATGCAGAGGACCTGAAAGACTCTCTCGCTGTAGTGTGAAATGGAGTGACTTAATAATTCAGCAGTTTCTTAAACACTTAAATGTTTACCACATGCATTTATAGGTATTTACCACGATAAAGGGAATCCTGTGTCCTTATGAAGACTCACACATGAATGCTCGTAGCAGCATGATTTGTAATAGCAAAAAGCTGAAAGCAACACTTTGCCACCACCAATGAATGGCACTCAACAGTGGGAGGGGCTAGAGTCTTGCACCTGCCAAACGCAGGTGACTGAGTTACTGCTAAGTGCAGGAAGCAGGCCAAGAAAAAGCACAGACTGCATACATCCCATTCATAAATTCTAAAAAACCCCAGCAAGCCTGGATGATAGGAGACTGGGTCAAAGGAGAGAGGAGGAGGCTTAAGATAAGTTCTCAGTATCAATGAGGTAAAGTCCGGATACATACATATTGATACTTACAAATTGGGTTTTAAGTAGTTTGTGTTGATTCTATAAAGTAGTTCATTAAAAAAGGAAAACTGGGGCCTGAGGAGGTGGCTCAGTGGCTGACAGCACTGGCTGCTCTTCCACAGGACCCAGGCTCGGTTTCCAGCACACAGACATTTGTAATTCAAGTCCGGGGGTGGGGGGATCTGATTCTTTCTTCTGGCTTCAAGGATTTGGTAGGCAAGCACACGTGATGCCCAGCCATAGACACAGGCCAAACAGCCACTTACCAAACTAGAGAAACTTGTTTTGTTTTTTTTAAATAAAAGGAAAACTGAACTTTCTGTCAGGGTGGAACTTTCTGTCAGGGTGGAACTTTCTGTCAGGGTGGATTCTGGTGCAGCTGGAAGCTCAGTGGAGCGACCCAGGGATGTCCTGGTGGTTTGCACAGGGGTGCTGAGATAGGGCTTAGGTCTGCACGTTTGCTCTGTGTGTGTGTGTGTGTGTGTGTGTGTGTGTGTGTGCGCACGCGTGTGCGTGCGTGTGTGTGTGTGTGTGTGTGTGTGTGTGTGTGTAGGAAGGTGCTGTGAAGACTGACATTCTCCCCTTTTCTTTTAAAGGAGTGACAGTTCCTTCAGGTTCTTTGTCTTCTTCTTCGTCTATATTTGTCAGTTTGCTGTGCATGTGCTCCAGGCTGCAGGATTTCATAACTGGGGAAATTGGTGAGTTATTTACTGTTTTTAAATTGCTAATTTAAGACTTGTATAACTTGGTATCCTAGTGAGTTAACAGAAAAGTCAGATTGACAAAAGCAAACACAGAAAAACAAAAGTGCTTTGAAAACCCAACTGAAAACGTTCCAGAACAAAACTTTGAAAAACCTATTCTCTTCAAACATTATGCTGTGATGTAAAAAAAAAAAAGTGCATGAGGTGTTTATTTTAAGTAAAATGTGCTGGCATTGGGCACTGAAAGGGGTTGTATAAAGGAGACCTGAGAGAGGGCAGGTCAGCCTGGGGAGAAGAGCTTCAAGAACTGAAGGAAAGGGGTCAAGTTAAGTGTAAATCGTTATTTTAGATAAACACACACACACACACACACACACACACACACACACACACACGTTTGTTTTGGGATTCAAGCTAGAAGGTAATACAGACCTCTTTATTTCTTTCTCCATGGAGGAGCACTCCTGAGATAGTGGGTGGAAGAGGGGTGTCTTTAAAATACTACCTTGCCTTTCTACCTTAGGCCAACTGCCCTCCTTCCAGCCTCTGCATGCATGGGTATGCACAGGTGTGCGCTGCATGCATTGTACTGCTGTTTGCCGTTGTGTCTGTTAGCTAAAGCTGCAGTGAGCATAGAACTAGAGGCCTTTGTGCTGTCTCTGCTTGGGGGTGGGTGGCTGGCAGACAGCTCTCGGCAGTTTGTAAAGCACCCAGTGGGCATACACACTCATAGACTGTGTTCTTTAGTTGTTTCCAGTTAGTTCTTGGAAATGGCTATTTTATTTATTATCTTAAATAGTCTGGCATGTGAACGAGAGAAAATACTTTAGCTGTTTTACAAATACAGAGTTATAATGGTGTACACACACACACACACACACACACACACATACACACACACAATTCTTTAGAAGTGGAACTAATTTCACCAGTTTCTTAATATAGATGTAGTAAACGTAGAGAGGACTGTAAAGTTGAATGTACCAGTCTGTGTCTGGGTACCACAGAGTCTGCTAATGGAAAGGTCCTGTAGCTGATGTACCTTGTGTAACTCAGGTATTTTTAGTCATACTTAGAATGAAGGCAACTGTAGACTGACATGTTGCTGTAAGGCCATAGAGTGTTCCCAGGCATCCTTCACCCAGTCCCCAGGAGGATAAAATACAGTCAGATATAAAAGCACGGACCTTAACACTGACAGAACATTTCCATCACTGAGGAGTCTTGCTGCTTTGTGTATGGCCAGTCTGACTCCTGTCCACATCTGCCTTCACCCTTGGCATCCATCCATAAGCTATTTATCACTTGTGTCATCCTGTCATTATAAGCTGGTTATAATCTTACAGTTTACAGGTGTTGACTTTCCCCCTAATTTACATGTAGCCCTAATTTCTTTTATTATTTAATTTTTCTAGATTTTATTTCTATTTTATGTGTATGAATGTTTGCCTGAGTCTGTAGTTTGTGCATCATATGTATGCAGTGCCCATACTGGCCAGGAGAGGGCATCAGAGCTCCAGGGGTGGGGTTAACAGATGTTGTGAGCTACTATGTAGGTGCTAGGAATTGAACCCAGGTTCACTGGACGATCAACCAGGGCTCTTTATCACTGGTCATCAATATCCAGCCCCTTCTTTGTATTCTTGAGTGTATTGCATGGTATGGCTATACCACAGTTTATTTAACCACTTAAGAGTTAAATGACACCTAAATTGTTTTCATTTGGGAGTTATTCTAAATAAAACCCCAGTGAGCATTTGGGGCCAGGTTTTTGTGCACACTTAGTTTTCATTTCTATGATTAACAGTATATTTATATTTTGTTAATTCATTTAGGAATCATGTGCTAAGCTTTTTAAAGAAACTGACGATCTTTCTAGAGAAGCTGTACTATTTTTATTCCCTTTAACAGTTGTGACAAGATTTAGCCTCACGTCCTTGTGAGCCGAGAGTGAGCGCTGTGACTGTGGTTTATCTTAGCCAATCTGATAGGGGTGGTGTGCGTGTGTGTGTGTGTGTGCGTGTGTGTGTGTGTGTGTGTGTGTGTGTGTGTGTGTGTGTGTGTATGGGGCATCCATGCCCATCCTAATGCTGTGGTTTGAATTTACATTTATCTAATGACATCTTTTTTTTTTCTTATTTGCCTTAACTTTTATGTACTCTTGTTGAAATGTCTCACAGTGTTTGCCTATTTTGAGTTGTTGGGTTGTATATTTTTTTGTTATTGTTTTGGTTTTTGTTTAATTTTGATGTGACTGAATAATTACTTTTCTCATCAGTGTGAGAAATTGCCGAAAAGTACTTTAAGAGAGTAAGTGTTTGGGGTCATAAGTCATGGTTTCAGAAACTTCAGTCTGTCTGGCAGAGAAGGTAGAGCATAGGAGCTGTTAGTCTGTCATAACGCACAGTTCACTGGGTGGCTGAGGAATCAGAGAATGGGCCAGGAGGCAGCCAGGGATAAACCTACAGGGCCTGTGGCCTGTGCCCTACTTCTTCCTGCTACTTCCTGCCTCCTGAAAAGTTCATAACCTTCCAAAACAGCATCCCTGCTGGGCCTCAGTGCTCAGACTCAGTGTGAGTGTGCTGTGAAACTTCACAGGGAAGCGTTGATGCTGAGCTGTGACGTGCAGTCTATATTCTAAAGGGAAGCATTTGTTGGGTATGTGGTCTGCATATATTTTCTTCCCTACTTGAAAGTGAGCATTTAAAATGCAATGAAGACCCCATACTTTTAAGACATAGTATATTAAAAATGCAGTCATCTGGTGAGCTCCTGGGGCTCAGTGTGGTTTTCTCAGACAGGCTGCTTAGCTGTAGGACCCAGCACTGATGGTCTGAGTGTGGGCCTTATCTTATTAAAACACGTGCCGCCTTGTGGAGTCATCACCTGTGACGAAGGCTGGCCTTGCCTGGCTTCATAGTGCTGCTCCCTTTGGTTGTTTTGAGAGTTGCACTGACTCGTTTGCATGCTGACATGTCTGCTGTCCCTTAGTGGTTGGATCTCGTCCCTCACTGGTCTCAACAAGAACATTCCTGTGGGGATCATGATGATAGTCATCGCAGCGCTCTTCACAGCGTCCGCCGTCATCTCGCTCGTCATGTTTAAAAAAGTAAGTGGGAGCCAGCCTCTGGACACGCCGCAGTGGCCCTGCAAGGGTCCCTGCAGCCCTGCTGCTGTAGACCAGTGGGAATCGGCCTCAGTTCTGCATGTTGGCTCTCCAAGGATTGTGATTTATAGGGTTTTTAAGGCACATTTAAAGATTGTATTACACTTTATGATTGGCATAAAAATGAAAACATTCCTGACTTGAAAATGCAGAACCCAAAATGCTCAACAATAAGAAACTTTTTGTTCTTGGACTTGGTTCCATAAGAGGAAAGTTCCCTACCTGACCTTACAGGAGAGATTATGATTATAATTATCTAAGGCAAATACATCAAAAGATATAAACTACACAGAAGTATGTATATACAGTATTATAAAAAATACATGAGTTTCACATTTAGGCTCCCCCCCCCACCCCCCCACCCCCGGTCCAGGACAGCTCGTGCTATGTATGCAGGTATTCGGAAGTCAGAGACCTCTTTGGTGCCAGCGTTCGGGAGAAGCCTCTGAACGTGTGCTTTATCAGTTTCAGTATGACGCTTGTTAGCTCGGTGAGGAAATACAGGTAGATCTAGTGTGTCAGCTACATGGTTTTGTCCATATTTAAAATTTAAAGACATTAAATTATTTAATCATTAGATTTCCTTTATGGTTTTCTTTACACTGGTAGTTTTACAACATGTACAAGGAATATATATAGAAGTAATTTTGGCTGCTCTGTTGAAGAGCTTTTCTCTTGGAATCTGCTGAGTGTCCGCTTGGGTCCCACGTCCTGGGAGCCTTATGGTCTCGGCTGCACTCCTGCTTGAGTTTCTGGATTTGCTGCTCCTTTTTCCTCTCTCAGAAGCTCTGAACTTTCTGTATCACGCACAGGGGCTGCTGAAACTGGGCCCTGGGAAGTCTCAAGGCCTCCAGTCCCATTCCTTCCCATCTTGTACCACTGTGGATATCTAAGCTAGCTTCAACCCTGGATTCAGGTCATCTTCCTGCTTCCCACCTTCAGGGTAGCTGGGAGTACAGACTGGTGCTAACATGCCAAGATAAAGCCTTAGCTGAGAGATGGTGATGACTGACCGTCTACATAAGAGAATAAGAAAGGGGGAGCAGGCAGGATAAGCAGGACCAGTTGAGAATACAAATGGCAAAGTCAGAGGTTACAAAGGCTGGCACAGATGGGGAGCACGTTGGTGCAGAGGCTGAGAAAGTTCTAGGTATCCATCCGTGGTGGAGGGTCGGCGTGAGCATGAACACAACTGTATCCTCAGACCCTGCAGGGCTGTGGAAATTAGGAGACCTTGTTAAAAAAGTTTTAATCTTTAAAAAGTTGTAGTTCACCAAAGAAGAGTTTCAGGGAGCAGAGTGATTGGGTTGATACGACAAGCTTTAGAAGAGTTACTATGAAGTAGATGCAGGACTTGTGGGCCAGCGTGTAGGGTTTGGAATCCAGTAGAGATGATAGCCTGAGTTGACTCCTCCCACTCTGAGGAGAAGGTCAGGGTTCCTTCTAGTTGGGCTCTACTCAATGATATGGGTTGGGGGTGGTGAGATGGCTCAGTGGGTAAAAGTGCTTAAGCCAAGCACACTCTCTGCCTTGGCCCAGGAACCACCTGGTGGAAGGACAGGACCGGCTCGTGCAAGTTACCGTGTGACCGTCACAGGTGCCCAATTGCATGCATAACACACACAAAGTAAAAAGAGCAGGTTTGGAGTCAGGTGATGCCATGGCTGGGGGTGGGGTTCAGGCACTAGTAGAGCATGCGTGTGAATACGCTTGGTAGACTTCTAGACAGGTAAGTAGAAGCAGCAAAGAAATCTAGGCTGGGTTTTCAGACTGAGAAGTTATGACTTCCTGAAGTAAGTGAAGCCTGAGAGAGCTAGAGAGAGCCAGAAGAGGCCTAAGGGCAGAGCACTCCAGAACAGTCCGACATTGAAAGAGACTGGGAGGTCAGGCCATGCAGGCCGCTCAGTCCTCAGCGGCTGTGCTGTACAGGCTTGGAATGTCTACTCCTCTTCTGGTTTTACCTTTTTCCATGAAAGGGAGAGTTGTATAACTGAGCTTACGTCCACATGTCAGGCATTCAGCATACATATCATTTCCTAAATAAAGTCAAAGTATTTATCAGCATTGTGTACATTCTATATTTTAGTGTGTACTCTGTATTAGTTTAATCTGAAACTCACAATCAAGTTACTAGTTGACCCTCTGATGTCTCTATCCACTGTTAGCTGGCGCTGTCTTTTACCTATGAAGTTAAAGATCTCAGTTGAGATGATTTCTATATGATACGCTGAAATATAATACATGGCAATATAAACTGAATTATAATTTGAAGCAACCATCAATTCTCTCACCTTCTCTACCTCTGATGTAAACCGAGATCCGAGAACTGAGTCTTCAACACTGACTTAAAAATTAATAATAAATTATAAAGAATAAAAACACACCCCGCTTGTTGGGAGTGTGTAGCTCTAACGTGTCACCACTAGGGGTCAGGGCCTTCATGGACAGTCCATGGCCTCAGAAAGGTCTGTGCACAGTTTTCCAGCTCTGGACTAGAGGCCACGCCAGACCATCCCTCTCTTCCCCTCCAGCTAAACCTGCTGTGCAGTCTTAGTTCGTTTTGATGAAAATAAATGAGAATTCATTATCATTCTGAAATCTTACATAATTAGAGTGGGTTATTGTTGGGTTTTGGATACTCATTGTATCTTGGTTTCTGCCATGTGTTGTTTCTTAGCTTGTGTTGCCTAAGTGTTGAAAGAGTTTATATCTCCTGAGCTTCTTCGTAGACAGAAATCCTTAGCTTTCACAAATAGGTTTGATTTTCTATCAGTTGTTTCTAATTGTGTTTGTTCTGTTTCTACAGTGAGCTATCAGAAAGTACTGGATGATGTTTCAGGGCTAAAATGGTAGATGTTCTAAAGGAGCCAGTTAGTAAGACAGGAACAAGCCACCGAGAGCTGTCAGGAGCTCCAAACCCTTCCCTTTGAGTCATCACTCAGAGTTGGCACAGCCTAAAGTGAGGAGTGGGCCGTACAGTCGGGCTCCCTTGAGAACCCGGGCCTCCGTTCTGTCGTCTGTGAGATGGGGACTCGTCCACAAGTGCTCATTCACATGTTAATGCACAGCACTAGGTGCTAAGGACTTTTTGTGTTTCAAAAGAATTTTTGAAGTTACCAAGATAATCTCGGTGTTTTAATTTTTTTAAAAACTTACTGAAATATCTGCTCTTCAGATGTTGTTTTCATTTGTAGAGAGTGTGGAGTTGGAGCATAGGATTCAGAATAGTGATGAATGAGTCCAGCTAACCAGTTAAATTGGTGTCTTACAGCCAGTGCTTGTGAAGAGACTCGACTGCATATAAAAGCATGGTCTGGTTAGACTAAAGGTGGCACTTACTGTCTTTGAAAGCACTGTGCTGTTGTTAATCCCACTGTGGTCATCTCCTTTGTATATTTTGGGTTTTCTTTTCTCCTTCCCCCATCTCCCCTCTGACCTTTGTCTGGTCCTCTCATGCAGCAGGGTGGTTTGATTAAGTCCCAACCAGCTGGGATCACATGTGTAGATTGCGTCTTACCATCTTGCACTGGTTTCTGCCTCTTTAGGTACATGGACTGTATCGCACAACAGGTGCTAGCTTTGAGAAGGCCCAGCAAGAGTTTGCAACGGGAGTGATGTCCAATAAAACTGTTCAGACAGCAGCTGCAAATGCGGCCTCCACTGCAGCGACCAGCGCGGCGCAGAATGCCTTCAAGGGTAACCAGATGTAGTGAGCCTGGCAGCAGTGCTCTGTTTCCTTATGACTGTATCTTTTTCTCCAGTTACTGTATTCTACAGATATTTTTATGTTGGAAACACACAGTACACAACGCATGGGTATTTCCTATCCACATGTGCATGGTCTAAAAACCACAGAAACTTCCTTGTCTTATTACTTTGCTTATTAGTTTCTTAATATTTCCATGCCCCTCACAGAAGAAAACTATCATCTGTTAAATAAATATTCTCCATATTTTTGGGGGATGGTGTTCCTCAGATTATTTCAGTGGTGACACACTGAAATGAGTATGTGACTTAAGATTTAAAAGGCACTTGATACCAACCACAGAAGTTCTTCCAGGAGTCAGTAGAGATACAGATTATACACTGGAAATGAAACCATCTTTGTTTCTTTTTTCCCCCCTCTATTAGTATCGAAGGAACAAGGTCAGCAAAAGTTTGGGTGTTTTCAAATTGGCTTGCTTCATATGAGGTTCAGTCACCAGAGAAGAGCCTGTGTGCTCTGTAGTAGATAATGTATATTTTACCTTCTTTTATTTTATTTTTAGACTAGTTGATATTTTGGTAATAATCTCTGACCTTGCATGGGCACCGTGTCTCTTAAGTGAAATGAGTTAGTATTTTGGGTTCCGTAATGCTTATAGCTGTAGGAGCTGGGGAATCTATAGAGTCAGAAATGGTTTTTTGTAATAGTTTCTTTTAAGTAAAAATTTACTGGAGTATAAAGACTTTAATATAATGTGCAGTGCATTATCCAAAAGAGAGGGTAGTGAATTGATGCAATAGAATATAGTGATAATTTCTTTTCCCCTCTTAATTTTCAGTATTCATATAGTAAAATTTTACTGTATGGAAACTTTGGTATATTCTTCTGGCTGATCTTTTTAATTGAACTGGGATTTGTGTTTGGCAACTCTGTGTGTGTGTGTGTGTGTGTGTGTGTGTGTGTGTGTGAGAGAGAGAGAGAGAGAGAGAGAGAGAGAGAGAGAGAGAGAGAGAG
>JANHMN010000014.1:17071961-17090304 GCA_030674055.1 Rhabdomys pumilio | reverse complement strand
AGAGAGAGAGAGAGAGAGAGAGAGAGAGAGAGAGAGAGAGAGAGAGAATTTTGACAAAGGTATGAAAGGCTAGCCTAGCCCTTGAATAAAAAGAACACACAGTATTTAAGGGATTTCTCTTTTAGTTGCATTAAAAATAAAAGGCCCTCGTGTTTCTAATACTTGATTTCTTAATGTACCTGTCTTTTACTTCTAAGACAAACATTGCATCAAGCAAGAGAGTGAAAGTTCAGGTCATGTGTTCATTATTAATATTATCAAATTACATTGTTATGATGCAATGCAAACTGATGTGGGTTCAGACTTTTAATCATTTTTAATAATGATTAGATGTCTCAAGAACATTTGTAAGTCAGACTGTTGTAGTTTGGAAGTCTCACTAGTTTTAGATTGCAGAATGATAGATAGTTTGTGATTTATCCAAGTTGACTTTAAATAAAGATGGACTGTTGAAGACAGGGTATTCTTTAAAGATGAGCTTCCCTGGTTGAGTCACTTTGTCAGAGAGACCTTTGTGCAGAGCCGGAGTGCAGTTCTTAGAGGTCTGTGGGTACCGGATTACACATCCACCCATGCAGGGCCACGTTTGGTTTGCTTGGGAATTTACTGAGTACAATAGTCCAAAGCTGTTTCTTTGATTCAGGAGAACATAGAATTCAGAATATGAATTTGGAGTTGATTTTTGAATCCTGATCAGTAGGCCCCTTCATTCTCCCCTGCTCAGGTGTGGCTGCTGAGAGCCTGTGCTTCATCCAGTGTGGATTTGATGGACACTGAGATGACTAAGACTATAAAAGCGCACATATACACCAGTACCTACATTCCAAATCCATGTTTATTCTTCTCTGAGGTACAAATAAGAGACACAACAGAGATTTTAAAAATACAAATAGTTTTTTTTTTTTCAAAATTGGGAATGTTCTCTCTCCATTATGTGGAGGTCCCCAAAGGTAGTGTTATTAAATGGCAAAGAATAGTTATAACTCACATTATGTTTTTGTGTATGAACAAGGAAAATGCTGTTTTCAATCCATTTGTTTGGATCCCCACAAGTGTGCACGAGATTATGTTTGAAAACACAAAGGAGCGTTACAGCGATGGTGGTGTCTGCGGCTGGTCAGGTGGGAGCAGCTTGAGACCCTCATCTGCTGTCCTCTCAGCAGCAGGCGGTCAACAATGCACTTTGATTGGGTGAAAGATGGTTCATGTTTTCTATTTAATACCAATGTGACTACAGCCATGAGATGAGCTTCACGAGAACAGACATCCGTGTCACTTTTTAGTTTGCAATATTAAATGGTGACTATTTTATTTAAAACTAGGGTCTGATCACTGGAAAATCATTGCTTGGTGATTTGTGATTGGGGGCTTGGTTCGTTTCTCTAAGGCTGTTTGTGTATTTTGTAGGTGCGTGTACTACTGTGCTGCCCTGTGGTATGTCACGGTTCTGTGTGAGCGCCTTCCATGTGGCCCTCTCATGTTGCATGTTTTCAGTGGTTTGGAAGTTTTGTATATTTATTGTATTAATGCAGAGTGTCATAAAATAAAATAATGTTTACTGGATGTTTGTTTGTTAATTTTAAATACTGTATTAGCAGCTGAGGCACAAATTATACTTGTAGCTTTAATATACTTATTTAACTTTTATTAAAACCAATTTTTGTACCATTTTATCACATGTTAAATACAGTATAAAAGATTTAGTGTAAAACCCTCAGTAATACAACCTGACAGTTTTTCCATTGCATTAGACCTGGATAGGTGCTTAAGAGTGAACTTGACCACATTAAAGGTGGTGACTATTTGGAGGTAGGCAAGATTACCTAGACGCTCATTAGAATTTTGGCTTAGGATTTTCTTCATGGGTTCAAACGGGTGCCTCTATGCAAGCATTGTACTGATAACCAAACGTGGGCTGTGTACTGAGTGTGCTTCCTCTGCTGCTGTATGCACAGAGCAACATTCTATTTGTGTACTGGATTTCTTACCTGGTGACTAACTATGATGTAAAGTTTAACCTAAAGTCATGTTCACAGCAGATCTTATTTTGAGAAATACATGTTGAATTAAAATAAGAAACAGTATTTTCCATTTTTTATTTTACAAAGTGAGTTTGGATTTTGACACATAAGAACACTGTAATCCATGTGGTTGTGGTTTACACTGAGGGGATTTGAGCTGTCAGACTATGTGTGTTCCCCACAGGTCTGTTAACGGTGCTGCTGTATGTCACTGCACCCTTCCTGACACGCCGATGCTGATGTCTGATTCTTACTCACATTTGTGCTTATCGTCTATAATTTATCATATTTGGGACACAATTTTGCTATGTTCACTTCCATTTTCTCATAAGGAAAAAGTCCTTAAAGGGATCTGTGATTAATAAGACATCTAGAGATGGGGGAATGATTAGTTTAGAATAACTCAGAATGGCTAAAGTTACTTTAGACCTCACTTTAATAGGTTTTTCAAGCATCATATTATAAATTTATTTATAGTAGAATAATACATTTTAAAATATTGGAGGTATTTTTAATTTTTAATTAATTTTAGGGTTAACATAAACATTTTATTTTTGACACACACATTTTTGACTAGTAAGTTGTGCTACCATGGTTAGGGAAATGAAATAGTTACCTAAGAAGTTTGGGTACACTTTATAAAAACAACATGCATGTTGCATTGCTGGGGTTTTAAAACTTATTTCAGACTCTTTCCCAGTCGCGGGAGTCAGAGGCCTTCTGTGCCACACATGTACCACCACTGACCACCTACTGCCAGGATAGGGTCATTTCACCAATCCAGAGATTCCCGGAAAACAGGGACAGCTCTTCTCAAGTTTTCTCCCCTTCCTGTGGATTTTGTATACCACTTAGCTTTGTGATTCGGCTAGGACAGCGTCTTGTCTTGCAGACTCTTCCCTAGCATGGTTGATGTTTTCGGAGGGAAAGTGGGAGCTGCCAGGGGGCGGGGCGATGCGCTGAGTGTTACTTTTTGTGTCCCTCCCAGCTCTGCATTCCATTTTAGCTTGGTATTTCTGCGCTCAATGTGATGTCCTGGTGTGTGAAACATTATCACGCTAAAACCCATGTCATCCGTCCACCCTGGAGAATCAAAAAAGAGCTCATTTTCTTATGTATTTCTATAAGGTCATTATATTACCCTCTCTACATTAAAACAGTGCCCTCTCTTGCAACACACACACACACACACACACACACACACACACACAGAGTGATCCTACCATGCAGATTTTATTTTTGAGTTCTTGTTATTTTTTGTTGGCAGTGATTCTCAGAATAAATGATGGCTGAAACCATTGTTACTGTCAGTGTGTAGGATCCAAGTGTTTGGGTCTAGGAGAAAAGCAAAAGCCCGCCCTTCTCTGGTCGCAGGAATTCCAGCAGTATCCCAGTCCCTAGTTGCTTCCCTAGTACAAGAGCCGTCCTTGCATCCTGGCTGTAGAGCATTCGGAAGATGAAAGAGACAAACGGGAAAACAGAACAAGCCCTTCCTTCCCTCCCCTAGCAACCCCACTGCTGCTGTTTGCTTTACTCTGTCTGCTTTCTTCCATTCTTTCTGTATGCATGTGTTTCATGGAGTTAGGCAGTATAATGAACACATCTTCTCAGAATTCTATTTCCCTCTCAAACCATAAAAGTTTATTACACATTTCAGTGTAAGTTATTTATTAAGACCTGGCTTGTATTTTTCTAGGAAAACACGCTTCTTCCTCTAAAATGAGGCAGTGAGATTGCTCTGCACACCCTGAAGCTATGCTCTAGACAGCCCTCCATGGCTGTTTCCCTTGCTGTAACAAGCCCCACACTTCTTTGGGCTCCTGAAGGATCCTGTGGTGAGCCCACCATACATCTTTATTCTCAGTGTAGATGTGTTTAGAAGGACTCTACCACCACTGAATATACGGGCAGCCGTGCTGTGCCATGGAGAAGGAACCACCAGCCAACACAGTTGATCCAAGTGAGCTTGAGAATGGTGTGCAGGCTTAGGACAGATCGGCAGCGTTCAGCTAAGAGGCCTTTCTGCTCGACTTGGCTCATGCCATTCTCAACCTGTTCTTATCTTCCCATCCCCCTGGCCTATCTTGAATTATTTTTTTTTCATTTTGAACCAAAGAGCCTTAACTCACACAATGGTTTCTTGTCTCTTTTCAGTTGCTATGTAAATATACAAAAAATGTCTTTTTATATTTCTGACTTAGATGCAGCTATCATCAAATCTTATGTTCTTAGATTCTGATTTTCATGTTTTTTTTTATTAGAAATGATTTGCCAGGAAATAATATTGTTGTTAAATCTTGAGGCTCAAGGTTTTTGTTGATAGGAAAAATTTGCTGAGTTGAAAGTTATGTATGTGCTAAAATAAATAAATAAAATGTTAGCTTTTGGCTCTCTAGAAAGAATTTATCAGTTTATACTTCCATTGTTTGGAGTCGTAGCCAGCACTAGGATTTTCCTTTTCCAAAACTCTCATTCTCATAAGACTGGATAAGTAAGTGAGAGGTCTGGTGTGTTAAGCATTCTGGTTTCCCCCGTCTGTGGATTTGCTCAGTCTTTTTTTTTTTTTCTTTCTTTCTGTGTAAGAATAACAGTGTCTTCTGCATCCATGGAGGAACCTCTCACCACCAGAGAGCTGTCAGGTAAAGATATTTAACTAAATGATTTGTGATAACGAGATACAAAGAAACGGTGGCCTCAAGTAGCCAAGCTAGCTACTGATTTTATAGCAACTAAAACCTGGTCACTGTTGACAACAGGTTGTACTATCACGAAGTGTAGCTTCTAAAATCCTAGCACTGAGGAGGCAGAGGCAGGTGGATATCTGTGAGTTCAAAGCTAGCCTGGTCTACATAGCAAGTTCCAGAACAGCCAGGACTACCTGTCCAAAAAAGGCAAATAAAACAAAAGAAACTCTAAGTGTTTATTTGGGAAGACAGGATTCTCTTTTCTTACTGTTGAGGACTTAGATTACACTAAGACTTTCTATATGCTCCTTAATCCTTGCACCACATCTATGATGTAATTGCTAATTGTCGCCATTTCTATAGAGGATTAAGAAATTTCAACAAAGTGCCTGTGAGTAAAGGTGGTGAAGGTTTGAGGGAGGGCGGGTCCTCCAGCTTCTGTCCAGCCAGGGGTGGTTTCTCTCCAGTTCTGAATTCCCCCTCACCCTTCCATACTTTTGGTAACTTGTGTCTATCTTTATAGACAGTGGACCTTAGGAAAAGAATCATTACTCAAGGAAAAAAATTACATTACATTGTTTTTCCGTTTCTTTTTTTTAAAGATTTATTATTTTATTTATATGAGTACACCATTGTTCTCTTCAGACACACCAGAAGAGGGCATCAGACCCCATTACAGATGGTTGTGAGCCACCATGTGGTTGCTGGGAATTGAACGCGGGACCTCTGGAAGAGCAGTCAGTGCTCTTAACCACTGTGCCATCTCTCCAGCCCACTTTTCCATTTCTTGACCAAAGCTGTTTCAAATATGCAGGCAAATTCTTGCTTCCTGTCCTTAGCAGTGTGTTGGGGTAAGTGCTCTTTGGCATTTGTGTTTGTAGAAGGTTGAGGACAAATTCTTAATATTTCCTAGGTTATTTATGCCCATGTGATGCCAACAGTTGCTTTTCCTTTATATGAGATAACCCAGGACTTAGATTTCCATCACTAAGACTCAAGGGAGACCGTCCAAGCCACTGTCCTGGATCTGATGAATTGTCTGTTTTCAGGACTGGGCTGAACTGTGATCAGTAAGTTAAAATATAAGGTGTCATCTTCAAGTGTGAAAAATTGCTAGGTTCCTGAGAGAGCAGGGATATGACCCTTATGGAGATATGGTTGATGTCACACAAGTGTTTGCCGCAGTGATGTAGTACGTGCTTTCCCCCATTCTTCCCATCAGGAAGGGGGTGCAGCATAGCCATTTGGCTTCAAACCTGTACCTGATGCCAGGCTTTGCCGTTTCCTAGCTCCAACCTGAGGCAAAGAACTTCACCAAAGTTACACCAGAGGCAGGTAGGTTCTATAGAAAGCTTCCTACCTCATAGGCCGTGATGAATTCTACGAAGCACTGACAGCAAAGCCATGTCTCCTCCCCACTAGTACTTAAGGCTCCAGTCTCTGCCTCTGACCTTGTTGCTCTCTGTTGGCCGCAGTGCCCTTACCACTCAGGCTGAATGTCCCAAAGGAGCTGAGTTATTTGAAACAGTGTCCACACACCAGGAATATCCAGGGTAATAAAGACTTTTATGGGACTCTAACAGAGGAGGTTGAGTATGGTTTCCAGGAGATCAAGTGGGAAATTTTCCCTGTGAGAACTTAGGGTTGGGGCTGGTGAGATGGCTCAATGGTTGAAAGTCCTTGCTGTGTAAACAAGGAGGACCCACATTTGACTCTTCATGTAACTGAGCAGGGCTGCATGGGTTTTAACCCGTGTTAGGGGACAGGTAGGTGGGAGCTCCTGTCCAGCCAGCCTACCTGAAATGTAAATGAATAAGATAGAAAGTGCTAGAATATGACTCCTGATGCTTTTCTCTGGCCTCTGCATATTAGCCCTGCACCCACCCCATAGACAGACAACCTGAGGACAGTGAGCACACACGACTGTCCCAGCCTCTGCTCACACTGAAGTCCTGGTGCTTTCTCTGGACTTTTGAGAACAGTGTGGTTCCAGTTTTCCTTGAATTAGCCAGATGATGTTTCAAAACATTTCCTTGTGATGGGGTGCTAACTTTTAAGTTCTATTTCAATTAGAAACCTGGTCATTTATGCTCAGAAACCAAAGCCTGTGTGTGCCTTCCATCTGTCAGAAGCTAGATTAGGGAGATGGCCACTCTCCTCTTGTTTATTCTGATGGCACGTGTTCCTCCTGGGCACATGCGGAATTGAATAAACTTATGAGAATTGTGTTTGGCATCTTCCTTGAGTTGATAGATTAAAAGCCTAGGTGTCCTGACTTTTTGGTCAAGGTCTCCTCCAGGGACTGTGGATACAGAAGGCCCCAGAGAACTCACTTTTGAGTATTTTTCTGTGTGGGATGGAGGACGTACCTTTTGGTTAGCGAATGCTCTAAAGAACTTTGTCTCGTAGCGTTATTTAAAATTAAGATGCTTCTAAGTATGTTGATAACTTCTCCAAGGAAGAAAAACTTACCTGCAAACTAAAGACATCCTTTAATTGGGTTAAGAACCGACAGTAGAAAATGCCTCTTGGTTTTGTGCTATATAGTAAACTTTTAAATTTTGCATTTTTGGTCAAATTATGTGCACTGTATTGAAGCCAACAAACTTGAAAGACTGAGTTTGCAAAATTGGATTTAATTGAGATCTCAAGAGGGGAAGGGAAGACATTGTGAAAATCCTTAAGTACAGAATCCTAACCAATGCTAGACAAGCAATGTATTAGTTTACATATAATAGGATAACCACACATTGAAGGCTCTGACTGAGTCTATCAGTTCTAAGTACAATTTTATATTTGGCTCAAGTGGCTATTGAACATCAAGCGGTGCCAAAGTTCCTTCACAGCACCCAAGGACCCATTCAGCTATGGAAGAAGATCCCCACAGTCTCAGAAGCCCAAACACATCCCTTGAACTCTTTTGGCCTTGAGAGTCTTTGCTCCCCAAAACACAAATACAGGCCTGGGATTTCCAGCAGCCATGTGTTATTGCACGGAATGGTCTGTCTTAAGCCAGACTCTTATGGCTAAGAAGGTGTGAGACCAGCCCTTCGAGATAGTGGTCTAGCGTTACCATGGTCTATAAAAGCATAGTAAGAAATCGCTGCTCACTCTACGCCAGCATCTAGTGTTCAGGCTGACAGAAGAGGCAACACGCAGCTTCACATTTCACACGGAAGACCAGCACTGGCTGGGCCTGGCTCGCTGGATCGACTCTCCATAAATAGAGTGCTTGTTCTAGCTTAGACCCAGGAGAAAATTGCTTCATACCAGTCTTTTCTTCACATAAGGTTTGTATAGCATTAACAATGTTACAGACTAGTGACTAGCCACAAAGGCAAAAATTGCCTAACTCTCCTTTGCCCAAAAAGAAACATCCCTGGTTTGAATCTTGTCCAGTTTCCCCAAAGAAAACATACATACACCTTGGTTATTGCACATCTATTAGACAGACTTGTGTATGCGTAATATATATATGTACTTAAATATGCCACACATAAAGAAAAGACTATGGCACTTTACAGAATACATGTTTAACAAAGGCCATTCAGTACACCACAGATACTTCAAAGACCCTTCCACAGTTATAAATGTAATGTTGAATTACCACACAGGTTTAAAGAAGCCACAGACTCCCAAATATTTCTGCTTTAGAGTTTAACGAGAAGCAAATGCAGGCAAAATAAGGCTTTTCTGGTAGTAGTAATGGTCCTATTAGCAGAGAAACAGATATTTGGCCAGCAAGTGGTTTTAAAGAGTCAGGAGCAAAGTTTCATTTTATATTAGCACAATTGTAGATGGTCCTTTCATTCTCTGTAAAAGTCTGTGTATTGGTTTGAAGGTCTCTCTGCTATAAAATGCAATCTTGTTCCATTAAGTCAGTATGTAGGCAGTTTTCATTATGCCCTTTTGTGGTGGGGCTGTCTTCTCTAACATTTAAATTAACGAGAAACAGTTAAGTAACAGTGTGGCGGAGAGGTCACGTCTACATTTGTGACTGTTACCAGGTTGCTAGAAGTCCACTGCCACTTGACCCCAAAGAGCAGGTGATAGACACGCGCACAGAATCTGCAGCTTAGGACTAGTCTGTGAAGAAGGGGCTAAGATGGTAAAGATGGGAAAGTTAATCTGGTAAATTCTAGGAAAACAAGGTGGTTTTGTCACAGTTTTCCTAATGAACAAAACTGTGTTTCATGCAAAGTATTGCCCAGGTTGGAAACACAGTTGCTGTGCTGTCAGAGGACTTGCTTAGGATGTCATCAGTACCCACTGAAGACGAATGCCTTCTCCGTGTGCTCCATGGCACGTGGACTTAGTGATCTGCTCCTGTTTCCTGAGCTTGAGTGCCCCCCTTCTCTTTTAAAGTGACCGCAGGATCTCTGCCTTGCTTACTTTGATAACTGGCTCAGAACTAAACTTAAGGTCTTTCATCTGCATGAGAGAGAAGATGGTTTCTGATACAGGCCAAAGGGCAAAGATGCTATAACTAAACCCCAGTGGGCCTAGCCCATCTCTATAAGGGAGTTGGTCTGAACCAAGGCTTGGCCCTAAACTGACGTAGCTTTAAGTGATTCACTGAGACGAGGCTGTAAAATCTGAATCAGGGTTGTGTACCTGATGAGCAAACACCTGCCAGTAGAAGGTGCTTCACTATTTAACTTTTAAGAGTTGAACATGTCTCTAAATGCAAATAGGGTCACTCCACTTGCACCGCTGTGGAGGGTTTCTGTATCTGCAAGGTTCATGTGATGCCAGACTCTGGTGTGTCTGGCTGCTTTGGTCAAATGGGTAATTTATGGAAACTGGATCAAAAGCCCTGAGTCCTCTTTAGTAGGCATTTAGTGGTTCTGTGACCTGCATAGGCAGGTGCAATGAGCCTGGTCCAGCCCCTGCTTTTGTGCTAACCTGGGGATGGGACTCTTGATGTAGGACTTGCTTGGCAGTGAGCCAGTGTTGTCCAGCCTGCTCTGCAGATCAACACCAGAAGCTGGAGAAGCTTCCAGGACTAGCTCCTGCTTTTTCTGCAAAAAATGCCAATGGGGTTGGAAAGCACAGTAACCAAACCGAAAAAGTTCACTCTGCAAATGCTGAGGTTCCGGCAACCCCTCCCTGCGAACATCTGTATGCAACACAGCTGGTCTGGAGGCTGCAGTCCTTGGAAGCAAGGAACACTGAGGTTTCTCTGGGCAGCCAAGCAAACCCCAACCCTAGGAGAAAACTACCTACCAGAGGAGACAGGGCTATCACAGGCACTAGGCTGGCTGTACGGAGTAGAAAGGTGTCTGCCTTACTGGCAGAGGTTTGTACTTTTATTCTTACATGATTGTCTCTCTTCACTCAAATCCTGAGGAGAGTTCATTGATGCCTCTTACCCTGGAACTCAAACTGGAGTAGTTCCACAGTGGGGGTTCTGCACTGTCCCTGTTAAACCCTTTGTGCAGCTAGGCAAAATCTGGGATCTTGCTGTGACCCTCAGCTTATAACCTGTCATCAGGAAGTCTGTAATCTTCCTTTTAGTCTCCAAGCGAGACATGAAAGAACTAGGAAGAAAACCAAGCCCCGACCTCCACCCGACATTCTGAGATGCACATAAACACATAGCTGTAGGCCAAAACCTGCCTCAAACTACCTGAGGCTGGCTGTCCTCTCCTCTGCTGCCAGAGAGATGGCCGCCTGCCTTGGTGAGTCAGGGCTCTATCCTTCATTGAGCCCTGGGGACATGGAGTCTCCGACAGGACTCCACAGGGGCTCTACCACGTCCTTGTCTGGTCTCATTATTTGCTATGCAGCCCGATGTCCAAGAGCGCTGCTTAGTGGGTGATGCCCCTCACTGGTCCCACGAAGGCCCGGGGCTGTAGCTCCAGTCCAGACTGGTTCCTTCATTGGTTCAAATGATGAAGACTGTGTCACAAGGCCAGAAAGAAAGGTAACGGTGGCAGTAATGTCTTCCAGACTAAAGGAGGCAGATGAGGTTTTTTCCCTCTTCAATTTCTTCCTGGACTTTGTCACTGGAGGTTGCAATTTCTGCTTGTGCGGAGAAGACAGCACAGATAAAGGTGAGGACTGTGCCCCCAGTGGCAGTATAAAAGGCCCAGCCCAAGGAGCAGTCTCCAGGTTTGTAGGGGGATGCATACCGTCCACAGTCTATGGCTTTCTGGCAGCCCCAGCCAGCAGGGTAGAAAATCAGGCCGAGGATAAGGAACAGACCTGAGGGACAGAAGAGAGAACAGATGAAGCCCTTGGTACTCCGGCAACCTGCAACACCTGCTGTGCCCTTACGGTGGCTGGCTTTGGGCGGGGCCATCCACTCTGCAATAGCAAGTGTTAGTGTCTTGGATGGAAGCATGACCTGAATAGCCAACGTCACATTACTAGGTACACTTTTAAGTCTGGGGTTTAGATCAGGGAGATAAGAGCTTGTCTAGAAGTACTGTCAGCCAGTTTGTATATGTTGGAGTGACTCCACCAGGGAGTCGGCTACTGCTTCTTTGTGTAAGGGCTACTTAGGCCAAACATGGCTTTAGAAAGGGTCGGAAGAGATGGCTCAGCAGGAAGAACACACACATGTTGCTCTTGCAGAGCATGTGGTTTGGTTCTCAGCATCCAATGGTAGCTCACTACAGGTCCAGAGGACCTGACCGCCAGCCTCCTCTGACCTCCATAGGTACCAAGCATGCATATGATATACACACATGCAAAACACCATAGTAATAAAGTTTTATTAGAACAGAGCCATGCTTGCTTCGGAACACGTGGCCTGCACAACACAAAACATTTATGATCTAGCTTTTGACAGAGTTTGCCAGTCACTGGTATAATAAAGTAATTCCCCCAGAACCTTGTGGTCTCAGCGTAGTTTTATAGACAAAAGCCAGGAGCCCTGAAGGAGACTCTATCTTAACCTACACCCATGAAAAGCATTGTTTGAGCTGTACGCCAAGGAGAGGTATGTGTCCATGCCTCTTTAGGAATGGGCCCAGTGTATTGCATGGCTGAGATGGCTATGCTCTGAAGATACCTGGACCCCAGGGGCTTCATCCAAGGATTGCTCTTGCACATGACATGCCTTCTCATGCTTGCCATTGCTGTGTTCCTCATTGTTCTGACAGGGTGTTACTGGGAAAGAAAGACCCTTTCTGCCCGTGATCTGTTATGATTGATTCCTGGGTATTAGCCCATCCTATTGGACAAATTTTCTTCAGATCAACATGAAGATGAACTTTCATGGATTAATGCTGTTTAGATGAATTTATGATTTTATAGAATCCTTGCTCTGATTCCAAATAATTTTAGGAGGTTAGAATAATTGCTAGGAAGTTTAAGGAGATGGTTTAAGTTGTTTTGCCAAAAAGATATAATAAATAAAGTTAGAATCAAGAATAAAATGTGTCCCCTCCTCATAGACTGTAAGTAAAGGCTGCATGAAAGGCATGCAGTGAGCATCCATTCCTTACAAGTACACACACTGCATTAGGAAGAAGAACAGGCTTGGGACAAATTCATGATCAAAGACAACGTTCATTCTAGGTGAGGTCCAAGGAGGCCACAGGTGTGCACTAAGATAAAGTAAAGCCACGAACTTTGAACTTACAATGAGTTTATAGAATGAAACACAGTAACTTCCTCTGTGAGGTAATTTGTTTTTTCTTACATAGAGAACTTTTGTCTGAGAAGGCACAAAAGCTGGAGCAAAGGCTGGAGCCCCTTTGCTTCATCCACTGAATGTGAGTGTGTGCTTTTTCTTTCTGGATGGCCCAAGTAATTAAGGTTTTCTAATCCCCTGCTGCTAGCAGCAGGAGTCCATTGCTATCAGCTCTGGCCTAGAAGAATAAAAGGGACTTAACTGCCAGAAGCCATTAGCTCTGGCCCCCAAAGAGCAAAAGAGCCAATTGCTAGGAGCTACAGCTTTCCAAAAGCACATTCTCTGCCCCACCTCAGTTAAACTCTGGTACCAGAGCTGGGTTTTGACAAAACCCCTAAGCCTTCTACCAGCAAATGCTCAGAACCGATGCTTGAATCTCCTCCAGATTCCAATGGCATTCTTCATAGACAGGAAAAAATGATGCTAAAATTCAAATGACTACACAACTGACCCCAGCTAGTCAGAACACAAGAAGGAAGAGCAGAGCTGGGGGAGGCATCGCCGCCCCGCCCCACCTCCAGTCACACCCAGAACTGGACAGACAAAGACTAAGTAGGAGATGCAGAAACAGACCCACACTTAGCCACTTGGTTTTTTTCAACAAAGGTGTCAACACACACAGGAACAAAAGACGTTCTCGTCAACAAACAGTGGCTTGAAGCCTGGACACCCACATGTGAAAGGATGAAATACACCTCTACCTCTCATCTCCCCTGTACAAGAGTGGCCCAGAGACCTCAACCCAGAACGGAAGAACACTCCAAGATACAGGCACAAGCACAGACTTTTCTGAGCACTCGAGCAACAAGAATCGATTAATAGGATTATCTACAATTAAACAGCTTTGGTGCAGCAAAAGACAGCCTAGTGATGGCAGAAAATTTCTGCCTGTTTATCTGTTGGACACAGGATTAATCCCAGATCATAAGAACTCAAAAGTACCAAATAATATCATCAATAAATGAGCAAATATTTCTTAAGAAAGGGGGGCTGGGGAGACAACTCAGAGAGTAAAAGTGCTTAAGCAGGAAGACCCAAGTGTGGATCCCAGCATCCATGCTAAAAGCCAGGGCTGATGCTGTGCCCTGGGAATTCACTTGCTGGTTGCCAGCCTCGCTCCAGGTTCAGTGAGAAAGATCCCATTTTTTTTTCCACATGGAATCTAGACTGTACTTGAACAGACCCACACATGACATGAAAGTAGAAGATGGGAACAGTCTGAGAAAAGGAGGCAGAGTGTGGTGCCATATGCCTTTAGTCCCAGCACTCTGGAGATGAAGGTAGGTGTCTGCATGAGTTCCAAGCCAGCCAGGAATACACAGTGGACAAGGTAATGTGTGTGGTGGGAACAGGACTGAAGTATGATCTACGGAATATTACAGTGAAGCCATGATTTAAGAAGAAAAGGACTACGTGACAAAATGGAAAAAAAAGACCAACAGGTGGCTGCCAGGGGAAAGCCATCAGCACAGGTCTCCGGATACAAACAAGCACTGAAGGGCCACCACCCATCGTAAAGGGTCACTGCCAAAAGTTACAATCATGCCAAAAGGTACCGGCTAAGAGGCTAGAATTTAGACCTTGGAAAGGATATGCTCCATCAGAATAGACCTTTGTCAAGGAGACCCAAAATGACTTGCCTAGTTCTTAAAACACATCTAAGGCCCCTGAGAAACCCAGTAATCCTGAGGAAACCCACCAGGTTCTTTATGAAGCCTTCCACAAAGCACCTAGGAAGGTCAGATAGTGTCTACCCCTCCAGGTCCTCAGTGGCTGCTCTGAGAGACAGATCACTCATGGTCCACCAGCCGATCACAGCGCCTCTTCCTGTGAGCCTACACAGGGGCTCTGCTCTTCCCCTTGGAAGACTTAAGTGTTCCAACTAAACATCGATTACACATGTCACTTGGCACCCTGCTCTAGACTCAGACTCTTGGAAAGCATATAAAACACCTTAATGTGCCTGAAGGGATCCTGTTAGGAGAAGTTTGAAAAGACAGCCTTCCTTTAGTAGTGTTGCATCAAAGCCCCAGCCAGAAAAATAATCTTCCCGCTGTTCCTTAGCACAGGCACTGCAGACCAGTTGAAAGCCCTGTGGTGGCTTCTGACGTAATTTACGAATAAAGGGCGCGGGGAATCTTAACCCAGATGGGTGTCAAAGCTTGAATCTATCAAAGCCTCAGCGAGGGTATCGGATCGGAGAAAAGTCTACATGGAAAGATGATAGAAAGTGGGCTGTGGTATATCCACCTAGAGGATACCAAGTGTGCAGAAGCAGCCATCACCCGCTTACCCAGCTGAGAGGGCCATGAAAAGGCAAGGCTTAGGTCTGCTGAAGGGACCGTGGTCCTTCATGTAACTTACACACACTCTCTCCCCCTCTTCTCTCCCACTCTTCTCTCCCCTCTCCACACATACACACTTTTAAAATCTCAATTGTCCTTTATACCAAGAAATTCCAGGAAGTGTGTTGCTTCTGGTGGCCCCTTCATGTGAAGCCATAGGTGACTGTTCTCCCATGTGAGGCAGTGTGGTGAGCACAGCCCTGGGTCTGTCTCTACTGTCCTGAGGATGAGAGCAGGTCTCAGTGCCCCTGGCAGGGTCCCTTAGTCACAGTATGTTTGTGGATGTTGTGGAGAGCAATGGAGAATGTTCACTTGCTTTCTTCTGACTGGATCCTTAACATAATACCCAGAGGGTTGACAGTTTCCGTAGCCAGACAGTGGGCCCAACATGGAGAGTTCTTACCTATTGGGGACCTGTGCTGTGGCTCTATACCTCACAGGACTGTGTCCCAGAAGGTCCCATTTTCATTGTAACTAAATCAAACCTCTTCACAGCCTCCCAGTCTATTGGACAAGAGGGGTAGACAATGACCACGGTCACTGTAGTGCATGGCTCAGCCTTACTGGTGGGAGGGGAAGATGAAAAGAAACTGATGGTTAATTCTACTCCGATGCCACCTCAAGCTTGCGACAGAGTTTTAACCACCTCACTGTTGGCTACCCTTGTGGGTTACTAGTTCCCCCAGTGTGACCCCCCCTTCCTCCACTACACCCTATTTTAGACACATGATTTTCTTGGCAGTCTTCCTGGGTTACTTTGAGTTTGCCCTCCCACCTGTGAGTACCAGCTGTACCCTATTACTGTCCAATGTACAGACGATGCTAAAATCAAATGAAACACACCAGAAGTATAAAGTCAAAGTCCTGCTTCCTCAGCAAGAGTCAGCACTGGCTGGCAATGGCAGAGTCATGCCTTACAGATCCTGATGTCTGCCTGCCTGGGACTGAACACGGGGAGTTGGTGTAAATTTTAATCAGATCCTTTTAGGGAAGGAACTGTTTTCAGCTTTCCCGTACTTGACTGTGGAAAGACTAGACTCTGACGAGTATGAGGGTCACTGCTGTACTGAGTCAGAAGGCAGCCATTCAGGCTGTGTGGGAACACAGAACAGAACGAGACATGGAATCAGAGGGAGCACAGCAGGAGAGGGGAGGCCTGGTGGCTGCCTTGCAGCCTCTCCTGCCTCTGTTTTGACACCTCCCTTCCAACCATTCACGAAACTGTTCCACTGCCTAACCACTGGCAGGCCAGGTGGCCAGACCCAGCCTCTTCTGTGTGGATCGCCCACTACACATGTGTGCCACGTCCCAGGCCTGATTAGAATGCTGCAGTCCTGCCCTGTGTAATGTCTGTGCAAGCTGGATCTCCATGTGACAGCCCCTGCTCCTCAGATGGCCTCCAGACTGAACACTGCAAACTGACTAGAGACCTCAGTTTGCAGAGTAAATTTCCCAAGAGCAGGAACGACAGCTGCCTGCGGAATACCACAGTGAGACAGAACCCTGCCTGGGCACTTACTTCACCATGTCATGATTTGGAGACCAAGTATGAAGCTACCGGACACCCTGAAGTCCCTGGAGAAGCATGAGAGAGGGGTGCCGCTGAGTGCACACACACCATGGGCTTGTCCTCACGCTGGCATCGTGTGGAGGGTCAGTGCACGCACACACATTTATGTGTGCGTGTGTGTGTTTGTGTGTGTGTGTGTGTGTGTGTGTGTGTGTGCATGCGTTTGTAGTGGATGTCACTGAGTTTCATTGACTTAGAGCACCTCCAAGTCGGAGACATCCAAGAACTGGATCAGACCCTGTAGGTTGCCAGCTCTGGACTCACATCCACCTAGAGATATCGCCTCTACCCCAGTCCGGTTACCACGTCCTGTTAGGATAACTTCTCTATTCTCCATTGCCCTGAGGGACCTTCCTGTTCAGTCCTTTGTCACACTGCTATCTCTATTCAGCGGCTATATGCCGAGTAAACAACTGTACTTCATTTCTCTCAGCTCTGGGGATGAGGTTGCCTCTTGTGTGGGCCTCTAAGCTGCTTCAGCATATAAAAATTTTATCCATTGTAGAATCTTCCATATTGCACACATGTGACACATGCTCTTAAGTTATCTGTTGGCTGACTCAGTGTCCTAAGGAGACATCATAATCTGGTTTCAATCATAAACAAACACGCTGGGCACGTCATCAACACTGAATAACCGCCATCAAGAGTTCATGAGATTCCTGAAACTAAGACAGCCATCAGCTCGTAACACAGCAGACTGTTTACCAGCATCAAATAGCCATTCCCTTCCCCAGCTCTGAAGAAGCACAGGAGTGTGGAGGGAATCTACATTGTGTGGCGTTTTCCTACCTAGTTAGTCTGTGACTCAAGAGATCTGGACTCGGGTCCTAACTTAAGCTTCAGGCCTGGTCTGTGTTGATCCATCTCAGCTTACACAGCAGAAGACCACTCTGGGTTTCTACCCCAAATGACAATCTACCACAAATCAACTCAATCAAAGAGGACTGACTGCCCTTCAGAAACCCACTGATTCTGAAACACAGCTCGGAAGCTGTCCTAACCCTGTGAGGTGTGTTTGCATCAACCATCAAGTTCAACATGCACTGTTTTGGCCGATTAAAGAGAAAACCAAGACAGGGCTGGAATTCCTGAGTGGAATTTGAGCCATGTGCTGGTGTGTGCCAGGCCAGAGGCTGACCAGGCTATCCCTTTTCAGGACCCTGTACTTCTTCCCAGGCCTTCTTACAATCCATATGCTGAAGGCCCAGGCCCATGCTTCTTCCTGATCGTCTGTGGTCCTGTGGCTCTCAATACACCCGCTGCTCCTGCCTGCAGCTGGGGCTACAGCTCTGCACATCCAGCTGCAGGTGTGACTGGATGTCTGACAAGGAACATGGACTCATGTCCGAATCCGCTCTCATTCAACTTACCAACTGTGCAAGCTCAAGTTCAATTCTTACACCTGCTCAGCCCAGAAGCTTTGTCACTCATCTCTTTGTCACTCTTACCTCACTGGCAGGACACCTGCTGACCTTTGTTTGGGCCTTGCTGTTTGCCTGGAGTGCTCTTTTTCTGAATAGCTTCCTGGTCAGTTTCTTTTTTCTTCCAGGCATCAGCTAATCTTTTTTCCTTAGTATTCCACCCGATGACCAGGACCTGGACTTTTAACCAAGCCCTTTGTTTCCCCAAGAGAGCCACCACCATTAGCATTCTACACAATTTGCTTACCGTGTTAATTTCCCATCTCTATCGCTTGAGTTCCGATTCCATGTGGGTGAGAGAACTGTCTGCAATGTGTGTCTCCCAGTTGCTAGAACAATGTCTGACACGTACATCCATTCTTCAGTGAATGGATGAATGAAAAACTAGAGCCGTAAGATTTCACTGCACTGTTACACGAAGCCATCGTGCAGAGTTCTTGCCGAGTTCTTGAATTAGCTGGGGGAAGACCTTCAGTCGATAACACTAACCCCAGAGGTTGGCAGTTTGTGCCAACAGGAAGCCTGTGTCAGGGCCAAACCGCTGGCTGGCCTCTTCCTTGTGTACTGAAATCCTTTCCCTGACTACCTGAAAAGTCTCTTTGTTGAGAGGCACACACACACACACACACACACACACACACACACACACACACACAC
>JANHMN010000014.1:17030083-17071951 GCA_030674055.1 Rhabdomys pumilio | reverse complement strand
ACACACACACACACACACACACACACACACACACACACACACACACAAAAGCAGTTAACTAAATGTAATTGATTTTCAGGTATCTAGAGGCCAGTCTCACTGTAACCACAAAACTCAAACTTTCCAGCTATGCCCAGTTGCCTGCAGGAGGGCCAGCTACAGAAGAGGCCTGGCTGCCCACAGAAATGCCAGGGCACTTTGAGAGGGGAGTGTTTGGGGGAGAAAGATGGGGGCAGGGATGACAAGGCAGAAAGATGGTGGGTTACAAAAGAGCAAGGGGTCCCTGGGTGTAGCATGAGTTTGGGGTCAGAAAGTCCTCCTAGAGGGGCCAGGTAAGGGCAGAGACTCACTCCTGCTCGGCTGCCGGAAGACAGTGCAATTCACAGGTGTAGGTGTGTGTGTGTGTATGTGTGTGTGTGTATGTGTGTGTGTGTGTGTGTGTGCGTGTGTGTGTGTGTGTACAGTAGAGGAAGACCATATTTAGTGACTGAACTCCTAGTTCAACTGACTTAAGTTCACTGACTAAGAGTTCAATCAGTAAACACAAGGGACCATCTAGTTCACGTTGATGTGAAAAGCATCCCTGTGCTGTTACCATTTACCTGTCTGCTTCCCTCTTCTAAATTTTCTTTTTCTCAAATTCTCTCGTATGCCAGTGGCCACAAGTCATTTAGCAGTCCCCAAGAGCTATCTTTGGGTCAACACCTGTTGTCAGGAGGCGCCATTTTCTTGCAGCAGTTCAAGGGTTGTCTTTACAAACACTGACAAGGACACACCATAACTGGCCACGGCTGGCTCCCAGGCCACTCTTGGACACCTACATGGTTCCTCCCACAGGCATGGGGGTAACCAAGGAACATTCATCAGTAGAGATGGAAGACAAGGCCACAAGTAGCCAGCCACTAGTCTCCCTTGGAAAGAAGAGACAGACATGGAAGAATTTTAAAAGAAATACAGAGAGGCCAGAGCTTTGAATAAAAGTTATGAGCAAATGGTTAGCCAACAAGTAGAACAATGTATTTATTTTACTAAAACGAGGACACTAGAAACACCATAAAAGGGTGTAGGATATAATCTGAGAATAAAGGATTATTTTTTAAAATGAACCTATCCAGGTCTATGAGATCTGGCCTCAGCTTTCTGGTTTTGCTGTGGACTGGCAGGAATCTTTGCAGAATACACTACACATGCTCCCAGGCAGCAACTATGGGTTCAGAGTCCTTTAGAGGATGTGCTGAGGAACCTGTGTAAGGCAGGGACACCCAAGGAGCCTCCGCATTTATGAGCTAAGAGGGAAGGAGCCTCCTTTTGAGTTTTCTGTCTTCTTGCTGTCTAGCCACAAACTCCCTATAGTTGGATCACTTTTGAAAGCTCTGAGTTTATGGGTAAAGCAGATGAAGCAGTCAGGGCGTGCTCCTGATGTTCAGTGTTCCCCTGACTAAACCAGGAGTCCCGAGGTCATCTAAGGGAAAGGGTTGTCAGCTGACGGCTGGCATATCTCTGTGGAACAATACCGTCTTCCTTCGACTTGGTATATGATTAATAGTAATAACAGAAGGAGAGGAACTGGGAAATACTTCAGATGTTAATAATTAATAACAATTATAAAGGGGCTTGTAAGTAATGCTTACACCATCTCTCCAGGTGTCCAGCAGGCTAGCTCTTTCTACTCACAGCACCCCCCTGGCAGAGTAACTGGCAAGGAAAACATGTTCCAGTGTCAGGAGTGGGGATGTGAGGCCCAGCAGCCTAAATGAATGAGTCCTCTGGATGACAAGCAGAGCACAGGAAGGATAAAAGGACCTTGTCACCAAGGCCCCGAGAGAAGTTGCTGTTGTAGTCACGAGTCATCTGATGCCCTGAGAGGACATGGGATACAGGCTGTAAGGAAGATGGGATCTCTCTGTAAGGAAGATGGGATCTCTCCATTGTCCAAGCCTCTCTAGATCTTTCCCAGCACAGACGCAGAAGCAGCAGCAGCTCCCACTCCATGCATCCCACAAATGGTTTTGTTTATGCCTTCCCAGTGATGGGAAATTATTTCCCATTCAGAGTGAGAACCTGCATATTAGCTGTGGGTGGGTTACTAGGAGAATTTTATGAAGTATTTAATAAAGTATTCATCCATCATGAAAGACAGTTCCTGTTTGACAATTTAAGATGAGCTTGCACGAGGCTGCAGAGATGGGTCAGCAGTTAGCGCATGTGCTGTATTTGCTGAGGACCTAAGTTTGCTTCCCAGCACCCACATCTGGCAGCTCATGGTAACTCCAGCCCCAGAGCATCCAATGCCCTCTTCTGACCTCTCCATACATATGGTCCACATATGTACACCCAGGCACACCCACACACACAGAAAATACCCTGCTAAAAAACACTTTTCTCTTTAGTGTTGGGAATCAAACCCAAGGCTTCATACATATTGAGCATGCATGTACTTTCAGGGGTTATACCCCCCAACCTCCCAGTGAAGAAAAGACTTAAAAAACAAAACCAACCAACCAACCAACCAAACAAACAAACAAACAACCAAACCCAAACCCTGAAGTGATTGAGAGTGAAACCTTCCAGAAATAAATGAACTTCTTGCCAGTGAGTCACCAAGTGCAAATGTTAAATAATTCCCACAGGACACCAGATGTCACCGCTCAACACCGGGCCACTGGGATTGTCCTCGTGATGGAATATAGTCACTCCGATATGGAACTAGAGTTGTGGGCACTGGCTTGCACTGTTTGCTTTTATCTTTCTGTTTGTAAAGCAATCAGTATTGAGGATAGAACCTTAACACACTAAACCGGCTTACTACCATTGAGTTCTAAGCCTCGCCCTTGCTTTTTTAGACAGGATCAGACCATATCACCTACATTGGCCTGGAACCTGTCATTCTCCTGCCTGAGTCCTAGGATTACAAGTATGTGCAGTATTTTAATATTTTAAATTCTTAGTATGTATATTTTTAGGGTGGGAGTGCGCGTGCGTGTGTGCGTGTGTGTGTGTGTGTGTGTGTGTGTGTGTGTGTGTGTGTGTGTGTATCTGGCTATTTATTAAAGTTACTTGGAAGAACATTATTAAATAACAAACTCATGTTTGTACTATTACACAGAGATATAGTTTGTTTTTAAAGTGGTTTTACAGCTTTGGAAAATACTACCGTTGCCTTAGCTCTTAAAACAGAGTGCCTAAACTGCTCAGGTATATAAATACCCAGAGCCATATCTAGGCCATTATCCCATGACTTGCTAATGTAGGCTGAACACAGAGCACCAGCGGCTTCACGGTAGTTTATGGCTACAAAGAAGGAGGTGCCTCGGCAATCCGTTTTCACATTTTATTTGCAAATCAAACACTGTATCTGAATTATAAGAGCATCTGCAATTTTCTTCAAGCCCTTACAACAGATTCTTTTTTAAAAATGCATCCCTATCTCTGGTTTCTTCACATTAATGGGTGCTTGGTCTACCTGTGGTTAAACACTAGTCTTTATTTCATGATATGACTGGGCTCTTGGTTCCCTTTACATATATTTTTACACACACACACACACACACACACACACACACACACACCTTTGTGTTTCTTTAGAGTACAGTTTATGAAATGATAACTCTCTAATACATCTTGAAAGTAGGAATTCAAGAAACTTATAGACACTATCTCCTTAAGTCCCTTCTCCCTAGGGAGATCTAAAGTTGCTCACCAAGGTCACTGTGCCTTCTCAGGATAAGGTAGGTGACTTTCTCAGAGATAAAATTATGGCCAGGCTCTTCTTCATCCCAAGACCCTGGTTTCATTTCTCCCCTCTTAGTGATTTCATCCTTCTGATCTTGAATGAACGAAGAGGGAGAGAAACAGTATACATGGAGACTGAGAGCAAGCTGGGCTGTGCGTACCACTTGCTGCTGCTCTGTTTCACATGATGGGAGAAAAGTAATGAAACCAGTTGCAGGTGGCAGTCATGGAGTGCCTCACCCACTCGCCCCTCACAGACACTCGTTCAGGAAGGTCAATCCTGGATGGAGTTCGTGGCGTTCGATGTGCCCTCTATATCACCACTCATATTCAGCTTCATGAGGGAAGACCAAGCCTGGCTGGCAACAGTGGTGTTTGCATACCCACTCACCCCTCTGTACACTCACGTTCATGAACCCAAAGCCTGGATGGCAGCTGATGCAGAACACAGCCGCTCACACTTAGATGCGGTGTCACGGTCATCAAAGCCCCTACATCCTCTCACCTTCTGTTACTGCTTTTCCTTTGCACAGTCTCTCCTACTCTCTACTAACTCTGCTCACTTCTAAGAAAGCAGGATCATCCACACCAGGCCCTTCATGGACAAGGCCTGGTTCCCATGGCTACACCCTCCACTGAAGACCTCCAGAACAGAGGCCAGCCCACAGCAATCTGCTCAGAACAGAGAGACAGCTCGCTGAGAATGCCCTGTGAGGCTGATCACACAGACAGAGGGCCGACTGGAGAAGAGAGTATGAGACTCAACAGACAGACAGAAGCTTGTGAGGCAGGGCTGGAAGACAGCAGGCAGCCAGGCCCAGCAAACCTCATGGCAAATCCCAGTAGAACCGATCCCTGCCAACGCATCGGAGCCAAGTCCTGAGCTCATCTGAATGGCTTCTGTCCCAAACCTGAGTCACCGGGGATTCCATGGACTTCTACATTCACACTCTATGCATTTCCAAAAACAAACGGCTTGATGCTGTCATGGAAAACCTGGATCGTTGCATTCTACAGTTTCAGTATGGATTACATCCAGGTCACAACCTATAGAAAAAACCTGGCAAAAGCCAGCCCTGTTGGCCCGCTACCCAGCTTTTGTAATGAGTCCCAGAGGAACGGGAACCCATGTGTGCTGCTGGCTCTGCCAAGTCCCAGACACACTCTCCTCTAGCGCACACCAGTCTGAAGTTTCCGCAGCCAGGGGAGTCTGAGCAGCCACCTGCAGTCAGACTCAAGTGTGGAAGCGGCCTCCAGGAAGAGAAAGCATAAGGACGTGTACGTGCGGGAGAGAGGAAGACTCACTGTTCTCGAGTCTTAGAACCGTGGCAGAAGGAAAACCCAACAGGCCAATGTCTCAGGACGGCTCTGCATCTGCACCCTACAGCCTCATCCCAGACAGACAATCAAGGAACCAGAGAGTAGTAGCATCAGAAAAGAAAAGAAAAGAAAAAAAAAAAAAAAAAAAAAAAAAACAGGACATGAAGACAATATGGCCAATTACAAGGGCTTATAGAAGAGATCTTGTTCCCTGAACACAAAAATTCTTGGAAACATAACATCCGAAAGCTTGGCAAGAAAGCAGCAACATTTTCACGATCACCACAGAGCTACCACCACTTCCAGACGCCAAACACCATGCTTGTCATGCTAACACACTGCCTAGTTTAACCCTCAAACAACCAGCTAAGCACCGCGATTAGACTCGTTTGCAAGTGAACAGACTTGGAGCTTAGAGAAACGGGCTTAGTTGGCCAGTGTTTTTCAGGCCTTCTGAGGTAAGGCCTAACTTCAGTGATGGCCAGAGGTGACTGCTGAACACCAAGGCTCCTGCATGAATGTAGAGATGTCCAGCTTCCTGGCTGCCAATAGGTCAAGCCTTGAAACAAATCCTGCTATTTCAGTTAGCTGTACTTGTTGCTTTTAAAGTAACAGGTAAGAAATTTCTACTGAGGCGACAGTATCTTTCACATGTAACTCTAACGCCGAAATACCAATATTTTAAATGTTTTGTTTTGAGAGAGGGCCTAGGCTGGACTTGAACTTATGTTCCTTCTGCCTCCTTCTCCCAAATGCTCAAGATTACAGATATAAACCAGCACATACAGTTCACAGTTTGTATTTCTATATAAGCCTGTGGGATATTTATTTCTTTAAAATTAGTTATGTCTCAGGAATATGCTTATGTCATCTCACAATTTTATATCCAGTCACTTTTTTTTAAACTGTCATTTTGCCATGGAGCAAGAAGAAATACTAACTACCCCAGTGTTAGTACTGTATAGCTCTAGCAAGAGTTTCCTTGCTTCATGGTAAGCAGACCACAAGGGGGCGGAATAGCAGAAAGCTTCAGGGCAGCCATTCATGTTGTGTTGATGGTGAGACAGCCTCAGGCAAAGAGAAGGCCAGTCACTATCTCCACACATAAATGTTCCAGGACAAGGCCTGCTGCCTACAGGGGACCGAGTGCCTGGTGTGGACCTCCATCCTAGGAGAAGGAACTCAGTAGCCTTTCTAGCAGACATGGGACATGGGAAGAATAACTCCCTGATGTGTATCACCGCCTCACTGTGGTGTGCTGTGAGCCTGGCCGTGGACAAAGCAGCCAGCCTTTTCTGTATTTCAGAGCGTCACCTTAAGTCCATAGCCTCTAGAGAGCGGACTGTAGTCAGGAGAGCTGTCTGCCTCCTGCCAATTTTAAACTGTGAGTCACCTCAGAATTTCTGAAATGTGCCCAAGTCACAGGGATGGACAGAAAACTCAGATTTACTCAAATTTCTTTAGGAAGATCAGACTTTTGTAACTATCCTCTCTAGCAGGCTGCCATATATATATATATATATATATATATATATATATATATATATATATATATATCCTCCTCAGCTCTTCTCAGGCGATCTGTGAAGTCTGAAAAATTCATGGGCATGGATACACATTGAATTCTGAAAAAAAAAAAAAAGTTTGCTTGCCTACTAGGAGAAGCAGCAAAGGAGAGCATAGTAAGATTTGTCGGGCTAACATCCTCAGGCATAGAGTTTGCTGAATGTGATGGTCCGGAGTCTGTGATGCTAGCACCTAGAAGCTGAGGCAGGAGGATTCCCATATGTTCAAGGGAGGAAAAAGAAACATAAAAACAAAAGAAGTTGCACCAGAACAGTCTTCAAGACCAAAGGATAAAGGATGTCTCTACTTTGTATCCAAAGACCACAAAAGATGTGCTGGAGGCCAGACTGTACCCCACCCCCACCCCCATGCTGTAAATAAGAAGAGCTCACAGAAGGACACACCAGGAGTCTCTTGCAGGTCAGCTTAAAAACCCCACAAGCAAGGCATGAAACCATGGAAGGTCAACTGGACCTGGCGGAAAGTTAAACCCTAAAGGCTAACCAGAGGCCTTCAAGAGGATTACTGACTCCTGAGTGCAGACTATGTGTTTGTTTAGTTTGACTTTTTAAACCACTTTGGTAACACTTCACAAATGTTTTAAGATAAAGACACTTCCCCCCACCCCCTCAAGGCAGTACATCAGAGAAGAAGAAAGATGACAAGAAGGAAAAAAAAAGGATCCAGCCCTTCTGCCTTTAAGGATTCTGGGGAGGTGAAACTCCGAGAATATCAAGGATATAGGTTCAGATTTCACAAGTGAATCTAAAGGACCAAAAGCCACACAGAATTAAAAGCCTAAGATGAAAACATGCACAGAAGTGACATCACATTCCAGCCTTCCCACTTTGCATAGAGAGGTGCCATGGCACCCTGTCCCAAAGTAAACCTGCTAGTTAGCAGCAAAGCTAAAGATGGAAGCCTGATCTAGCAGATTCTCTGAGTGCCTGTGAATCTCCCTGCGGGTCCTCTCAGATAAATGAGAGGTTCAAAGACTGTCAAATGGAGAATAACCCCGTGGAGGCAGCAGGGCAGGGTGTGTAACTTCTCTCAACCCAGTCACTGCATACAGTGCCCCCTAAGGTTTGAGGAACAGAAAAAAACAAACGTTATCTTATCAGCTGTTTGAGAAAAGCCCTGCCATTTGATCTGTTTATTTGGAAGCAGCCCCTGCTGAGCTCACGACTTTGCAGTGAGGCTGAGCGGTATCAGCTCTGTGGCTTCCCACCTCCCTGGATCAGGGCTCAGCTGCTCTCCTGCTTATGCAGTGCTGAGAGGGAACCACCTGGGTTCTTCAACAGGGCTGTGGTAGACTCCAGCTCCTCCCACTGTAGCTGAAACTAAGAGTGCCCCGTTTAAAACAAGACTGCCCCTCCTGTTCATGCCACCGCTGAGGGATGTGTTCTAACTCAACTGCACAGAGCCAGTCCCTTCAGCCTGGGCTAACCGATGTTGTCTTGGGTCAGGGTCTACCTTTCAAATCCTTTGGGGGAACCTAGGTAGTGCCAGGGTCCACAGACCTTTTCTTGAAGCCGTCCCTCCAGGATCACTGTCAAGAACTCAAGACTTTCCAACAAGCTCGTTAGTGAGAAATACCCAAAGTGGAAGTTAGTTAGCTTGCATCTTCTGATCTGACTGCAGAGAACATTCTGTCAGGCTCCAGGAGACAATGTAAGTGAAGCATTATTAAACACAGGGCAGCTGATGCTAATCCCTTCCCGGGAGGCTGGAGTCCTCCCTGCCCAAAGCTGAACTCACCAGGGTGGGAGGGCAACCTCTCTGTCTCTGACTCCAAGGCAAAGTCTCTCCGCAGAGACCAGCTCTGACCAAACCTCTCAGATATGCCCTCACCACAGGCGCACGGGGCGAGTGCTTTCAAAAGCACAGTTTTAATTTACTGAGAAAAGCAAAAAGTAGAACAGTTACTCCAACAACTCAGACCCAGAGAAAACGAGCAAGGAGGAGTGGCTTGCGATGCCAGATCGCTAGCCTGGGTCTGACTGTAGAGACAGTGCAGTCAGAGGAAAGTAATCTTGGCCAGCCCTCTCCAACAGATGCAAGCAATAAGTGCCCGGAGTCCCGAGCTCAGGCTCCTCCGCTTACCCCAGCACTCACCTGCGATTCCCTGCAGGAGCCCGCAGACGTTGAAAATGCTTTTTCTCATGATGCTTTGCACGCACATGGTGAAGACGGACACCAAGGCCACTACGCAGAGAATGAAGATCCCCACGGCCAGGAAAATAGCGGTGGCTTTCCAGAAGCCGCTGGCTATCTCCCCGAAGCTCTTGGCGTAGGTCCCGCACAATGTGTCCCGAGGGACTTGCTGCATGGCAGGGGTGCGGATGCAAAGGATGCCCAGGTAGTGGGGCTCTGAGTCCGTGCCTGCCTGGTCGTCGCCGCCGCGGGTCTTGGCTTTCCCGATCAGCCAGTCGGCGCTCATGAAGGCGACGAGCTCAGCAAAGGCCACGACGATACTCAGGAGGGTCCAGAGCATCGAGCGGCAGGTGACAATGACATGACACATATTGATGTTCACGGTGGGAAAGCGAGGCTGGAGTCCACGGGGTCAATCCAGAAAGACAGCTGTGAGTTGCGAGGAGGTCGGGGAAGGAAGTCTCGGCGAGGGTCGCTCAGTCCAGTCCGAGGCAGCAGAAGCAGTGAGGTCTGGATCCTGGGCTGACGGCATTCATACGGAGTGCTGAGTCCCAGCGGCCAGCAGCCTCACCTATGTCCAGAGAGGAGGAGGGTGAGAGGCCGGCCAGGCCCCGCCCCGCCCCGCCCCCACCCGGGACGCCCGCCACCTTCCCGCCCACCTTCCCGCGCTCAGCTCCCAGCCAGGCGGCCCGGGGCGCTTTCTGGATGCCATTGTTCCTCATTTTTTGCCGCAACACTGAGTGGCGGGCGGTGGGGAACTTTATCAGGCTCTCACCAGTCCTCGGCTGGGACACTCGCTAACCTGGGACACTGCCCCAGCAGCCAACCATTACAGAGAGATGCAGACGCGGCAGGCAGGGAACTTTGACTGCCCCTTGGAGAGTTTGTGAGGCAGTGGCCGCTCGCACAAAAGCCAAGTTCTCCCAAACACCGCCAGTTTTAGCTATTTAATAGGAGAGAGTAAAAAACCTTCAACTGCCTGGAAATCAAATTACCAGCAAAGTATTTGGTTCCTAGCTGAGTAAAGATGCAAGGAGAAATGATCCCGGGGAGAAAGAATAAACAAGACATTGCTGCCCAAACTTATTTCCCATGCGTTCCTCACATTATTTTAGAGAAGTTAATTTATGTGAGTTAAAACGTCTTTAAAAGCCATAAGGAGGGCATGACTTGAGAAAATTATTCAAAATGGTACACTGAGGGCCATTAACTAGGTGTCATTACAGCTGGGTCCACTTGTTGACAACATAAAGTTGTCCTTGAATGCATCTCTTGAATTGTCCCGATTCATCTCATGTCCCTTGGCCCGAGCCTTCATTCACCCCAGGTCTGGGACTCAACATGCCCATTGTTCCTGAGTTCACAGAGAGCTCATTCTGCTCCTGAGGACACGTGACTTCATTACCAGAGGACTCTACCCCAGTGGCTCAACCCTCCTTCAGAGCCTGAACCCTCCCTCCATCAGGGTTGGCATTGCTGGTCTGCAGCCCCAGCTCTCCATCCCCTCTCCAAGGTCAGGCCGGATCATGCAGCTTGTAACTGACATCTGGGCATATCCCCCCCCCCCCCCAATGATTCCATCTCATTAACCGAGGTCATGCCAACGCCATGGGAACTACAAAGAGCCCCTTGAATGCTGAGCTTGGGTAAGGCAGGCAACTGTGGAAGAGGGAGGCAAATGTGGAAATAGCAAAGTCCAGTGTCAAAGCTTAAAATGGCGATCGGTGTACCACACACCAGCGCTCTGCCTGCTGGCTGACACTGCAGTGAGCGGTGACTGGACTCATCATATGAAACATGTATTTAAATACATGTATTTAAATTGCATCACAGTAGTCACATGGGATGTGATTAAGACGCAGTCTGTACAATACTAACGACACAATGTTTAGTAAGCTGCCAGGCTGGGATACACTTGGTTAAGGGAGGAAGGAGGTCATGTGTTCACTAAAAACACTTGGATTCCCTCAGATCTGAGTTCTCAGAGCCAGGTCCACCGCTGCCTGACACTGTGGATAAGTAACTTCTCAGTGCGTCTTCATCTACAACCTATACAGTGACTGCAAGGCTGCCCCTCCCTCATGAGACAGTTGTAAGAGATAAACACAAGCCTGCTAAAATACCCTGTATGACACTGGTTTCAGCAGGTATAGTCACTTGTGTCGAACTAAGCCCGCCTGGTGAGCTTTTCAAGAAGCACGTGAACCTCATTTCATATTTCTGCACTGTCTAAACTAGACTTCCAAGTCCAACCTGAGAGAAAAGATTAGCTCTAAGCACAAGCACAGGTGTCACTCACTCCCAGGCTCTTCTTAACCAAAGGCTCTGGAAACAGAAAAGCCTTGTGAGAAACAAACGTTTCACAGGGATTGTTTATAATGAAAACAATTGTTTATGATGTAGGCTGGAGGAGACCTGCAAAGACAGGGGGGCTCCCTGGAGGCAGCAGCTGCCCATCTGTTATAAGTGGAGCGACCTCTGGAGAGCCCCTCCCCCCAGCTGGTTAAAAAACCAACTTGCTGTTACTTCCAGCCCATCCCCACCCTTGTTCCTCTTCTATTTAAAGTGGCTTTCCAGACTATATCTATTTGTCCCCTTGCTGAACCGCAGGGCTCTGTCATGTTCTCTCTCAGTGGCAATGCAGGAGTGTCAGCTGTGCTCTCGGTGAGGAGTGGGATGAGGGTGTCGTCCGGGGTTGGTAAATGGTCCATACCAAAGACAAGGTAAGATTATTTAGGGATCGACATGCTTAATCTTACAAAATAACGCATTTCCCATCTGTACCCAAAGAACACTTCCCTCCCCCAAAACAAAGTCCCATGTTCATAACAGAATGGCTGAGATGAAACCGCTACCGTTATTTTGAACCAGGAGATAAGGCGCATGGGTCCCCAGTGTGTTTCCTAACTGCTAATCAGCGGACTGTCATGATAGTCTAGGCTGACTAACTAACAAGGCAGCTTCCCCAGCTGGGTTAGTCACCTAGCTGGACAAGGGAAAGCCTGGGAACACAGCAGGGGACTTGACGAGGCTGTGTTCTGAGAAGAGTCCCCATTTGGCTAAAGGCACTGACAGGCAGGCACCTGCTGAGACAACCTCACAGTGTCAAAGGGGAAACAGATCTTCATTACAGATCTCGGTTAACCACAGGGCCCAGCTCAGCACTCCTCAGCAGGGGCCTTCTCCTCTGTTAACAGCCATTCCAGCCCCCACACTCCCTCAGAAACCACCTGGGGAAAAAAAGCCAAAAATTCATCTCCAGTCAGGAGACCTGACCTTACTGTCACAGGCACAGTGATTGTGTGTTACCTGGAAAGCCTGTTACAGAAAATGTTACAAAATTGTCCTGAAGGCCCATAAAAAAAATAAGCTTCTGGTAGAGGAAGGGAGACATAAGAGGAGAATGACACAAGATTATCATCCCGTTATCCAAACAGAGAGCGAGGAGGAGCTCACAGTGGTATATATTCTACACAAGCTCTAACTGAACAAGAGAGATGTGCAGAGCTAGGTGTGTGCCTTAGAATATAAGGGCTCCGTCTTTTCCAAGTCCCTACTGTCAGAAGGGAACAAAGCGCACACAAAACCGGAATCAGGCAGTGCCCGTTGCCAGATTTCTTAGATTCCTGCGACATAGACCCAGGAACAAAGTTCATCTCCACTCCGAAGGTGCAGGAAAGCTGGAGGCATCAGTCAACGCTGCTGCATCCCATCCTACCCTCCCAGCCTGGCAAAGAGGCCAACAGGGGAATGAGGTGAGGTCAGGGTCCTTACTCACCTTGCACCTTATTATTATATTATATTATATTATATTATATTATATTATATTATATTATAATAATGTCGAACACAGACGTAAATAGTCAAGAATAAGCAAGGAACAGCTGCATAGCCAATACTAGATTCAACAGTTTTTGCTAACATTCCCCCTTATTGTTTCCTATTCTAAAGCATAAGCACACGTTTTTTGAGCCATCTGCAAATGGTGTGTCTAATAGTTCATCCCTAAATGCTTTGGCACAGACCTCCTAAAATAAGGGCATTTCCTCCTCGAATAGCTACGAGACAATCAATCCACTCAAGCAAACAGCCTACTCATATCCAACGCCTCGTCCACTCTTGCCAAGCCTGCTCCATTTTTAGTTTGATTTCCCCCTCTTAAAGCTGTGACTCAATTGGGGCTCATGAATTGCATTTGGCTATTTCTAGATAAGAGCTGTCTTTCATCCCTTAACTACCCACCCACTCCCACGTCCCCTGAAGACGCTAGGACAGTTATCTTACTGAGGACCCAACAACCTGAGGTTTTCTGACTCTTCCTCTTTGTCCCTTGAGCTTGTTTTCCACTGTCTGTGTCACAGAGATGGATGCTCACTCCAAGGAGTTCAGTGTGAGCATTTCCTGTTGGGAGCCGACCTTTAGCAGAAAGCAGCTATCAACGTGCTAGCCACGCCTCCAAGGCTTACATCATAGCCACGCCCCTACAAGGGGCATGGCAAAAGTGTATAAATACCCCAGATTTCCCTTCAATAAAACAGACTTGAGACTGGATCAGAACCTCTGTCTTGTCTCCATTCCTAGCGTCTCTTCCCCTTATCCCCATTTCTCTCTCCCTCTAGACCCTGACCCGAAGACCGGAGCAAGCCGCAACATTTTTTTGTTAAGTCTTTTGTCTCAAGCCAGGTAGAGCGGAGCCGGTTGCAACAATTTCCCGTGAGCATCTTTTGGAGTTGATGTGTTTAGTCCCTGCTGCTTACTTATCTGGGAGGATAGGACTCAGACCTCAGGACCAGAACAACTTTCTGCACATCCATTTCACATAAACTCAGACACAAGCATATCGTGCCCAGGGCTCTCCCTTGCTGATAGAGAACTTGAATCTGTAAAGAAATGGGAGACTGGCTCCTCGAGTTTGAGGATGCCCTTGGCGGATCCTGTTGTGGAAGTTGGGAAGCTCTAGTCTAAGAGATGCCACTCTGAAGCTGGGAGGGACGCTTCCTGTCAGCACTGAGTTCTGCCTCGCCTTGTAACACAACCATGTTTTGTTTATAACCTCTAAAAATTTTAAAAAACCAGCAGACCTAAGAAGGGAGATAAACTCTAAATGGGGAATTTACTTGAATCGAGAAGACACACGTTACATAGAGAAAAACTTTCCTGGAACCAGGAAGGTCATAATTTAACAGCAGCCTGGAGACCCCAGGCCATCCAGAGACTCTACTGGAAAAGGACAAACTTGGTGTCATCTGACATTGCTCTCTGCCCACCATGCCCCTCAGCAAACAATACCATACTGAGCGAAGGGCATGCATACCACATGACGGGTTGATACAGCGCTTTTCAAAGCTTCATACAGAAATCTCAGACCAGCTCAGTTCTGTCAATCAAAAGCTGTGGTCTCAGACAGGCTGCTTGCATTAGCCTCTGCATGTCTGGCTTCCGCATCCCCCACGCTGCAGTGAGGAGTAAGATGTGGGCATCTGAATGATGTGGAGCACATCATCCAGTCCACAGAGCCAGGATTGCTCACTGCTGCCATGGGATTAGCATCATGTGGGGCACAGGGCGTACTCACAAATACCAGCTTGGGCAGGGGGTGGGGGAGCAGGGATTTTTGTTCAACGTCCTACTGAGACTACAGGGATCCCCAGGCTCCAGTTTTGTGATACAACCTGAAGATGACGAAAAGAAAAAACTCTACAAAGTGGAAAAGGAAGGCAAGGACCAACAAATCAGAGGGGCAAAAGGAAGCGGTCCCAGGTCAGAGCTTTGATAAAATGGATGACCCAGTCTTAGTTGAGGAACCCACTGAGCGCAGGTTCTGTAAGGATGCTCCTGATTCCAGCTTTGGCCTCTGAGGGACTGAAGATGGATGGGTCCCTGGCCAGGGTGGCCCTTTGAGAGCTTTATAGAAAAAGAAATATCATGCAGGTTTCAAAGCACAAAGCTTAGGTAATTTACACTGATAATACCAAGGGGAGGGGGATGATTTTCTGCCATATGAACTGTAAGTAAGGTGTAAATATAGAAGAATAAAATATTAAATTAACAGTATAAGGTCCAAATATCAGTAAATTTACTACCTTGATCTGGGGGAGCACATCTAATCATGTGCTTCTGAGAAACTATTTGTTTCTTGGCCCATTTCTGTATTACTGCCATCTCCCCTAGACACAGGAATCCCACAAAAGTCTTAACAAATTGGCCTTCAAGCCCCAGGTCTTCTGAGACAGTTGAATAAAGCCAACTGCATGTGGTTTTGCTTTTGAAGTGAAGAAGACCCTCCTCTACCTTGAAGGATGGTCCCTGGCTGAGTCTCCGTCTCTTAGTAGGGGACAAAGGCCCGTGCTCCTGCAGGGAGGTGTTGGGGGCCCTGCATCTCTAACCAGTTCCCACATTCTGTCACAGTTTATGAAGACAAAAGGGTGTGACTCAGTGTGATCAGGACACAGCCAGTGGCCAGCCACCTGTTCTCTGTCCAGCTCAGGATGGCTCTCAAGTTAATGGGAAAAAGGGATTCCGGCAGCAGACCAGCTGTTCTCCAGCGAATCCTGGGACAGCAAGGGAGCTCCCTGACGGCTTGAGACCTTTCCCCACAAGCACGGCCTTCAGATCTAAGGCCAAAACCCGTGGAAATGCAAAGCATCTTGCATGGGCTGCTGTTGTCTTCAGATTTTAAAAGATACAACCAGAGGCAGCTTCTCAAGCTTTCGCTCTGATAGCCCCATAAAACATACTGGTTACAGAAAAACGGGTGTCCTGACTGTTGAAGGATCAAATGCACCAGCAAGGGCTGTGTTCTTTGAGTTGGATGTGTTCAGTTCCTACCAGCTTTGGTCAATAAACTTTCTCAGCTCCTAGGACAGGCATCTCCTCCTCTCATCTCTGATCCTCTGAGAAGACACTGAAGCTGGGGTTCTCGCCTCGCCTGGGGTGACTGTGCCCTCCCAAGGATCGACATGTGCCAATCTCTAGATTGCCTGTCACATCTTTTGGGAGAGAGGTGTATATGCTACTCATTTCTCAAGAACTACAGATACTATTAGGTGTCTTAGGACAATAAAGAGTTATCCCGGATGTCAGGACCAGATCTCGAGAAGCCTTGCTCTGATAGCTTCCCACAGCTCGACACGTACAGGTGTAACTTAAAATAGATTTCTAACACCAGCACACTGCATTTCAGTGGTATCCCTTGTTCAACAACCTGGAGAGACACAATGCTTACCACACTCAATGTGTTTTCAGATGGGTTTCTGAATTTTTTAAAAGTCCGTGTTAGTCTGTATGTTTGAGAAACAGGTTGGCAGGAGGGTAGAAACTGTCTTACCAGGAAGGCCTGCCAAGAACTAGGGCTTTGCACCCTGCCTCTGCTTTCCCTGGATCACACACTAAAGTTAGCTTTTGTTTTCAGTAATCACTGTCCTGCAAATGGAAAAATGGAGCTTCCCCAAGGCAAGCATGGTTCACACTCCTATAATCCCAGCACTCAGGAGACTGAGGCAGAAGATAATGAATCTGAGACCACTCTAGACACAGACGGATGGGTGGGGACACACACACACACACACAGATGTCCCTAGATCTACCATGGAAGATCACCTGCATATTTTAAACTTCCTCTTCCCTTTTCTACATATGCCCATTTAAACTCTTAAGAAGGTAGGTCTCCCTCAGGGCCTTGGCTGCAGTGTCTGTCAGAGAGCAGGACTGACTGAGCAAACCAGCCTTCCAGGCAGACAGTCAAGCATGACTAGGCTAGGGGCCTCTGCACAGGCCCCGCGCCTCTGTGGGTCCAAAGCTACTTTTGGTTTGTTAATGAAGTGAAAAGTTATTTCCAAGAGCTGCCTTTTTATTCCCTCGTTTTATATCATTTTAAACCACAGGTATTTTTCTAATTTATAGCGCATTCTGTGTCAGGCCAAAGTCTTAATGTGGATTCAGGTGTCATTCCAGGGTCAATAGGAAAGAAACAGACAAAGGTCACAAGAACAGGAAGATCGAGAACCCGGGAATCAACTCTGGGGCACAGCAGAGGGGATGCTCCAAGCACCCCCGTTCAAGCTGCCACGGTCCAGAGTCCATGACCCTACAAGAACAGACCAGTAGCTCATCTAAGGGACAGCTGGGCAGCTCTGTGTTCAGAGAACTCTGACATCATATGCACGGCAACTGCAGGCGCTTCCGACCTCTTCTGTGTGCTGGCAGAAAGAAACACCACTTGTTCAGCCACAGTGCCATCAGCCAGGGCCCGCCCAGCCACTTCACAAGCCCCAAACAAGATAAGAATTATGCCATCTGTTGTTTCTGAGACTCTCATACAACTCCAGCAAACACCAGAAAATCTAAGGATCAACTAGAACAAGAGCCACTCCCTGCCTGGAAGCTTCTTGAACAGCTCCCACAGAAGATGACATGGTTATCTCATGCAGTCCCGTCTCTCCTGGGGACTGCATTTTTTCCAGCCCATTGACTGACTGCAGGGTTTTGCCCCTCTAACTTGAGGCATTCCCAATCTGTAGCTTACTAGCTTTCCTTTCCCTTTGCTATGACGTCAGAGACCCCTCCACTGTTGTATCCCTGACAACACGGATCAAGGGAACAGTACTCTCTATGAGCATATGATGGTAACAAAACCAAACTTCGGCTGTAACCAGGCTGAGATTTCAGGGCCACAGCAAATGCCTTCACAGTCTGCCTGTCTTTCCATTCACCATTCTTCTGGGAGCTATCACCATGGGTGGATCAGTTATGGCCACCCCCTGTCCCTGCAGTCAGGGCTATGACTAAGAAGCTTGCTTCTTGTGCTCACAGGTAGGGGGCTGTGTGCTTGTCTCAAGGACAAAGACCCTCTCCCCGAGAGCAGCTCCAAAGACAACTCAGGGACCATTTGGTACCAGGTGTTAGCACAGAACAAAACTGTAGGGTGTCCCAGAGGTCAGCCTCCAACATGGAGCAGGCCAAATCTTCCCTAGGATTGAGGACAGCTGGGACAATTAACAGAGGGAGGTAAGAAGTCAACAAGGGGAGCAAAGACAACTTAGATGACAGAATAGGGAGACAGCCATAGGGCAGCATTCAGGAGAGGGACAAGCTGATCCCCGGGTAGGGATTAACTATGGCCACACGCCCCAGTTCTCCACCTCTATCGTAAAACCCTAATAATCCCTCTGAGAGGACCGTCATTCAAGAGGTCAGGGTGAAGAATACGCATGTGCGCTGAAATGGTGTCTTCCATTTGTTGACTTTCATCACCTCACAAAGTTATGACACTGAGAACAATTTTAATCTGGCCATTGTCTCCTTTTACATGATCCTCTGTTTGCTTAAGACAGTAATTTGATATAACTTTATCAGCTCAACACTACTAATAGAGAAAATGTTAGTTTGGACGAAAGCACAGAGAGTTAAAAATTCTTCTCTTCCATCGTCACTGCCTGATACTGAACAAAGGCAAGCTGAAGTAGCAGCCTGGGTGAAGTCACTGCAGGCTTTGAGTTCAAGAGCACCCTGGGGCACACAGCCCTCCCAGGTCCTCTTTGGAAACCTTCGATCCATGCACTTGTTCAGATGACCCAGTGTCCTCTTTGTGGGAACAGGGGCCTCTTATCATATCCCCTCATAACAATGAACTGTAGCAGGGGTGAAGCTTGTGACAGAAACAAACTGCTGGGAAGGCTTGGGCAGAAAAGGCTTTAGGCACAGTTCTCTAGGAGAAACACCTCCTAGTCCTGCCCCTTGGACAGCCTGGACACTGGAAGGACGATAGAACAGGGTAGACAAAGAGGAAGATAATCCCTTTGAAGTTATAGATGTGGTACCATGGACTCACAGGGTTCCAGCAGGCTCAATCACTTGCTTTCTAGCACAATCCAGGGCAGAATAGACAGTACCCCAAGAAGTCAACTATCCCTATTCTGGTTAAAGTGTGTGTGTGTGTGTGTGTGTGTGTGTGTGTGTGTGTGTGTGTTCTCATGCATGTGTGATCTTTATACAAGCCATGATCACCTGGTAAGAACATCAATGGGGAAAATGCCTCAATCAGTTTGGCCAGGAGGTAAATCTATGGGGGTATTTTATTGGCTAATGATTGATGGGGGGAAGGGCGGTCCAGCTAACTCTGGGCAGTGCCACCCCTTGCCAGGGGGTCCTGGGTTGAGTATTAAAAGGCAGACTGAGCACGCCTGGGTTGAGCATTAAAAGAGGTTGAGCAAGCCAGTAAGCAGCACTCTTCCTTAGCCTCTGCCTCAGTCCTGCTCCTACTTCCCTCAGTGATGGTGTGTGACCTAACAGTTGTAAGCTAAAGGAAACCATTTCCACCCACGTTGCTTTTGGTCATGGTGTTTATCACAGCAACTGAAACCAAACTAAGACACTCCGCAATGAGAGATCTACAAGGGAAGAGAGCCCAGCAACAAGCTTCACCTCGGTAAGAATTATTTCCTCATTTCCAAGGAAATTAGGAAAAGGAAGTAACCAGCTTACACGGCTTGCAACACCGGGCAGATCGAGCCAGGGATAGCTGTAAGTTGTGCTCCACAGAAGGAGTCAGCAAAGAAAATGGGACTGTGTTCTAGTTAGATTATGAAAAGGAACACAGGCTGGATGCTGTGCCCGCCCATCACAGCAGCATCAGGACCAGACTCAGTCAGGAGTCAGACTGGACACTTGAATCCAAGTTCTACCACTGTGTAAGTGGTGTCCCTAGGCATGGCCACGCCCCTTTCCTTTCCCTACTTCCTTGTTGTAAAGTGTGCTACTGTGAGAACATTTTAAACAGAGATGTTGTGGGAACAACTCTAGAACTAGTAACAAGCTTAGGACAGAACCCAGAACAAAGTCAGTCTTCCCTGATTGGGATCCTTCATTCTAGAATAAGAACTGGCAGCCTTGCCTCTACCCAATATCTCAAAGTCCACATCTGAGTCATGCCAAGGCATCCTTCTGTGATGGGCTCATTGGTCTGAAGGTGCCTAGCTTCATATTCAAATATGAATTTCTGTGTAAACAAAGTCATATGACTCAAAGAGTATAGCATGGAGTTGGCACAGTTTCAACTCTATAGCTCATGCCCTACCATTAACTAGCTTTGTGTTGCCCGGCAACAGGTTTCACCTTGATAAGAATTATTTCCTCATCCCCAAGGAAAAGAGGATGAAGGAAGTAACCAGCTCACGTGGCTTGCAAACACTGGGCAGATCAAGCCAGGGATAACTAATTAGTGCTTCACAGAAGGAATCAGCATTACATACTGGCTGACATTTATTTTCCAGTGACTTTTCTCCATGAGACAAAACCATCTTCTCTTATGAGCAATTGACAGAAGTCTGTCTTATGGCAAAATAAGTGATGGAGAGGACTAGGCAGGAATCCAGGGAAACAAGAGTCCAGTCCTAGACATGTGACCTTGTACTACTCCCTTGAGGAAGGTGACTTGGTGGGACCCCACCCCCTACTTTCAACTTATGTCAAGCACATGACTACCTCTGACCACCTTCTCCAAGAGACACAGGCTCTCCTGGAGCAAAGGGCTCATAAAGGCTGGTTGTAAGACATGTTAAGCTTGACAAAAGCAGTTGAGGTCACACCGAAACATGGAGCTGAGCAGATAAAGTGCAGGGTGCTACACAGAAACTGCCCAAGAGCCACGGCCAAAGGATGTAAGTTAAAGCCAGCTCCTCTTTCTGATCTCTTTTTGTGGGTGTGAGACCCAATTCTAACTTTCACTCTTGGGAATACAGTAGAACAGGCCATAGGCCAACCTTTGGGCTGATAGCTAAAGGCAAGGTTCCCTTTGCACTTAGCATCAAAGGCAAACGTGGCAACTTCCCAGATCTGACAAGCCTTGGTCCTAAAGGAAACCCTTCCTTCTTGATGTATCTTTGCTTACCAGTCCAGAAGATGAAATGCATAGAATGATGAAGCCGCTAACCGGTACAGGGCAGGCAGGGCAGTGTATAGAGGTACCATCTTTTTCTTTTTCAAGTGTATTTGGTCTCATCCTATGTCATGAAAGACATGGACTGAGAAGTAAACGCGTATGAATACGCCTCTCCAGATGGGAAAGCAACAGCTAAGTGGAACTGCTCTTTAGGTCCGTTCGTTCCCAGCAAGGGTCAAAAGTCACCTCTTTCCTACGTCACAGCCGTAACCATATGAAACTGTTACTGTTCACTGTCTGCTTCCGTTCCTTGGTGAACTATTAAAGTCAAGCAGTGTGATTCTCTCATAGGTTATGAATACCGAGGAAGGCTCACTTATGTCCATCCAGCAGCAGACACTTTGAATTCTATTTTACTGATCATCTAATGAGACATCTTATTTTGTCATAATCAGGCAAACGACTCAAACGACACTTACAGCCCGGCTGCCTGCTAATGGGAATATGGGTAGACTTGAAATTTTTGTTTTTAAACTTTTGGTCATAGGCAGTATTTTACAAGCTTTGATAAAATAGATCCCATTAACATATTGATCGTGAATAGCAAAGGCCAAGGGATATAGGCTCTGGCAAGATCAGTTACTATGATCAGCTATGTATATCGGCAGGAGGGCCACGTGCCTGAGCTGGGAAAATAAAGCTCTGTTCCCACCCTGTTGAGTTTCATGTCACCAATCTTCCTGACCTTTGGTGTGGGTGGCACTTATAATACCAAGAGCTGACCCATATTAGGGTTTGTTACATCATGGTATGAGGAAGTGGAAACTGAGGCCCTTGAGACTGATACATGTAGGAAGGAGTAACTGATCCCACTTGTGCCTGAAGAATCGAGGGCTAAGACTCCTTCAGGCTGTACAGGTAATGGATGTCTGAAGCGAGGGACGAGACCACATTCACACTGCAGAAGAGCTCACCACGTCGCCCGTGCTTGATCATTTCCTCTCCTTATTAGATCCTGCTCCTTCTAGAAACCATGCTCACTAAGCAACTCCTCAAACAAGGTCAATCAATCGACAGGGAGACTCTCGGTGCATTCTCCCAAAGGGAGAATTCATAGTACAGAGCCTTTGCTGATCTTTGTACTGTGATATCCACAGGCTATTGAGCCACACCCTGAGGTTCTACAGAGGTGAGGCCTGGCAGGAACCTAGACAACCCGAAATCCCATACACACTGGGACTGTTTAAAGTCCAGAGAAACGAGTGTGGGCAAAGGGGCAAGGGGCAAGTTCCTCCTTCCACCCTGGAGGAACCCAGGAGCTGTCATGAGATCTGCAATCAAGAATGCACCCAGAGTCTGAGCAGGGCATGGGAACTCTGGGTGTGGGGGAGAATCCCACGGAAAGCATGAGGAGGCTCTGCTAGGAACATGCTTGCTGGGAAGTCAAGAGATGGCTAACTACAGGAGGGAAGTTACAGCTGGAGAAAAGGAGGGCATTTCCAGCTCCTATTGGGCAACTCTGGAAGGCTGTGTGAACCCTTCCTTCTCAAAACTGTCTAAAGGGGTGAGCTCTGCCCACATGTCTTAAATTCTGAGCAGAATAAGTCGATGTGCATTCATGCATAAATATAGTAGCTACAAAGGTATACACGGGATATTTGCTATTTAACATGATGCATTTTAAGTGAAATCACAACTGTGTATTCCTAAAGCTCCTCTTACCCATTCCCATTCACTTTTTTAACTCACAGAGTCATCTTTGCACTGATTTTCAAGAGCCAGGGTGGCCTCTACATAAGCCCAGTTTTCTGATCCAAATCCTGTCAAGAAAGAAGCTCCCAGGAAGCATTGGGGGAAACTAGGAGGGAGTCAGGCAGTTTGAAGAGAAAACAGGTCGTGATGGCTATGGGGCCTGAATGTGGGTGACTTAGGTGGGTAGACTGACACTTGACGCACAGCATAGAGGCCTTGGTACAGACTGATCCTGTAATCATCTCAAAACCATTGATTGTACCTGACAGAACAGGTACTCACTACACATGACTCAGACAAATGACCCCACCAGGGGAGACTTAGTGACCGTAAGTCCCTTTGCAGTCAGCCCATCCCCAGTGACCTCTCAGCTTTCCCCAAGGCATCCTATTCCTTTATCCTAATTAAAACAAAGTTGAAGGAGCCTCTGGTCTTCCCCAGAAGCCACATGATCAGCTCTGTGAGGGAAACAGTGGACTAGGTTCTCAGTTCTGCCACGATGCAGTGTTTTTTTGCAGACCACATTCGCATACCACGGAGGAGCTTGTCAAAGCCTGGTCATGTGCCTGGTTCTAAGGCATGGCCTAGGTAGCAAAATGGCAGCTCTCCATCCTTAAAGGAGTTCAGACATAGTGATAAGTCAGCTTGGGGGAGGGGGAGTTACAGCCTAGAACTACCCATGTTCTGTTTTATCTGGGGTGGGGAGAGAAGATCACAGACAGCAAATGTTGAGTGCACACTGTGTTAGGAGTCAGGAAGCCAGAAGACCTGGGGAGGAAGAGGAAGAAGAGCCATAGTGTAGGGGGCTGGATATGTGTTTAGGATTGGTGATGTTGTCTTCTATTGTTATAGGAGGGACTATAATACTTATCTATATAAAAGTGATAAGGGCTGGAGAGATGGCTTAGTGGTTAAGAGCACTGACTGTTCTTCCAGAAGTCCTGAGTTCAATTCCCAGCAACCACATGATGCCCTCTTCTGGTGTGTCTGAAGACAGCTACAGTGTACTCATATACATCAAATAAATAAATCTTTTTTTTTAAAAAAAGGACAAGTTCCAGACTTGGATGAATGGTTAAGAACGCATGTTTGTCTTGTAGAGGACGCAGGGTGGGTTTCCAGAACCCACACAGTGGTTCACAACCATCTATAGTTATAGCTCCAGCGGCCCGGACGCTGACTTCCTACCTCCATTGCAACAAGCATGCAAGGGATAGCTAGACACCAGAGAAAGCAATGATCACAGAGGCTGCTCAGGGCCGGGCTGCCAGACTCACGTGCACATACATGCTTGCAGTCACTCAAACATGTAAGATAAATAAGTCTAAAACTAACTAACTAACTAACTAACTAACTAACTAACTAACTAACATTTTTTAAAATGACAAGATCAGATACTCATTTTTAAAAATGACCTTTAGGGTACTTGAAAGTGTTTGTCAAGTGACAGAAGGAATAAAACCCACCTGTGGCAAGTTTGTCTCTGTGTGTGTCTTTGAGTGTGTCCACATACAAACAGTCATTTTCATACACGCATAAGGACTGACTCAAGGGATAGTCAGATTCCAGGGAGAGTAACGATCTATGGGCTGCTCAGGGCTATGCTTGCAGGCTCAGGATAGCTACTGACAACAAGGAACAACCTGGAGGGTGGTGACAAGAAGCTCCTACTGTGGCCAGGGAAAGAAACCTAAGCACTTTGCTCCCTGCAGCAGACAGGGAGGCTCCAGGAATGTTCTGGATGGACAGTCAGATGTGAAGGCTAATTGCCACAGAAGTTGCTGGGAAAGGAGTCAAGGATGACAGTCAGACTTCTATGTGACTACTTCCTAGGGATAAGCAACATGTTCGAGAGGACATGGTCCATGTCAGCAGGAGCTGGAGAGACCTGAAAGTAGACCTGAGTCAGACGCTCAGGAGACACAAACTATGGGAGTGAGGAAGGCTGAGGGGATGAGGGATCTCAGCCACAGCGATAATGTATAGTAAGTAAGAAGACAGAGGGCTAGGGATGAAGCACCAGAACAGGCAAGGGGCCTGCCGGAGAGACCAAGGAGGCCCGAGGGGAAGAATAGGGGAGTGTGGTGTATTCTGGAAGGAGAAGGCAGACTGGGGTGAGGGAGGTGTGTAGCAATGGGTAGCAGACACCAGAGGCCATCCCAACACCTGTGTCCTATAAAACAAAGCACTTTATCCTAAAGAAGCACCAACGGGAATGATGGGCAAGAATCAAAGCTAGCCTCACAGGGGCCTGGGACAGGCTTCAGAATGTCTTGTGCAGCATTTTAGCTTGACCCTCAATCTTTCACCTCCAAGTATTTAGCTAAAAAAGTCCCAAGGAGTGCTTTATCGGAGGCACCATTCCAGTAAACGGGCATCACAAGGTCAAAATGAGGAAGAATGTGAACGGCACAATGGTGCAGATACTGTGGGGGGCTCAGAGGGCTGCGGGGAAGGAAGCCAGCAGCAGGACAATGCACAGATGTCTACACTTTGCAGCCAGGAGTTCAGACAAACAGGAAGACCTTCAACTTCTCCAACTGGGAAAGCTCGGTTCTTCCTGATGAGCAGAGAGGCCGAGCACATGACTGGAGCTGGCAGACAGAAGGTTGTGATTAAAGCTGCAAGAAGTACTCACATACAACCTACATCTAGCCTCCTCTGCAAAAAACCTTGAGCCCAGCTCCCCAGGGGCCTGGCCCTGCTCCTCAGCCTGGAAGTCTTACCCAGACTGTTCCTGGGGCCTAGGGAGAGCACATGGTCTGTAGGGCCATAACTGTGACATCCACTCACGGGACCCAAACAAAGCCAAGACATCAAATTTCACAATTCTAGAATTTCCTGCTGACATCTAACAAGGACTTATACGTATACAGCCTCTTGGTGGAAACTAAAGAAACCACAGCTGCCGTAATTACCCAAATAACATGCCCTTCCCAATATCTCTATCACAGCCAGAGGCAGCAGGACTGTTTGGACATTTCAAAAACTAAGGGTTGCATCATAGTGTTCCTAATTTTATACTTACATGTCTTTCCCCTGATAAGTAATTTTAATATATTTTATGACTATGCAAATATAGAGTATTTCTTGAAGTAATTAAAATTTCAAAATATTGTGTGGACGGTGTGCCCCTTGACTATTAAACGTGAATGCTCTGCTGCATTCTGTTGAACAGTCTTTCCAGCACTGCTTCTTTTACCACATGTGACTGGGTAATCCTTGGCTGTGGGGCTTGGCCTGAACATGGACAGTGTTTAGCAGTGTAACCTCCAGCTCTGCTTTTTGCCACTAGCACCCTCCCAGATGTGTAAAAAGAAAGAGAAAGAGATAAAAAAAAAAGTAAAAGTTATTACAGACATTTCACTAAGTCCCTGGAAAACAGATCTGCTACAGAAGGTTCCACTTGAGATTAAGAAAGACACAGACTCTGGGGTGAGCCGAGAGTCAAGACTCAGCTCTGCTTCCCACTGATGCAACAAAGCCAAATCGAGGCAGGTAATGAATTGTCCCATGCCTGCATCTTTCTGGCTGTAAAATGGGGATGTTACAGCTAACTTCATAGGGTGATCATAAGATAAACAGAAGGTACAGGTAAATGCTTTGTAGGCAGCCTGGCACATAGTACATGGTAGCAATGAAATGGACTGAAGAAGAGAGTCCTAGATCTGTGTCCCTGGAAGAACCTTTATCCAGTCAACCACAGAGCAAACGGCTCACCCAGTTCCCATCTCTAGAGTCTGTACCAGGGCTCATGCTTTAGACACATACATTTGCTATACTAAGCTTGACAGAAATCAAATTGTTTTAATTCTTTGAAAGGGAAAAAAAAAGTAAATAAAAAATAATTGCAATGGAAAAAAAATAGACACAGACCAAAGAAAAATATCCTGATGCAAAACAAGAAAAGGTCCAATTTTATACTCACAAAAAGTCGTTTCAGTTACTAGCTAAAATAACCAGACTGAATCCAGAGAGCAGCTAGGACAACAGAAGGTGGTGAGCATCTGAAGAGCCAGAGAAGCACACGGTAAAGCTAGAGACTGCTCCTGCAATAGCATGTACTTGATACAGCCAAGAGGGAAAACAATGTAATCAAACATCAAAGGAGGAGGGGAATGGAGACTCTGGCCAACAGCTGCCCCATACCTTCCTCCTGTCAATTCAGCAACCTGCAGAAGTGGTAGATACCCAGAGTCCATCCCCCATTAAGAAAAAGGCTGAAAGCCTTCTTAGGTGGCCCCCCTCTCCCAACCCCCTACACTGAAGCCCCCTATTGCCTAGTTGGGAACTGAAAAGTCCCACCTCATTGTCCCTCACCTCACCAGCCCCAGGCCTCCACAGGACACCAGACAGTGCCTTTCTCAGCTCTGCTTCACCTGTAGGCTGCATGCAGACAGAATCATCAGAACATAGGAGTTGTGAATATTTGCACCCAAACATCAAGTTTGGAAAACATTCCATAACTTTACCCAACTTCAGAGTCTAGAACTGTCCAACAACAACAACTACTACCACCACCAAAACAAAAACAACCATCTTGAATTTCTACCTTAATGATACCAAAGGAAATTATCACCCAAGTGAACCTTTCCAAAATATATCCAAACCTTAAGACAAAGCCTCTAATTCAGTGGTTCTCAACCTATGGGTCTTGACCCTTTTTTGGGGGGGCACATATCAGATTATGATTCTTAATAGTAGAAAATATAGAGTTATGAAGAGGCAATCTGTCGTGAACCGCTCTGCCCCACGCTTGGAGGCCAAAATATCTCGGACTGCTCTGTCAATGTTGGAACCGCACTGCCAAAAGCCTTGGGGGCTAAACCGTTAGAGCTAACACTGCCCCAAGCTGCTCCAGTCCTCAGGTTGGGGTTCAGCAAGAGAGAAAGTGAGGACGGACTCGAAGAATAGAGACCAGACAGAGTGTGATTCAATCCTGTTTATTCTTCAGTCTCTCTTCCTAGTCCAAGTCCCAAGTCTTGAGTTTCTAGTCCCTAGTTCCTAGTCCCTAGTGCCTCCAAGTTGCAAGTTTCTAGTTCCAAGTTCTAGTCTCAAATCTCATCCAAGTACAAGTGTCTAATAATTTCTTCTGTCTGCCTCGCCTTTTTTATGTCTCACATCTAAGCCACGCCTTTAAGTCATACCTTTAAGTCTTATCTCTAAATTACACCTTTAAGTTACACCTTTAAGTCTCAGCTCTAAATCACACCTTTAAGTCTCACACACCCAAGGAAAAATCCTGGGTATCTAAAACTAGATGTTATCAGAGTGTGCTCAGCTGTTGTAGGCTGTTGTAAACAAGTCTCTTGTCAGGGTATATGGCTCAAGATGGCTGCAAGGATGATAGCCACCTTCTGTTGGCTCCCGACAGCAATCAATAATTTTATGGTTTGGGTCACCACAACATGAGAAACTGTATTAAAGGACCCCACTATTAGGAAGGTTGAGAACCATTGCTCTTAAATAGTTAATAAAATACTCTCTTTACTGTTTTTTTTTTTAAATAAGCTCATATTATTCACTTGTAAATCACAGCACATGTAATTATTTGTTAAGGTATTCAGATGGACCATGTTTCTCTTTCCACATTAAGTATTTGGTATAAAGTAGAGTATTTGTTTCAAAGGAATAGATACATGTAAATGTAACAAATATAACATGTAAACAAGTTAGAAATCTGAAAAGCAAGGCAACGTATATGGAGTTGACTAGAAAGATCTCTTTAGCTGTTCTGAGAAACTCCAGAAGGCTGAATAGTAAGCTCACTTTGTCAGAATCAATTTGGGAAACACTGGCTGCCTTCTGCACAGTGCATTCCCCAGACCTCTGCCCAGTCACTGTTTCCATGGAGTTCACATCAGCGTTCAGTGTGAGTAACCAGTGGCTTCTCTCCCACCCTGGCTGGGAGGACTACCAGGGGCCCAGCCACCTTGGAGGGCAAAACAAAAACAACAGCAAAATGGACCCAGTTACTCTGGTTTTAACTCAGTTCTATAGGGCTTCGGAGAAAGTGCTTCATGTGCTGCCCCTCACCCACCCCATCGCAGAAGTTCAAATGAGAAATTCCAGAGAGTCTTGGGAGAGGGGAGAATGGCAACATCACAGGATAGCCTGGTCTACCTACCCTTCCTGCTTGGGACTGTATTTAACTTAAAATGGGGAGCTACTCAGTCTGGCTTGGACATGGCTCTTTTGTATTTAATTTTGTATTTATTTATTTATTTATTTATGTATTTATTTATTTATTTGGTAGACCATGTCCTCTGCTGGGAAACAAGCATACTAGGTCAGACTCATTCCTCTTCTCCTGGAGCCCAGCCAGGAATGATGACCTGTAGCTCTTACTTCATTCATACCAAAACAGTGAAAAATGACTGCTAATTTTTCAAATTTTAACATTATGAGCCTATCAAAAGGGAGACCACACCCCCTCTGGTACCCATCCTCAACCCCTCCTAGAACATCAGTTACTCTGTCGCTTACTGAATTGCCTAGAGAACACAGCCCAAGGGATGGGCTCTGCAATGGTGGCACATGGCAACCAAGACCACCCGTCTCTGCCTTCTTAGCTCTGACAAGCCTCTCTTCTTTCTTGAACCTGAAGCTTTCAGAAGTTTCCATCTCCGAGCCACATGGTCAGTCTAAAAGTGGGCGGCTCCTGGGGTAACTGTGCCCTTAGACACACAGAGAACAGTACTGAAATGTTTAAGCCAGTGTGTTTGCTATGAGCAATTAGCTATGAAACTAAACCTGCAGTGGGCTTCCCCTTCCAAGGTGGAGTCCATTGGTCCTAGCTCAGCCCTGTTCCCACACTTCCAGTTTCACTCTCAGACTGTCCTAAATGCTAAACCCTCAGAGCTTCCAGGCACCTGCTGTTATGTGTCAAAAATAGGGAAAAGAAGAGCCAGCCATATAAGTGTACCAATAAACACTGGCCATTCGCTCCAAGGCCCAAGATACAGCCCTTTCAAAGATGCTGATAAATACTGACAACCAAGATACTTGCATTTCAGCCAGTTCAGTGCTAACCAATGATGACAAACTTCTCAAAAACTCATTCTCTGACTGGAAGCAACCAACCTCTCATTGACTGGCAGAGGCCTGCATAGAGGCAAGCACCTCTGTTCTTTAAAATTAAATGTCTGCCTGCATCAACACCTGGAATTCTGGGGCAGGTGTCTTCATACAACTGGAAGAGGCTTTTACTGGTGACCTCATCCTAACGGCACAGCACTCCTGTGACAGGCTGAAATAAATGTGATGAACGGCAGCACTGGTCCCTGAAGCAGAAAGCTGCAGGCTGCCTCTGGAGGCCTCTCCCATCTTGAAGGCAATGGACGTTAGCTTAGCATGAAGCTAGGCAGTGCGGTAAGTCTGGCGGGAAAGGCTCTCGGAAAGAGAAGACCCTAATGTGAAGACTTGGATGAAAGAACTTGTGAAACAAATTGCTGAACTTCTGCAACACGACAGTCCCGGGAAGAGAGATCATCTGACAGCATGAATCATGAATTTGCAAAATGCAACGGTTTATAAAAGCATTGCGGTGTGAGTCATAGCCACAAAATGTTGATCTCTGGACGTCTTTGCAAAACCCAACCTTGTGAATGTAGCAGGTCTTCCAACACCTCTAGTCATTCACTTCAATACTAGCTCACTGAACAATTTAAGACATTACAAAACTTAGACCAGACAAGGTGGGGACACATCTTTAATGCCAGTGCAGCAGGGGCAGGGGCAGGGGCAGGGGCAGGGGCAGGGGCAGGGGCAGGCAAGTTTCAGGCCAACTGGGACCACATAGTGATCTCCTGTCTCAAAATTTTAAAAAGGTATCAAAAATAAAAATAAACAGACAAACAAACCCCACAAAACTTATTAGGTAAAGAAAAGAAAACACATACAACCGATTCAAGTGACAGTCACTGTCCAGAGCAGCTTAAGTCACGACGGCCACCACATGTACTATTTTATATACTAGTCAAGGGCAATCCAACATAAAACTGAATACCACTGAGCACAAGGTTGCCAGAATTAGAAACAATTTTAGCAATAATTTAGAAATTTTTTGGAATTGTAAAATGTATGCTTCTCTGAATTAAAAGTTATGAAAAAAAATCTACTGATTATTATAGTATAAATACTCTCTAATAATTTTTTTGTTTTTTGGGTTTTTTTTTTGTTTTTCGAGATAGGGTTTCTCTGTGTAGCCCTGGCTGTCCTGGAACTCACTCTGTAGACCAGGCTAGCCTCGAACTCAGAAATCTGCCTACCTCTGCCTTCCAAGTGCTGGGATTAAAGACCAGCGCCACCACCGCCGACTCTCTAGTAATCTTATCGGTACCTATTTCTGGTGTCTTTTGGTAGTTTGGTTCTTCGGATGTGTTCAATAAAGGGGCATAACTTCTAAGAAAGGCCACAGGACGTCAAGGATACCCATGACTACCCATTCCAAGGCGTCCATGTGTGTGTGGCAGGAGAACACAGACGGACACCTCCCTACCTCCTCCATTTTCCTGTTTATTCATTCCCCAACAGGCTCTCTGATGTAATCACATTATCTGCCCTTAGTGCTACAGCAACTAAGCAGGTGTTCTGAGTCAGGGTCTTCTCTACACGTTTCATACTCTATGGCTACTAACTCTGAAGCTCCTGGGTCAGACTTTATTGTTACTTTTATGGCAAGAACCTCAAACTGACCACAGGACTTAGACCATACAAACTCATCCTTGGTTGCCAACAGCCCTGCCATCTGCTTAGAATCTCATGGGCAAACATAGTCGTTTCCTTAGCCTAGAGTTAACTGTGGCCAATCATGGTCTGAAAGTCTTAAATGGAAAGTTTCAGAAATAAGTCCCAAGTTTTCATCTGTGTGCCATTCCAAGTGGCAAGATGGAATGGTGTACCACCCTACTCTGTCCCTACCAGGAAGTGGGTCTTCCTTTGCTTGGAATATATATATTATATGTAGTGCCTTTCTGATATGTATACAATGCAATACTGAGAAAGAGACAGAGCACATTATGCCTCTATAATTGTTCTGTTCGATTATTTATTATTATTAACTCTTCTCTGTACCTGATTTGTAACGTAAGTAATCATATGTCTGTACACAGAAGAAACCAGAGTTCCATGTAGGCTTTGGTACTATCTAAGCCTTCAGACATTCACTTAGAACCTTGGGATGTAGCCCTCTTAGCTTTTGACGGGGACCATTTAAGAATGAGTCTACTCTTGGAGAGCTGTGATTATGTCTGACCAGTTCTTAAAAATAATTTCCTAAAGTTGCCTGTCTGCCATTGTGTTCTCTCAGCCTTACAGTCACCCATTTTACAACCAGCCATGAGTAAGGACTTGGTGACTCAAGGTGACATTTCTTGGCACAGACTCGTGGATTCTCATCTGATCATTCTCCCCTTCTTTGCCACGAGAACCTACAGCTAAGACTGCTAAGTGACTTTACTTAGCTGAGGTACAAATGTCAGAGGTACAAATCTCAAAATGCATTATTCCTAAAAATAAAGTTTTACATTTCAACAATGAACAAAATATAAAAATTTTAAATCAGGATAGGGATTCTCATTTTCAACATTTGCTTTTACTTCAGCCTCCAACATGGCGCTGCTATGTTGCCTGAAGACAACGAATACTGGGATTTCTGGAGCCCTTTAAATTTGACGCCTTACTTTCTTTGTCTTGGCTTTGGTTTTAGGGGGAAGTAGCAATGGACCCAACTGAGCTCTCTGGAGCTCCTCTGCAGATGGGCAGTCCACAGGATTTCAATGGAAGAGTTGAGAAAGTGCCTCTGGGAAATCTCAATTAGAACATGAGTCAATGCTGACACTGGCCTTTTTTCTCCAGGGACCATAATGGCCCCATCGCCCATCTCAGACTCAGAAAATAAAAACCCTGTGATAGCTATGGTGGGTATTTTAGATATACAAGGACCCTGAGACCTTGGTGACATCACTAAGGTCTTGGTCCAGATACTTCAGGATTTCTGGTTAACTGAAAGCAATACAACCTTAAATTGCTTAAAGCATTGCATTTGTGTTAATTTAGTTAATAATTGACAAAGGCAGTTCTTAATGGCTATACAATTGTCAAAAAGCAAAACACAGTGCTAAGAATCACCACTTCAGTTAAACAGGCTGTTCTAGAACTAGTGCTGTCTTTAACATTTCTCTTCCCATTTTACTAATGGAAGCCAAGTCGATGTGTTACCGCCAAGTGCATCTAATTTCCTTCCCAAATGGTGACAGGGACAAAACTCAAGGCAGGCCAGTGATTAGAAATGTCCCCTGGCCAGTGATGAGGAACACTAATGCCTGCTACATACAGACAGGTGGGCACATCACTTCATGTCAAGGTTCCAGACAGCCATCCTGGTACAGACTGGATGGCGTGTCAGCTGATCACAGGGGCTTGCATCCTGTATCTTCTTCAAGCCCCCCTCACAACTGTACCCATGAGCCAAGCAGACTGAGCCCTCGGCCTTCTCAGTGCATTAAGGCCCACCACTCTAGCAGAGCAAACACTTAGATCTAGGTCAAAATAAAGAATCTAGGAGACATCCTTCCTAGTCCCGACACTTTCTCATGCCAGAGGAACGGCTCTAGAGTAGGATCTTCTTGGGAGGGACACTACCCTTCGCTGTGAAGCTTTTTTCTATTCCTTACCAGAGTAACTCAAACCATGGGTACCAGGTGCTGCCTGGTGCACTTGCTGAGAGCACCTGTGACAGATACATATGTGATTAAATCATAAGCAACAAACAGCATAGTTTGCTCTGTGCTGTTGACTCTGGGGGTAGGGGGCAGGGCACAGGATGAGGAAAAAGGTGAGCAAACTTAGAGCCCCTGACATCTGTACACAGAAGGAGAGGGGGCCTCTGTGACCAGGACACAGCTTGAACAAGAGCCTCTGGAATCAAGGGCAGAGCCCCTTCTTCAGGAGAGTGAAAGAAGCACTGCCTGCCGTTCTCCCCATTAAGTAACAAACCATGGGTCCAAACCCTAATCTGCAGAATCTGCTCTGAAAAGAGGGGAAAGACTCTGCCAAGCCCTTACCAACATCCGAAAATATCTCTTTTCACTCCAAAAGTGTAAGCAGCCTTATTGGAAACTTCAGGCCTCGGGTCCATCACTTTGCCCCAGACCTCTGATTTTAAAGCACAGCTTTTAAAGAAAGAAGAAATGAAAGAGACTGAATCCATGTCGCTATCTGTCCCCTGGCCAGTGGAGACCGGTCAAGAAATGCTCTAGCTGGGGGCCTCCATGGCCTTCTGGGAAATCAGAAGAGCGAGGATCCTTCTGAGAATGACAGGCTGGGAACTGTGGTCAACCCAATCATGAGATAACTGTGGTAGGGGGAGCCCTTGCACATTGGTCCCTGGCCTAAAATGCATGAGTGGAGATTCCTGACTCAGAGCACTCTGGGATCTGTCATAGTCACCAGGAGCTGTCAGGTCAAAGGTTGAAGGAGCTAGTTTCCTCAGGCCTGAACTCAGCAGGAACTCCCTGGCTACAAATGGAAGCCAGAAGCAACCCTGAGAATAGCTATATCTGGAGGAAGGAGAGCCAGACTAGAAACCCAGAGACCAGCTGGAGGTCCCCGGTCAGATTCCTCAGGGAGTTCCTCAGACGATGAGGCCATCCATCAGAAAGGGCGTTGTTGAGGGCCTAACAGCTGTAACGGCCATGACTCCATGATTCCATGCTCTGGAACCTCACCCCCCCATGGCACTGACTCGCCCCACCTCTCAGTGGCTGCTACTGTGTTCTTTTCCTGAGTATCCTTTCCATTCAAGGCAAACTAGGAATGGAAAGGCAGAACTCCAGATGGGGCCTCGTCTTCCCTGTATTTCATGTCACTAAAATGGATTCAGATGTTTAGGGCAAGCAATGGCCTAAGTGTTAGCTTCCAGGTGACCATCTGAGACTTAGGGCCTCCTCTGCCCAGGCTCTGGCAGACTTCATGAGTGATAAAGTATTTCCACTATCCACAAGGCAGATCTGCAAACTCTCTCTATTCCTGCCATACCAGGGCAAGAGGGAGAAGGGTAGGGTAAGGCCCAAGGACAAACACAGTCAAAATCACAGCGGCCACACAGGTCACACTCTCCTGTGGCATCTCACTGCAAGCTTATCAAGTCTGTGAGACTACCAGAACCCCCGGGGGGAGGGGGGAGAACAGCCCACCCTGTCTTGTCCCAGAACAGTTACCATTCTATTTCTATTGTTTGGATCTCACAAAAGTAAGTGAGGCTTCATCAGAACTCCAAGGACACACCACAGGGTTCAGACACAGGAGAGACACAGTAGGGAATGGTGGCCTGCCAAGATACCATGGAGACAGTCCTATCCAGATAGGTCACACTCAGCATGAGAAGTTGAGCCCCACCCTTCCACCTACTCACACCCCACCCCACTAACTGTCAGAGAAAAAGACATGGTTGACTCTGGGAAACCGCATTTGAATCTCTCTTCCCATGACACTTCCTCCATCTTGTCTCTTCTTCATAGTGCCTGCCAGAGGGAGCAGGGCACTGTCCCTGGTGATCAAATGAAGGGGAAAGGGAAGAGGATGATTCTCTAAGCCCTCTCTCAACTGCAGTCACACAAAACTAGCACAGCCAAGGCTGACGAGAGGCACCAGACTGAATGGCAAGCCCGGGACAGCAATTCCAGCTTGCGCCTCCCCAGTGCCGCTCACTGGCTTCAAACTTATGGCCTCCCTACTCTGCTGACACCTCCCTTTCAAGTTTTGGAGGCTGTAGCCTTGTTCCTGTGCCAAGCCAGGAGCTTTAGTTGCCTCTGGATCTCTTGAGAACCAACTAGACATATCGTTATTATTGTATTGATCACAACGCTATATTACTGCAGGAGCCCACACTTCAGGGGCAGGTTGTCTGTCTGCAAGTTCCTCCATATTCCTGATACTACATGTGCACATGGCCGTGAGCATCTGATTCTGACATGGCATGATAAATATCTCTGTTATAATTATAATCACAGGCAGGAACCTTCGAACCTGCTGGTGTCAGAGTCGTAAAATCAGGCTGACCACTCACATCCTCAGAGGGACTTAAGCGTTTCTCCCCAGAGGTGCAGGAGTCCTTCCAGGATGTCACAGATCTGTGAAAATGTAGCTGGCTGGGCTTCCCCTATGAGATCACCCAGTCAGGGCGTCCACCCAAACTCAAGTTTGTCAGAAACCCTTTCAGGCTTTGAAAACAGCCTGGAGACCAGAGCTGACCACATGGAGGACAGAAAGAATCAAAAACTGCATGTGGGGTGGGGTGGGGCGGGGTGGGGGTTGAAAAGAATTCACTGGGTGGGGGTGGTGTGCCATGATGCAGTGGTACTTTGCCTGGACAGTAACCAGCTGTTACCGTTACCATTCACACCTAGTCCTTCACTGGAAGAGTAAAAAATACCCCTCACCCCAAACGCCACTGCCAGAGAAGCGTCTCCCAGAGATGCTTTATCCTTTTAACTCTTGCCCTGGAATAACTCGTAAACACTTAAACAGCATAAAACTCAAGAAAACTTGGTTCTCTGTCAACCAAGGGATCCTAGAACCCAACATGAACTCTGGCCTCCAGGGGATGCTTTTTCAATTCCCCAAGTAGCAAACTAACTACATCCCCAAGAAAGCTTTAAAAAACGATCAAAGAAAATTTTAATCTCATTGTTTTAATGTCTGGTCTGGGCTAATCCTTTGTCCTTAGAATTTTGATAACATCTACTCTATAATGTTACAAGAACTTCAGTCAGTTCAGGGCTCTGTTTTCTTTTGTTGGTCATTATATTTACAATGTTCAGATTCTGTCCAACTATAAGCATTTTTGTCAATAATATAAAATACTCAACATTATAAAAGTGTCATTACTGCCACACTGCAAAAACATCCTCAGAATGTTTCATAGAAACAGAGAGCACTAAGTCATAGATGTGCTCCCACTAACTCACAGATGTGCTCCCACTAACTCAAAGATGTACTCCCACTAACTCACAGATGTGCTCCCACTAACTCAAAGATGTACTCCCACTAACTCAAAGATGTGCTCCCACTAACTCACAGATGTGCTCCAACTAACTCACAGATGTGCTCCCACTAACTCAGATGTGCTCCCACTAACTCACAGATGTGCTCCAACTAACTCACAGATGTGCTCCCACTAACTCAGATGTGCTCCCACTAACTCACAGATGTGCTCCCACTAACTCACAGATGTGCTCCCATAGTCATCACCTTGGACCAGACCCTCGCCCAGAACCACTGAATCAGGATCTGCGCTTCACCTTCACTGGGCCACACTGCCCTTGTCCCATTCATCTCCTACACACAGACCTTAGTCCGACTTGAGGTCACCCTCCTTTGGAGACCATGTAGCTTTCTCCAAAGAGTCTGGTCACATGGTAATCTCAATCTGACTGCCATCACATACACCCGGCCTTCGCTGGCCCACTCAGCTTCCTTCCTTAACTTTCAAGGCCATGTTGGTCCTGGAGGGTTTAAAATGGGTAAGTATTTTTAAAGCTCCGCCCAAAATGTTTATTCATAAGGAAAACCGACCTATTTTTAGACATCAATAGCCAGCCCCTCCTGGCTCACAGGGTCCTTCTCCTCCTACTTGCCCAATTAGAAAGATCATATTGTTTCCTGGCACACAACTCCAAGGGCTTTTGAACACAAGCAGGGGATCAGGACCAAGGCTCCAAAAGCAGCTCTTAGGGAATGGAAACAAGATGATTTCTGCTCAAAGCATTTCCTCAGCACCCACCCTTTCCTCCACCACAGACCCCATGCTGAAGGGACGCCAAAGCCACGCAAGTAACAGAGAACCAACATTTGCAACACACATTCTCACCCCCACAATACAGCAGAAAAAGCGACAGCCAATCCGTTAACCGACCCTTGATCCCACCCAAGTCAAAGGCTTAACAGTATAGACCCAATTTCCCAGATGACAGAGAGACTATGTTTGTGTTTTTTTTAATGTGCACAGGGTGTGAACACAGTGGATGTAAAGTTTAAAGAGTTCTCACCTTGCATTCTTGAGTTCTGCCTGTTAAGGGGATTCCACCTTACCAGTAGAGTCACTGGCACAAGAGGCCGTTTCTTTCCTCACGGTAGAGGGCACTAACCTATCACGATACTTAGCGCTGAGCTTCTAAGCTGATCTAAGAATCCTGCAGTACACCAAACCCACACCAGACTCCCGACTCAGGGTCCACATTTTCAAGCTTCTGAGGCAATTCATTTGCACACCAAGATGTAGGCTGATGGACCAGAGACATAAGCAGTCTATAAAGTACTTACTGTGTAAGCATGAGGACCAGGCTTGATCCCTAGAACACCCCCTGAGGCTTGCTGGCTAACCTGTGAATACCTAGCCAATGAGAACCTACCTCAAAAAACTCAATGTGGATAACACCTAAGCATGAATAACTGGGTTATTATCTTCTGCCCTCTGCATGCATACGAATGCAAGCCCATGGAATACACAATCAGACAGACACACACACAATCAGACAGACAGACAGACAGACAGACACACACACACACACACACACACACACACACATGGGCTGCTGTCAAGGATGTGGCTCTACAAAGCAACATGCACCTGCTATCCTGGGCTACTGCTTGGAGCTATCCAGCCTTTATATTGTGCCTACTATCCTGGGCTACTGTCTGGAGCTACATAATCTTTACACACCAGTTTCTATTCCAACTTCTCCAGAAGTTCCAAGTCGGAGGCTCCTACACCACCGACCCACTAAAACAGCTTAAATCAGTAGTAAACATTCAAAACCTGAAGGCAATATGAAAATTCAGATTTCAGGCTGAAAAACAGCCTTCCACTTACAATACCAAACCCACATTTGCACATGACACTGGGGAGCTAAGTAGTGGTTACCCATTGTGGACAGGGCACAGACTCTCCAGTTTATCCCAGTTGCCACCAGTCTTGTCTGCCTTATAGGACCTACTCCTTGGTTTGCCTAACTGTGTGTATGGCTGCCTCACAGGAGACTATAACTGCTCACCAAGTCACCAGCACCTGCTGTCCACGCCGCCATCCCCTCCTCTCTCAGCAGTCATACCTGCCCTGGCAGATGTCACCCCTGCTTGAGGGGACACATTTGGGAAGAGGACAGCCTGTGGAGAAGCCATCCATCCTCCATATAGCCCCAACCTGAGACTTGGGGTCTTCCCAAGCACACCCCAGCAAGCATAACCCTTCAGAGCAGGACCCACCCAACCTGCTTCAGGTTTGTAGCCCTGCCGCTCAGTGAATGTGGTGGTTAGACCCTTGCCATGGATTGAATGATGGCATCCCCTCCTAATCCATGGCCCAACAATCCCCGAGGCAACAACAAAAGCCAGAAGCAGGGCTAGTGGTTGCCTCGGTAGCACATATACTAAGGTAACAGTATAGAGAAAATTAGCATGGTCCCTACAGAGGGGTGATGGGCAGGTCTGTGGAGTGTTCCACAAATAAAGAAAAAAATGGAACTGGGGGCTGGGGGTGGGGGTGACCACGCAGGGCTCTGCCTTCAGATGTGGATTAGTCCTCTTATAAAAGGGCTCCAGGTAGACCCTAGGGGGATAGGGACATCACAGGAACACCAACAGACTCAACTAACCTGAACCCTTGGGGGCTCCCAGAGACTGATCCATCAACCAAAGAGCAAGCATGGGCTAGACCTAGGCCTTCCACGAATATGTAGCATATGTGCAGCTTGGTGTTCATGAGGGTCGGCCAACAACTGGAGCGGGAGCTGTCTCTGAATCTGTGACCTGTCTGTGACTCCCATTCCCCTAACTGAGCTGACTTGTCTGGCCTCGGTGGGAGAGGATTCATGTAGTCTTGCAGTGACTTGAGGTGCCAGGGTGGGGTGATACCAGGAGAGGGTTTCCCCTTTCTCAGAGAAGAAGGGGGAGGAGGGGAAGGAGAAGGGCTCTCGGGAATGGGGAAAGGGGCTGTGATTAGGATGGAAGGCAAATAAATTAATGAAAGGAAAAAGATTAAAAAGTAGGGGCTCCAGGTGGAAAGGAGCTCTCTTCACCTTCACCTTCTACCAAGCAAGGATACAACAGCAAGGTGCCATCTTAGAAGCAAGGAGCAGCCACAGGCAGGTATCCATGATACCACCTAGCACGAACTTGCCAGTCTTCAGAGCTACGGAAGTAGTTCTCTTTATCTGTTATGCAGACTAGAATCTTTGTTTACCTGTTCATCTGATTTATCTTATTTTCTTCTTCCTTTCTTTCTTTCTTTCTTTCTTTCTTTCTTTCTTTCTTTCTTTCTTTCTTTCTCTTTCTTCAATGCTGGGGATTGAATCCAGAGCCTTAAAGCATGCTAGGTAAGTACCTGACCACTGAGCTACATCACCAGGACACATTTCTGTGGTAACAACAACAAAGAAGGAGAGATAACCCTGAAGCAGTTAACCTAGTCCTTCACTGAGATATTGTAGGAAATAGAAGTTAAGGCGTGGCACCACGGTGAGTATGCAGAATGCCTTCGTGAACATTACTCATTAATGTTCTCATGTGTATTCATTAATACAGTTAGCACTCAGAATATATTCATTATCTGACCCACTTTTTAAAAATCTCTTCTGACCACCCCACCCCCACCCCTCTGGAAAAGACCTGCCATATGTCCAACGCCTGGGTCAGACAATAAGGTACTTTAGCCTGTGGTGGGTTCTGGCCAGGCTGCCCGCATCAGCACCTGAGATGGAGGCTGGAGTAAGTCGTAAAACCACACAGCTGTTACATCCGTGCTTGGTGTTCCTCACCCCACACCCCCAGCTTCTATAAGAACCTGCCAAACACGTCACTGTTATTTAGTTTTCGTCTGTCTCTCTTCGAAGTTTGTAAGTACTTTTCATTCTGCGTCAGCCCACACAAACCTCTCCTTTCTCTGATCTCACAGGGCACTCGGTCGGGACCACACAGCTCAGTAGTGAACGATCTCCTAGTATGTCACGCAGACTGTGTGACTCTCCAGAAAAGCGGAGTGGCTCAAAGTGGGACAGGTGGTCTTCAAAACATAGAGATGAACACCCCCCACACACACACACAGACTTTCTTTCCTTCTTTAAGGAAAAACAGACACCCCAGCAAATGCTGAGCGATGGGGCAAGCACGCTCCACTGTCTGTGTGCTAAGAGGCATGTTTAACTAAGCTATGGCATGGGAAGCTTCCAGGCATCTCTGGTACTGTCTGGTCCTGCACAGTAGTATGAACGAAGAAGGACTGAACTAGGTCACTGCCTTGTTTGTTTCCTTACAAAGGATCTAACTGGTGATCCTGAGGCTGCAGAATTTTATCTGCCAACACTGCAAAACAGACAGAAGAAACGCGACAGTTTCCGAGCAAGTTCCTCCTCTCAGTGCCAAGATATCGGTCACTGATTTCAACAAGTGACAGCTCTGGCCCCAGCTATCCTTTTCAAACTTCAGAGGGCCTGGTGGTCGGCAGCAGGAGCTGTTCAGAACCATGTCGTGTCCGGCATCTCTGAGCTGGGAGGTCTCAGGGAGAGTTTTTATCTGTGGCATCTCTTTAAGCATTCACTCACTACATTCACTTTGAGATTTCAAGACTATTCCTAGTTAGCATACTGGCTTATGTCCCGAACCTCACCTTCATGGTTGTCCCAGTATGTAAGCTGTCAGCTACTGCTCTAACCCCATGCCTGCCTGCCTGCCTGCCTGCCTGCCTGCCTGCCTGCCTGCCTGCCTGCCTGCCGTGGAGCTCCTGCCATAATGGTCACAGGCTCACGCTCTGAAACTGTAAGCCTGCCTTCATTTAAATGATTTCTTTTGTAAGTTACCTTGGTCATGGTCTCTAATCACAGCATTTGAAAAGTGACTAAGCTGTACCCCAAACAACCTCCTCCTCTATGGGTTGGCCGCGACCTTATTAAAAGAGTTGGGGGGGGGGAGGGGGCTAACTCCCATGATGCATGGCAGGCCTGCCAGGCAGACTCCACCCTTTTTAGTCTACATTCTTAGCCCTTGGCAACAAGAAAACTCCCGCTGTCTGTAACGGTCCTGCCACCTTGGTAAAGGAACAATGCTGACCTCTAGCAGTGGCAAACAGAGTTATCAAGCCTCTGGGCAGAGCCCGAGGTCTCTGTGAAGGAAAACAACACCAATATTGGCAGGAAGAACAAAGGAACAGAAGACTCTTCGCCTCCCACTTAGAGGAAGCTGGAAGCCTGTCCCTTAATTAACTGCTTGATAAATCACACTGAGTCTGCAATCTTGCCTCTCAGCCATCCCCCGCACCCCAGTTTCACCTCAGCCCCATGTGTGCCTGTTCCCAGGACCTTCCTTGAAAGTGAACATTTAGCAGGGTCTCTGGGTGGGAGGGGTGGGAACCCCAAGGAAGAAGCCTGGTGTGTGTGTGTGTGTGTGTGTGTGTGTGTGTGTGTGTGTGTGTG
>JANHMN010000014.1:16981393-17021270 GCA_030674055.1 Rhabdomys pumilio | reverse complement strand
GCTTAATTGCGGCTCAGCGGAAGCATGACAGGGGTTTAAGTGTGGGAATCGAAGAGGTAGAGGCTTGTTCAGGGTGGTCTGAGGGAGACCAGCCAGGAGTGATGGGGCTGGAGCCAACAGACAAAATATTCCAACCAATCCTGAGGAAAAGATTTCCTTCTCAGAAAAGGCTGCTCTTCCTCCCTAGGGACAGCTGGAAGACTCCCAGCCTGAGTCATTTGGAAGCAAATTTTATAAAGCACTACAGGGGGATCCCAGGAGGGATGGTCTGGCCATGACAGAAGACGGCGATTCAAGACCAAGTGGGTCTTTTCCAGTTCCAATTCCCATGATTCCTGGATCTTTCTTGCTTCTTCCCAACTCACTCCAGACAAGCTTGGTCTGAGGACAACTTCCAGGATCCTTTGGTCTGACTGCTTCAGGGCTTGGATATAACTGTACAGACCTCTGGGTGAGGAGACTCAGCTATAGTCTGACTTCCATGTTAGCCAGCTCTACCTAGCCCCAGGGACCAAGAAAACCAGGAGAGGTCTTGTCTGAGGACCTAGTGCTGCTGGTCCAGACTGTCATTAGCCAGGCCTACCTACCCATTCATGCCCTCTCTTATTCCTCCATCTCACTGGGTGCCTACTGGAAACAGCCTGCCTGGAGACATCCGCTAATCAGCTTTGCTCCTTAGGAATCAGGAACAATGAAGCCTGCTCTTGATGGGAACATTGGGAAAGCCTCATATCCTACAGTTGGACAGCGGATGGGTGGATTTCAGCAGGTCGGATGTCCGCTGAAATCTGATTATCAAGCTGTAGAAATAAGCTGGAAATGAGACGAGTCACCCTCACAGGTAGCTGTCAGTCCTTGGAAAATCCCCTCCCACCTTTCCCAGGCAGTAAGAGCTCAGCATTGCTGGGTCACTCATTCTGGGTTTAAGCACTATTATTATTTTTTTTTTTTGCACATGCCAAACATATTATGTTCTTCTTAACTATACACTAGACTTAGATTTCTGGAAAACCCCTGTCTAGAAATTTAGTTTAAAACCGGAGAAGTCTAAAAAGTATCACATAAGATTTTTGAATCATATTATTTTCTTTCTGTCTGGTTTCAGAGCTCTTGGTGGGTGTTATTGCTTATGCTAGGGTAGCCATTAACTACTGCTGTATACCAAAGTACCCACCAGTCTTAGTAGCTATAGACAGCAATGATTTATCACGATTCTCTGGGCTGCTGCTGGTCTTATCTGGACTTCCTTGGCCTCTATCATCAGGCAGGCCCACTGTGCTAGTCTGCCCATGGAGGCCATGATCCTATATCCATTGGTGCTCTGTTCATCGATACTCCTCATCCCGAGGCTAGGCTAGCTTCTTTTTACATGGAGGTCTCAGCTACATTTCAAGAGGGCAGAAGTAGAGGTCACCAATGCCATTAAGATTGAGACTCTGAAATTCATACAACACGTGTCACATCCTATCCGTGAAGTCACAAGGCAGACCCAGACTCAAGCGCTGGGGACACAGGAATGTCCCCTCTGAGATAGGAAGAGCTTGAAAAGACTCTGTGGTCATTTTAAATCAACCCATGGCAGTGTTTCCCAACTGTGTCCAAATGATATGAGTTATAGGATGTGGCCAGTGTCCCTCTGAGACCAAAGGGACCTCTGGACAAAAACTGAGTCCTGTATGTGACCTTTAAAGACACACCACATACATGCTGAGCTCTCTGCACAGTCCTGCAATAAAAAATAAATCCTGTCACTCTGTTCAGTCATTAACAGATATTCTTATAGAAGCCGGGAGAATATTCTCCTGGAACACCATTTTGGAAAGCTTGGTCGGGAATTCTAGACTTTTAGAGCAGTTCTAGTTTAGCTGACCTGGTCTTGCTCTCTTAGGAAACATCTTCAAAACGTGTCGAAAGTACTTCTAACTCAAGGAGGAGACCCAGAATCTGGCAAATCTTCAACCGGAATCCTCCACCCAGAACACCACACAGCTCTCTTGGGTACTCAGACACGAAGAAAAATGTTCCTAAATTTGAATCCATAAAGATTCAAGGCCTTTTCTCTTAGGTATAATATGTCTGAATACTTATAGAAGTCTTGATTCTTGGACAATGAATATTAAAATTCACTGTGGTTAAATTTCTAAGTTTAAAAATCCAGTGACAGTGTCTCACCAACAGCAGAACAGGAACCCAGTGACAAAGGGGCCAGCCAGCCACTAGGGATCACTGGATTTCTTACCAGGCTGTTTCTGCCAGCCTGTATCTCCCGTACATTTTGCCTCCCAGTTGAAAAGAAAATTCTTGCCCATCCTCAGAACTAGGTTTCTCGATTGGTTCTTTTCAATAGCCACTATGCTGTTGGAAGAAATGATTACTAGGCTGGTCATGAGCCCATGGTAGAGGAGTATAGCAAATCACAGTCTGGACTGCTATTACAAGAGCCCTCAGGACCAGAACACTGAAGGGCAGTTACCTCAATCTCAAGGGCCACGTCCCGGTGCGCGGAGAAGGCTGTGTGTACACAGCCAAAAAGCACACTGAATTATTGGGTGCCAAACCCAAGGCTGAGGAAGTATCCTGTTTACCTTGGCGCTCACTCTTACACTGGAGAGAGTGACTGAGAACAGTACAGAGGAGGGACCTTGTCTCATCTGGCTGCTGGAGCAATTTATTACAATGAACTCTTCTCATTCATTCAGTAACTGACAGTGATTCACTGAAAGACGCAGGAATCAGCGGTCGCCTTGCTCAACTGCTCAAGGCATTTTCATATTTACTTATTCTTGGTGTAAAATATTAAGTTTTTTTTTTTTTTTTATGTTGTGAAATCATCACGGAAACATATCCCGAATTGCAATTTCAAAATCTGGAATAAAAGTGAATCTAGAAAGGAATGGGGAATTCCAGGGGTTGGGGGAGGAACACTCTACAAACGATACAAGAGGAAGCAGGGACTTCTGGGAGGGGAAGCCCTGAGCGCACTGGCCAGGGCTAGGAAGTGAATAAGGTATCTCCGTGCTCCACAACAGCCTCTTGAGAGCCTTTGTGAGACTGGATGGAGGCAAAATCTTGCGTGCAGTGTTTTGTTTGTTGTGGTTCTTGGACAGATCCTGGGGACTAGTGTATGCTAAGCAAGCCCTCTGCCACTGGGCTAGATCCCCAGTCCTTATGGGTGGTTGCATCTATGTAGCAGGAGTTCTGTCAGCCTAAGTGTTGGTGTGATGGGACTTGACCTACCATCCTCAGAAGATCTGAAATGGCATCAGGAGGTCCAACTCCTGCCCCTCATCATTCTGAGCAATGGTCCCACAGCCTGGACACCGCATACTGAGTTTCTGACTCTAAGGTAGTTAGCTATTCTGTCAGACATGAAAGGATGTGATGCTTGAGGAAAGGGGCTGAGCTGGGTAGTGAAGTATGAGGGACCACAGATGTCAGTGTATGATTCTCGTACCTTTCTCAATCCACCGAGTATGAGATCCTAAGAGCAGACATGCCCCACGAGCATGGCCAATGGCAGCAACACCGGGGGTAAGTGAGAGACAGCTACTATAGAGGAGTTAAAAAAAAAATCAGCAGTTAATCCTATAATTAAACATAGCTGAATATGGGGCTAGAGAGATATCTCAGCCATTAAAAGTGCACGGTACTGGACTCGTACAGAGGACACCAGTTCAGTGCCTAGCACCTGTATCAGGTGCTTCACATCAGCGTATAATTCCAGCCTCACCGGACCTAACAGCTTCTTCCAGTTCCTTCACACATGTGGTATTTATAAACGCATGCAAGGTAATATACGTACACATATATTTTTTTTAAATGCAGAACTTTCCATAGAGATGAATACTAACACAGCACTGGACGCTAACTTCTCCGCTTCTCTAGGAAATCCCCCAAGTAATCAAGTCTGTGTTCAGACTTGGCTGGACACACATTTCCGAGAGATTTTTGTTTTCTTCCTGATCTGAGTACTTGGAAAGATGTTGTAATTTCCGTGTGGGCCTCATTATATCTCTGAAGGCTGATTACTGTGGAGGATGTGCCCAACCCCCAATGAGACTTGTCCCTCCAGAGGTTCTGTGTGTTAGTCTCCGCTGGGTCCCTTGTGCCACTGAGGTACAATCATTGGGGAATGTCACCTGAGTCTCCCTGCGGCATCCTTCCCCACTTCAGGAATGAGTAGACTTTGAATTAAGGAACCCAAGAAGGCAGCCTGCAGGATGCCCACCTTGAGGCATAGAAAATAGTTCCATTCAGGGAAACTACCATGCCATGTCCCCATGGAGGGATCTTTTTTTGTCACTGTTACAATGATCCTGACAGCCTTGGGAAGAAAGCAGAGATGTCTCAAACCTCTTCAAATGAACTTATTATGTGGGTTCTAAAACAGACTGGATTTCAGGGGCTGTTTCCAAATTCTTGGTATTAAATTTCCTCTTATTCTTTCCAGCACCATATTTCTATTAAGCCCTTTGAAAAAATACAAAAACCTTCACCCTGGGGAAGAATATTTTGCTATCTTAATAAAGTCTTCCAATCCTTAGGAGTCAAGTCGCTATATTTTCATTCTCAAAACTATTAATTTTACTCCCTCAAAGAATCTTATGAAAATATTTTTATTTCTTGCCTGAGATCCCTGGGAGGTAAATTGAAAAAAACTAGCTAATAAGGGATAATTCCAGTATGACCAAAACAATACATACTGGAATATGGAAATAATTAAGACCCAAAGAAAAAATGTTAAGGCCTCAAGGCAAAAGCCCTAACCAGAAAATGCTGTGAGGGGCTCTTTCCTCACTAATGTGCACCAGATATAATTCGGGGTGTGTTCTGTTTTAAACTAAGCAAGTTGCTTTTAAAAAAATTCAAGTTTCTATAAATGGTAAATTAGTAGTTAAGGATTGGTTTTATATAAAGATTTTGTAAATAAATAGGGCCCAGGGCAGGGTGACTCAGTCTATGAAGTACTGGCCACTCAGCATGAAGACCTGAGTCTGATCTGATCTAATTTCCAGTGTTCACATAAAAAAGCTGGCTGTGTCTGAGTGCGTATAAGCCTAGCAATGAGGAAACATGGAGAGAGAGCCCTTGAAGAGTACTAGCCATTGAGTCTACCCAAATCAGCAAGCTCAATGAGAGACCTGTCTCAAAAAAAAAAAGTAGAAAAATATCGGGGAGATTTCCAACATCAGTCTTCCACATGCACACACACACAGACAACATACATACAACAAATTCATAGATTCCACTGGAATAGCACACCTTGCAAAATTCCAACTTTAATGTGTTTTGACGACATCTGATTTACCTGGTTTGTTAAAATGCATTTAATTAGGAAAACATACTTTTATTCATTCATTCATTCATTCATTCATTCATTCATTCATTCATTCCAGAAGTGAGGCAGGCAGGAGGAATGGGATTACAGTTAGAGAGCAGAAGGTATATTGGAGGCTGTGTTGTATTAGAAGGGGCGGTGGGATACTGGAAGGACAGAACAGACACACAGTTGGCTTTCTAGGTCTGGAGTCTGGAAGAGAGATTTGGTGTGGGGAGAGCCAGACTGTAGGTGGCAGCTCAAGCAACATGGTGGGCTACATCAGGGAGTGGAAGTGACCACAGAGAAAAGGGGACACAAGTACCTGGAAACAGTGATTAAGGAGTAAGGGAATTACCTAAGCAGACTGAAGACGGACATCCAGAGGAAAGCAGGGCAGTGCTTAGCGAGTCTATGAACACCTCCGTATAGAGAGCTAACACGTTATATTTATTCAGTTACAACCCGTCTGCCCTGGAAACAGAAGATGTCAAAAATATACGGCAGACGACAGGGGGAATGGGGCCTCATAAGGTCCGTGAGGCGGGACAGGACAGGGGTGCTTCCTGGGGAGGGCTGACCATCCAAATGCCAGCAGCTACACCAAGAACTTCTACTCTGGTCTCTTTATCCTGTCCACACCAGAGTTCTCCATACATAGGACAACTTTATACACAATTAACAATTACTGAGCAGGCAATACAGGCCAGACTATACATTCTAGGAAAATGTGATAAAGTCGTGTCATGGTTGTCACTATCACAAATGATGACAACTGCACTTAGGTGAAAAAACACAAACCATTTACAAAAGAGAAAATAGAAGTTGTTATTCAGTTCATGAAAAACAAACAAAACATTGATTTCACTAAAAATAAAAAATCTCTCCTTCTATTCAATGTCTTATTGATTAGTGTATCATGAAACAAACTCTGTTTCATGCTACCAAGGCTTAGCTTTCCTGGAACCATCTTTATAACTGAACAATTCTTTTTTTGGGTTTTTTGTTGTTGTTGTTGTTTGTTTGGTTGGTTGGTTTTTTTGTTTTTTTGAGACAGGGTTTCCCTGGCTGTCCTGGAACTCACTCGGTAGACCAGGCTGGCCTCGAACTCAGAAATCCACCTGCCTCTGCCTCCCAAGTACTGGGATTAAAGGTGTGTGCCACCACCGCCCGGCAGAACAATTCTATTTTTAAAAGGATATTCAAAGTTTATAATTAATGGCTATACAGGAAGAAACATTACAAATGTCAAGATGAAGTTCAAATGGATTTGAATCTATAGGATGGAATAGTAAACTACAGTTTTTCTTTTAAATAGGAACTTTTGTGATGGGCAGAAATACTAACAACGTAAAAAAAAAAAAAAGTAAACAATTGTAAAGTTGTATGCAGACCAAAGACTCAACTATGTGGCTGCCTTAGTTAGGGTTATTATTGCTATGGTGAAATGCCATGCCTTAGTTAGGGTTATTATTGCTATGGTGAAATGCCATGTCCAAGGGGAACTTGGGAGAAACAGGTTTTATTTGGCTTACGTTTCCACACTGTAGTCCATCACTGAGGGAAGTCAAGACAGGAACTCAAACAGGACAGGAACCTGGAGGCAGGAGCTGATGCAGAGGCCATGGAGGGATGCTGCTCACGGCTTACTCAGCTTGCTTTATATAGAACCCAGGATCACTAGCTCAGGGATATTCCCACCCAGAGTGGGCTAGGCCCTCCCCCATCAATCACCAATTAAGAAAATGTCTTACCACTTGCCTACAGATCCATCTTATGAAAGTAGTTTCTTAATTGAGCTCCCCCTACCATGACTTGTGCCAGGCTGACAAAAAATTAACCAACACAGTGACAAAGAGACTGTTGAAGAAGAGACATCAGGAATAGAGAGGTGGCTTGGTAATTAGGAGAGTTCTCTGCTCATCAGGAGACCCGAGTTTGGTCCCCTGTACAACTGAAATGCAATTCCATCTGCAGGAGATCTGACACCCTCTTCTGTGGATCACAGAGGGCACTGCATTCATGTGCATACACCCACACACATGCGCACATAACTAAAAATCAAAGTAAAACATCAAAAAGAAGAGATATTCTTAGGAACTCAGCTTTTGCTTTCTGCATGAACATGGGTTATCTGGAGATCTGGGGAGGGACACACAAATATCTCCTGACAGTTGTGGTCCCATGACAACATAACTGTGTAAGGTTGCTTCTTGGCTTTAAGAGTATACCTCAGTGTTCGGTGGCACCAAAGGAGACTGGTGGCTGACCCTTGGGGAGGTTAAATCTATCTTTATCTTGAGATGTAGAAATGGTATAAAAATGCCACCACACCGCACAGAAAATCACAGTAGCTAGAGAACAGTATATCTGTGTGGTGTTTGCCATGTGACTTTGTCTGTAATGCCCCCTTCGCAAAGGCTTACTAATGTCTAGATGGAGCCTTCAAAACACCTGATGAGGAGGTGGAAGACCAAGGAAGAGTCTATGAAACCATGTGACCACCATTCCACAGCTTTTCTAATCCACTGGCACTCCATAAATATTAAGAGGAAATGGACTAGACTTCACCCTAGTGGGCCAGCAACACAGAGTGAGTGCAGACCGTATCCCTGAGCTCCACACGCAGCAAGGGGACCACCTCTTTCAGAGGAACCATACTAGATTCCTAACATGGAGAGCTGAGACAACCTGAGCAGGGGTTAATGTTAGACTGCAAGAGTTGGATGCTGGGCACCCTTTGGCAGTGTATAGAATAACTTGCATCAAAGTCAGATAGAGCTAACAATGCACTCAAGAGTGCCAATTGGCCAGAAGAACTTTTTCCTAGAGTGTCTGACACCCTTGCCTTTGACACATGGCGAGTGGGCGGCCTGTGGCTTGGGGAACACTAGTGCTGGACATATCTGGAAAGACAGTACCTCTGAATGACTAGTGGTTTATCCAGCATGGAGCCCTAGGGAGTGAAAGATTATAAAAATGTTACCATGGTGATGGAACTGGCTCAAATGGAGATGCAGGTGAGATCAATACTTAATTCAGAAGAAGTCAGTTTCACTTAGGAAATCATGACAAATTCTCAAAGAGAAGAAAGGGGATTTTGGAATTTGTGACACATGCTATTGTCCTCTGTAGTGGTGAGTGGGGATTACTACGGTTTGCTATAAAAACATTTCTTTAAAGAAAAAGAAATGGAAGTGCATACAGATACTCCATCCTACACTGTGTCTTTCTAGTCTGTGGCCACAAAATAAGAATCTGGCAACGCTAACTCGTTTCATATAAAGTCATTCATACATTTACGGTCACTATGGGGATGCTTCTATCCTGTCCCCGTGCATGTTAGTTCAGCGCAGTCTGGTTATTTCCTTCTGTTACAGTTTGGATCTGAAGCTTCCCTAACAGGCTCGTGGTGTGAGTGCCTGGTCCTCAGGGCCAGCACCACCTGGAAGGCTACCGAGTCATTAGGAGGTGGGGCCCGGTGAAAGAAGCCCAGTAAAGGTGGTCCTCTGAAGGCCATGCCTGCCCCAGTTCCAGCCTGCTCTGTCTTGTTTTCCGTGCTGTGGACCAGCTTCTGCCTCACACTTCTGGGACATGAACACTGTCAAGTCTTCCCCACCACACTGGACAGAAATCTCTGAAATCAGGAGCCGTTGCTCCCATTGGTCCTGTCATTATTTTGGTTATAGTGATGGAAAGTAACTAACACAGTTTCCCTTCACAGAGCAACTGAAAAAGTCCATCAAAGTAAAATACTGTCTAGGGTTGGATATGGTGGCAAGTGATTTTAATTCTAGCACTTTGGGGGGCCAAGGCAGGTTGATCTCTTTGAGTTTGAGGCCAGCATGGTCTACATAGGTATTTCTAGGCCAGGCAGGGCTATATAAAACCCTGTGTCCAAAAGAGAGTGGGGGGTGGGGGAGGGAGAGGAATAGATGGAAGGAGGGGCATGTTTCCAGCAGTGAACAATGAGGGATGGTCTTTCATGTCGATGAGTAGGCAGCAAAAGTATCTATCAGACAGTGATGTATATATATTTACATACACACACAAATTCAATATTTAACCACAATGAAACCATGCTTTGTTATCTTTTGTGAACGCCCACAGCATCCCTGTGAATTATCTCATCAGGTGGAAGGCAAAATCCCCTAAGAACAAGGCTTCCTCAGGTGGAGGCACAGAGGATGGGCACCCTGTGGTGTGAGCAAGCTGAGATCCTTTCACTATCACATAGGGTTCCCCTTAAGCCTCTAGCTTCACCCCCTTTCAGAGCAGCTTACAGGACCTGAGGTCAAATCACAAGGTTTCTTTTAACATCTGTCCACTGTGCTGGGGGCAGTGGACTGTGCCAGAAAACCTGGTAAGGTAGATTGGGTTCAGAAACCCCAGTACCTCAATACCTGAGGATAGTAGGTGTTTCATCTACTCCCAACCAGGTTCCTGTCCTGTAACATGTGACCACAGCACCCCATGGGGAGGACTGTGACTATCAGTCTTATAGGGGCAGCACCTAAAGCCCCTTCACATGCAGATGAGGCATTCCTAACATCTCAGACCAAGCCAATAATAGAAAGCATCTGCTTTTAGACCCCCAACTCACCCCAAAATGTATATAAGACCCTACCCACAAGGAATAAGGCACAAGGGTTATTTCATCAAAGATCCTCTGAAAGTGGCTGTCATATCAGAGCTGTAAGAAAGTTTTCTCACAGAGCTGCTCAAGTCTACTGCGGTCACTTCCCACTCGGTGGCCCTGACTTTGGCTCCTAGTCACCTTATAGCATCCCACAGGTGCAGCGTTGAAGAAACCCGACAGCTCTCCCAGATCTGACCCCCCCTGTCTGCTCGTGCCACACTCATAGTGTCCCGCAGCTCCAGAGCAGCAGTGGCCACAGAAGATCCGACTCCTCCTCACCTTCAGAAAGCGCAACTCTTTGGCCACTCTGGCCAAGCCAGAGCTCCACAGATAGCATCTGGTACACAGACTGTCACTGCCCTTGAAGTATTAAGGCAATCCAACTTTCTTCGTGCTACACTCCATCTCTGCTCCGATCTCCAGCTAACCCACGACTCTTGCCTCTTTAGCCTGTGCTCATCAGTTAGCTGAGGCCCTGCCCACCCCGCCTGCCCTCTTAGCCCTCTCCCTTTCTAGCCATGAGCATCTTCCCGCCTGTTATCTTGCCTTCTGGATTTGACTCCAACAACTGATACTCCCACTAACACTTCATCTACACAAAGACATCCTGGCTTTTAGCTAGACAGCAAGTACTCAACCCCCTTCCCTGCTTGAGAACACCTTTATGGCTTCTCCAGTTTTAAGTGGATCAGTCTCTAAAACTCAGCTTCTGGGGCTGGGGACACAGCTCCTTTAGTACCTGCTTCATGTGCAGGAAGCCCTGGATCTGCTTCTCCAGCATCTCAAAACAAAATAAAACTCGCTTATGATCTAAAACTTACACTAAGCCCACACTCACCGAGCACACAGTACACATCAGGCACTAATGCTGGGTCCCCTACTGTACTGAAGTCGCTGCCTCTCCATCCAACAGACAGTCATCATCACCCAGTCACTGGGGGGCATCCTAAAAGGCTCAAACCTTCCTCTTAAAAGTTATAGCTTATTGAGAAGAGCTACATTTCATTGACAGAAGGGGAGAGTCCCTAAGAGGCTTTTGTAGCCAGAGGTCCTTAAAAGAAAAGAAAACAAGTGGTTATCTCAGAGTTAACTAAAGTGTGTTTGGGATGGAGGTGGGGTGGGGAGTTGGAGAGCGGGGAGCCCACTGGAGAGATGGCTTAGCAGTTAAAAGCACTGGTTGTTCTTCCAGAGGACCCAGATTTGATGCCAGCACCCACATGGTGGCTCAAAAATGTCTGTAACTCCAGTTCTAGGGGTCCTGATGCCTACTTCCAGTCTCCTTGGGTACCAGGCACATGCGTGGTGCACAGACCTACATGAAGTAAAAAAATAAATGAAAATATAAAAATAAAAATACATAAAATAATTAAAAGAGAAATCAGAACTCTAAAACATCTATGTATTTCATGATTTTGATGGGCTTCGTCAAACCATGAAGACGACTATCATTATCACAAAAAAAATGATGTATTTTGTTCAATTCACACTTAGTAAAAGAAGGAAGTTGTCACACTCTCACCAAATAAAGCCTTCTCTACCCCTTTAAACGACTTCCAGACTGATCATGGAAGTGAGTTCTACACTGAGCGACTGCAAGTTTAGAACTTCTGGAGTAGAACGGCCAAGGTGCATAAGGAGAAACCCTTTCCAGCTAAGGGAATGTTCGTTCGTCACGAAAATTCACAGTTGACACGCAAGATTTGCTTACCCAACTTGTTAAAGGCTCTGAAAGGTTTCCCAGTAAGGGAACTCTGTGCTCTCCTTTTAAATGATGGAAATTGAATAGTTAAAAATTCAGTGCTTTTGTGGCACTGGCCACTTAAGAGCTCAGTTGCTGGCTGCGTGGAGGTGTGGCTACCACTCCCGCCTGCACCAGGCTGAGCACTTTCACCCAGCTGCTCCACTAGGTTCCAACCTGGAAGAAAACCCAGGAAGACCAAGTCTCCCTGTACTGTCTCCAGAGACAGCGGTCCATGTGATTACTCTCCACTAATCCAGTTACTTTCCCTGGACCAAAGGTGCAAAACCTGGTACCACAGGCAGCCCAGGAAGCCAGACTCACACTCAAGGGACTTGAAGCTGTGGGCTGTTTTCAGACACCTTCTCCTTCCTGTGCTGTGTTGTAGTGATGAACATAGTTCTTTAGATTCACTAGCTGTTAGTTCCCCGTACCCCACTAGGCGTATGTACAGTTGTTCCACGCAGCCTTCCTAGCAGCCTGAGACACAGGGAGAGCCAGAAAAGGTGTCAGGAACGCGGCCAAAGTTGCACACTTAATTATAAGGAGGGATTCAAGCCCAGAAAGTCTTTTTTTTTTTTTTTTACTTTTTTTTCTCAAGGGCTGCCAATAGAAGTCCTCTGATGTTAACCACATACTTGAACTTGCCCTCTTTAAAGCCTTCCCACAATTCCTGCAGGGCAGAGAGCAGAGCAGAACGGGGACACTTTGCTTCTCTACCAAGGAGGTGTGGGAGGTGAGACATTTGTCCAAAGAGTGTCAGCCAGAGCCTGAGGGAACTGGTTCTCAGCCTGCACATCCAAGCAACTCTCCACAGTATCTGGTGTCAGAGAGCCAGGTAGCGGACACTGGTTGACTGTCTTGATACACGCACTTCCATCTTTATTTCCTTCAACCACTCAAACCAGAGGAGGAAGAAGCCATCCCCAAGAATAGAGGTGGAGTACAGGAAGTTCCAAAACTTGCCCTGGGCACAGAGCCACATGGTCCCGCTGCTGGGATCCCAGCCCGGGTGTCCAGTCCAGGAGATTTATGTTGAGGACAGTTGATGTCCAGAGTTGCCTCAAACTACAATTGTTCTTTCTGCTCAAGAGAAGCCTGCTACTGTGTAGAAAGAGTGTAGGTAACAGGAAGTAGGACCACACTCAATTCAGACGTCCTTAGTTCCATCTGACCTGACCAAGTTGGCATAGCTGGTCTCAGATGAATCCACAACTAAAATTAACATGAAGGACACAGAGAGAGAGGGCTGGTTTTATGGGGCTTTTACAGGGGATCAATCACAAGGCCAAACACGACTTGGCTCCTCAAGGCACTGCAAAATGGACCTGGCTTCTCCCCAGAGCAGGATTAAACAAGCCAGCCTGGCAGTGATCCAGGGTGACATCCCACAGTGGGGAGACTGAACCACCAACAGAACACATGGAAAATGTGGGCCCTCGGCCTGGGTTTTCACATGACTGCCTGTGGGGTGGGTAGCATGGTCTGGCGCCCGTTCCTGGGAACTTAAGCAGATGGTTCCTCTGAGGAGAGTGAAGACACTGGTTACTCACAGCCCCTCGCAGTGAGCAGATCTCCCCCGGATGATAGGAACAAACACAGGCCTCGCTGCCAACCCCCACCTGACCCCATCACCCAGCCCCTGACATTCCACATCTAAAATGGTATCACTAGCCAAATTCTTAACAAGATTTATGAACACCCAGTCCAAAAACTTCGTGCAATAAGTCTCTTTACCATACAGGAAAAGGTGCCAGACTAGGTGTCAAGAACTCAAAGTTACACAACTAATTATAAGCAGGGATTTAAGCCCAGAAAGTGTGCACATATAAACACATACACATATGTACATACACACATATATGTTTGTGTGTACACATATGCATTTATAATACACATATGTACCTATTGTATACTACACACATATATGCACATACATATTTTTGAAACAGGCTCTTAAGTAGCCCAGGCTAGTCTCTAACTTACTAAAGTCAAGGATGACCTTGAACTTTTCATTTTTCCTGCCTCCACCTCCTATGATGACAAGTATCTACTGTGTCTGGTTAAATAATTTTTATTAATAGATGAACCAGCATCTTCCATCTTCATTAAATAAATATGGAACAAATATTTAAAGACTAGCAGTTTGATAAGGTACAGACATTTACCCTGCCCAGGACGCCATCTGTTTCAAGCCAGCCCTTGCTTTCCCATGAGGAGGTTACTGCTCTAGTCAGTTTGTAGCTCACAAGTGTTTGTGATTCTCATTAAAAAGAACCCAAGTCTCCCAATAGTGCTGTCACTAGGGCCTCGTAATGCTTGACCAGTTGGTAGCACAAGATGGAACACAGGAAAAAATGTGTCCTTTCTCAAAATCTGGAAACCAAAACAATGGCTTTTCTACGAAGGGGAATTTGTAGGAATTTGTATTTGTAGGAATGCCCTGCATAAACCCTCTGCATGCAGCAGGTCCTACCGGACAGCCATCAGTTGGGACTAGAACCTACACTGGACTCTGGCTCCTTTGATCTAAGCTCACTGCCAAGGTTGTAACACTCACAGGGCCCTGAGGAGACAGAGGTGAACAGGCCTCTCTTTTTTGAGAAACAGAACTGGATCAACTCTTAGCGACAGATATTCAACTACCCTCTGCCTTGATTTTCCTAAATGAGTGTTGCAGGGAGTTATCCAACCCTACTACTAATATTTTCCAAAGGTGACCTTTGTAACTTATAATTTACTCAACCATTAATCACCTGTGGCTGAATTGTTTCCAACTTTCTTTCTGGCAATCCCTCTGTATGAGTGATCATGAAGCAATAAATCTGGGTTATTTTAACTGGCCATATCTACTTCCCTGTTCTTAGAGAAATGATACAGGACTTACAATGGTCTATAGAGAAGCTAAAAGGGGAAGACCCACAATGCAGAGCTCTGAAATTGTTCCCGGGCAGCAATAGAACAAAGCAGATCAGAACAGAAGAAAAAATTAGAGTATTAAACTCAATGCTGTTTATCTGACACCAGTATGAATTCTATGTGATAATAATTGATGCTACCCAAGTGATACATTGAGTCTAGCAAACTAGGGCTTACCACTCATGTGGTGATATAAATGAAAATGGCCTTCATAGGTTTTAATGCTTGGTGGAACTGTTTGGGAAGGATTAGGAGGTATGGCCTTGTGGTGTCACTATGGGCCAGCTTTGAGGTTTTAAAGTTCACACCAGGCCAATTATCTCTCTGCCTCCTACTTGTAGATGAAGAAATGAGCTCTAAGTTGTTGCTGCAGCCATGTCTTTATTGTACCATCATGGGCTCTAACTCTCCGGTACTGTAAACCAATTAAAATCTTTCTTTCATAAGTCACCTTGGGCGTGGTATTTTATCACAGCAATAGAAATGTAACTGAGATACCAGGCAAGGTCCCAAAATGTAAAAAGTTATCTTTTTTTAAAAAAATGCTTCTAACAATAAGATCATCAAGCCAGACACAATGGCACCAACCTGTCATCCAAGCACACAGAGGGTTGGGGCAGGAGGATTGCTGTGAGTTTCAAGACTACATGGGCTGTATAACAAAATCCTGCCTTGAAAAACAAGACAAGAGAAAGAGAAGCCAACAGTGAGGCCCTGTGATTGCATTTACCTGTTTATCTTGGCAGCAATGCTGAGAAGTCTCAATGAACAACTTCAGAATAACACCGCCTAAAGAGACAAAACAGAACCAATTGAACATTAGATATTTGTTTAGAGTACCAAGAAAACCATCACTCAATTTTACATCTCATTGAAATGTGTGATGTTTCTTTAAGTACTGATCTCTACATCCATGGTGCACAACTTGACTTAGAGCAAAGCTACTTCATTTTAGAAGAGTAAAGTATTAACCCAAGGTCCAACCCACAGGTGGGGAGGGGGCAGTGAGGAATGAGTGTGCAGTGCACCGTGCACCGCTTCCCATCCCCATTCCCTTCTTCTCACAGAGACCAACTTCAAAATGCATGTGTATAGAAGACCTACCTTAACCAGCTACTGTAACTTATTTTAAAGCTAAAGTCACAAGTATATATTTTAAAAACTAGGAAAATAGAAAAATGAACACTAAAACCATAACAACAAAAACATTCAAAGGAATTATTCAGAAATTGAGTATTTCTTCTAGTCATTCCAATATCTTTTAGGTAACCTTTAGAAAATGATGTGCCTAGAAATATACTCAGAACACATAGATCCCCAAATATCCGCTCAGCATTGCTAGGAGATATTAAACATAAATGGAACAATTTTTAAAAATAAAGTATCATAGACCATATGCCTTGCAAGTGTATTATACCTCTTATACTGTTACCACATTACAACCTCCCAGCTACTATGCTCACTAACAAATGAGGAGTCTGTTAAAGCAGAGAGCTTTCTTGGATCTCACAGACCCAGGGCTAAGGAATTATGTCCTGACACATGTGGTTTATTTTTGAAGGTTTGCTTTCTACTTTGCAGAGCACATGCATTATATCCCTTGATAGAAACCTGACATTTCTTAATGGAAAATTCTGTAAAATCAAATGGCTAGCATGTAACGTTAACCTTTTCTCTTTGCATATTTAAAAGTTATTTCTTCATAGAGAACAAAAGAGCCATGAAAAACTATAATATAGCATAAAAATAAATATTTAAAAATTAAGAATTTAGAGTTTAAAAAAAATCTAACATATGGCTACTGGTGAAGAAATATATTAACTTCCATGTAAGAATAACCAAACAAAATATTCAAAAACCTCAACTGTATCACTGAACAGGGAAACAGGAAGTCCATATGCTCACATTCCATAATCAAACTTTCAAATGGTGTTGACAATGAATATCTATACTAATGAGCTATAAATACCCATGCTTATATCCTGCTGTAGATTGCTATCAGCAGAGACCATGTTCTCTGCTGTTCCTGAGACTGAAGAGCCAGCAGTGACTCAAAGGCCTTTTTTTTTTTAAAAAAAAAGATAAAATCATTTTAACAGCAGGAGCAATGATTCAGTAGTTAGGCACACTGATTGCTCTTCCAGAGGATCATGGTTTGATTCCCAGCACCCACAAGGCAGCTCACAGCTGGCTGTAACTCCAGTTTCAGGGGCTGAAGTGCCTTCAGAAGAGACATCTACATGGAAGCAAAGCAGTCACAAACACAAATTACAAATAAATCTTTTTTAACAAAGAGAAAAACTAACTTTAGCTAAGAAATGAATTTGAAAACACCTGGATTTCACATATTAGAACATATTAGAACAATAAATACATAAAAGAATTTTGTATCTGTAAAGACCTTAGCTATAATAGGTTTAAAGCTGTTTTTCTTTACTCAATGGCTGTTTGTAAGCTAATTGCTAGCTACATTCTAAGCATTCCCCACCACTTTAATAGGGGAAGTCATGGTAAGTCATCGCCAGCGCGTTTATCTGAATACACCATCTGTGAAACAAACCATGAGGGTTATTATGAATGGGCCTTTGAATTCCTTCTTTTATACATGATACTAGCCAAGCTCTGGATAAAGTTCCAAGACTACAACAGTACTAGAGAAGGCAAGCTAGAACCCTGATCCCACCCATGGCTTTCTGAACTCACAAGGCTGCTAAAGACTATTCCTAGAATAAGTCCATTTAGCTCAGAGCTCTGAAGACAAAAGGCAATTAGGAGTAAGTCTTCAGAGTCATGACTAAACTTTCTTGATAAAGTCACATTAAAAAAAAAACCAATCAGGAAGCTCAGAGGAATTAGTCAAGTGAATTAATTTTCTAGGTTTGCTTGGTCCCTAAGATGCTGATCGTATTTAAAGAGTAAGTGTAGGGTGTGTGCGTGTGTGTGTGTGTGTGTGTCTGTGTGTGTGTGTCTGTGTGTGTGTTTGTGTGCATGTGTGTGTGAATGTAAGCCATGTAATCATTTTAATAGCTACATTTCTAAGTGAAGCTCTCTCTTTAAAAAATATTTCAAGCTATGTGAGTATGTGTGTATGTGCATTGAATGCACTGCCCCTTGAAGCCAGAAGAGGGCATTAGACCCCCTGAAGCTGGAGTTACAGGAGGCTGGGAGCCCAGTGTGGGTGCTGGGAACTAAACACTGCAAGAGCAGCAGTACTTTTAACTGACAAGTTATTGCTTTAACCCCTTAAGGTACTATTTTTATTGTTTAACAATATGTTCTTTAAAAAACAAAAACAGAAAACCACACAGGACACTAAAATCACTGTCATGGAGCCTTCAAGAGTCCACAAAAGATAGTGAGTCACTAGGCATTAACTGCCAGGCTGTTCTATGCCCTACATGGGAATTAACTCCTTAACTTCTCACAAATACCCTGCGAGAGACACTAGCACAAACTCTATCTTCAAGACAAGGAATGGACTGGTAAAGCTTACAGAACCGTCTGAGAGCTACACGACTCTGATGCAGCTGCTTTAAGACTCAGCTCCAAATGTCTTAAGACGTTTAATCCTAAGATTCCACACAGGCAAGAGGAGAAAAGTTTAGCCTCCTTTTAAAGTGGAGGGAAATGCAATTCTGAGTAGTACCGCCCAGTCTTCCAAGTCACGCTGCAGACTGGCAACAAGTCAGACAGATGGCATATTCAGACAGGGCACTGTATGCCATGCCTGTGTGCCTCTCCAGCAGTCAACCTTCAGTATAGATTCTATGAATGAAGATGTCTGTATAGTGAGTACTGGATGCCTTTGCTCACTGAGAAGACCATATCCCTGAAGCCCTGTCACAGTGTACAGTCACACCAATGAACACTCTGCTATGTCACCAAGTTTTTCATTGTCCCATATGCAACTATCTTACACCGAATGGCTGTTAAACACACAGGCGCATATAAAAACTGAAAATATTCGTCTTCGTTAGTGACCATTCTCTCACCTACATTTTTCTATGTTATTGGTCTGGTTGCCCATTTAAACTATTTATAGCCCAATGAATGTAGACACTGCTTATTCCAGAAGGCATCATAAGTAACATGAAAACCATGGCAGCTATTCTCATTAAGAGGTAAAAGGTTGGTACTTTCATTCATCTCCATCTGGACTGCATGGCCCTTGTTCCACTTCTGGGCATCAGGAGGAGAAACAACAGCTGTCGTTTGTGCCCATGCACAGCATTCATGCACCAGCCTCACTGACTGTGCTCAATTGTGAGAAACAGGAAACAGCGCTGTAGGACCCCTTTCTCAGTTACAGACTGCTAAGACTTGAAATACCCCAATCTGAACTGCTTCATGTTACTCTGTAAAACTAGAACCAAAGAGTGAAAACCGCCTGGGCAGTTACAAGGATACATTTCAGCCTAATGAAAAAGGAACCCAGTAAGAAACAGAGCTGCCCACGGCAATCCGGTTGGTTTGTCTCAGAGGCGGTTAGGACCCAGCTGTTCATGATCACAAAAGCCACAGAGAGGGAGAGTCTGAGTAATTGTCCTTGAACAGGGAGCCTTTTCCTGAAACCTGAGCTAGTTCACTCCATCCACACTGGCGAGGGTGGGCGGGTGCTTCCCAGTCGATCTTCAGAGCTCTGTCCAGTGCAGTTCCTCATCTGAGCCTCGCTATGCATAAAAGGGAACTGGGGCGTGGGTGGAGACATACCTCATTTATTATTCTCACTTCTCTGGATAGGAAGCTGAGCAGTTTAAACTGAGTCACGAAAATGTTACATACAACAATCTGTGCTTTGAAATAATATATCCTCCTTACGCTTAAATGTGTGTGTTGTACATGTGTGCCTGTGTGTGTGTACATGTGTGTCTGTGTATTTGTGTCTGTACATGTGTGCCTGTGTGTGTGTATCTGTGCTTGTGTGTTTGTGTGTGTGCAAGCCTGTGTGTGTGTGTGTAAGTGTGTGCCTGTGTGTGATTATGCATGTGCCACACCTGTGTGGAAGACCCAGGACCACCTCAGGTGTTGGTCCCCATCTTCCACCCTGACACATGTCTTGTCCAGTAGCTGGTCTGCACATTTCCAATGACTCTCATGTCTCCACCTCCCATGTCCCAAAGGGATGCAGGATTATAGACGTGCACTGCCATGCCTGGCTTTCCATGGGTTCCATGGGCATGAAGTCGGATTCTCACACTGGCATGGCATGAGCTCTGCCCACTGGCCGCCAGCCATCTCCCCAGCCTTCAATCTAGAACTCCAAGCCTATTTTAAGTCAGCTGATTCTTCAACACTCAGGATGTGATACTTTGAACCACCATACATATTCAAATGTACGTGGAAGACCTAAAGCATGGAGGCAAGTCCTAAAAGAGTAGCTAAGGAGCAGGGCTCCCCTACTCCAGCAGACTTCCCTTGCTCCCTTAGAAGAAGGGCTCATTACATTCCCAGCGGGAACGTTCTTTAAGGTTCTGTTTACACGAGTCAACTCAAGGGATAATTATCCAAGTCTACTTTTCTGGGTTTTGTTGGTAAAACAAACGCTTGGAGAGGTTTCTCCATGGTTTAAGGGCAGCTCGGCATAACAAACACAGAGAGCAGTGCCCCAGTTCTGTGTCCAAAGTATAAACTGTGGCTCACAGATCAGCCTGGGAGTTATTAGAGCAGGGGTGCATTCTCTGTCTAGTCTACAACAACCTCGCACTTGGGTTGCTAAGAAGCGTTCAAAAACAAAAGAAGTGGACCAGTCACTGAGGGATGCTGAAACTTGCAGGATCTTCAAGGAAAGACATCAAAGTGTCAGAGTTTCAGGGACCTATCTACCAAACCCAGCAGGTGGCAGGCTGCCAAGGGCTGGCTGTGCTCACTCAAGTGAAATGCTGGGAACGTGAACCTCCACAGGGCCTGCCCTGCCACTCAGGCTCAGTGCAATATGACTCAATTTCCAGACCTTGTGAAATCCGGGTCAAATCTGAAAAGCATGAACATTTCCCTTTACTCTAAGGGACTGGAAAACTCTTGGATCAAACGAGAAGATGTCAGCATGGAGTATGTCCACCATTCAGTATCTGCATACCTCAGAACAGCCTACCCCTGTGCCAGCAACAAGAGAGACTCAATTAAACTGTGATGTGCACGGCAGGTGTGGGCATCATTCTGTGGTTGCTGTCCTTTATACACAGGTGGAATCACGTACATACACATGGCCGTGACTCCATTCCTGATATTTTAGTTATAAATTCCCAAGAATAAAATAATTCTAACTCACTTCTCTGTGTCTCCCACATACAAAACAGACCATGGGGGCAGAGCATTAAATTTAAACATTAAAAATATATTTAAATTTGTGAACAAGAAACATGAATTAAAAAATGGACTGCGGGGAGAATCCTTACAGAATTTCTCCAGAAGAGCCAGCTCTGGGCAGGAGAAACAAGGGATTGTGAAGAGTGGAGAAAATAAGGAAGCCTAGATGACAATAATGGTGGTAGAATGAAGAGAAAGGAAAGGCGTAGGGCACGAACCTGCAAGGGGGGGCGGGGTAGGGGGAAGGATTATACTGCATCATTCAAGGACAATGCCAGTGCCCACCTGGACCAGCCTCCATGAACCCCACCCTACAACACTTTTGGTGAGTAATGGGCCAGTGTGCACAGTAACTCTGAGCGCCTTCTCTAGAGGTAGACACATGACAGTCTTGCCTCTTTTGTATCCTTGACTATAAATATATAACGGTTTCACAATGCAAACTGTTGTGATTGCTGTCCACCACAGCATTGTGTACACCTCACCGAACACTCCCACTACTTGTTCCAAACAGGTGATTTCAACTGAACAGACACGAGTTGTGACGGGCTGACAGGTGACTGCTACACACCTGGAGAACAGACCAAGGCAGACGGGTGGCCACGGTGAGTACCTCGGTCTGAGTGCTCGCAGGCTCACAGAGTGCTCTCTCTGCTTACCATTTGCCAGCCGTCTGCATTCCAAACTGAGGCATAAACTTTAAGTAATAACAGACCAATGTTTCCCAAAACAGATGCCAAGATTAAAAGTGGAAATAAAGTCTATTTACCCATTAGAATGATTTCCAAAAGCAAGGTACTTATGGACACATACATAGGCCAAGGCATAGATTCCACAAGTAGAGATGATACTTCCAGGATGGTTGCCATGTATAAATCCCTTGAGAGTCCAGGAAAAACCTATTTAATCTATGAACTGCATTCCAGAGACCCTTGTACATTTCCAAGGGTTTTTAACTCTGCTAATAGCTCAAGCAGACTGCAGGGCTCCTCCTGGAAGTCTGATCAAGATCTTTCCCCAGGGGAAGCTCACACAAGGGTATCACCACTGAGACGTTCACATTTGGGAAATGCCTTATCCTATGTCTTCTGAAAATAAAGAAAGAGGAATGGAGAGGCAGCCCAATGTGTAAAGTACTTGTTATGCAAACCTGAGGACCTGAGTTTGATCCCCAGCACTCACTTAGAATGGCCAGGAGTAGATGCCATGTTCCTGTGATTCCAAATCTTCTAGGGCCTGCTGGTCAGTCAGTATAAACTAATTGCTGTGCTACAGGTTCAGTGAGAGACTCTGTCTCAGAAATAAAAAAGGACAATTGATGAAGACACTAGACATCAACCACATGCAAAACAAAATAAGAGAAACACAAACAAAGGGGGAAAAAAAAGAAACCAATGGAAAGAAAGCACCCTAGATGGGGGAGGGGGTCACTGCATAGATGCAAGACTGGCAGTTATGGTAAAAAGGGTGGGTGTGTTTGAAATGGATGGGTGTGTCTGGTTTACTAACCTTAATCAACTTAAGTTTTCATTATTGTCCACATATACACACGTATTTATCTGCCCATTAGGCTTAGTCACTTTTAGTCTTAAAGTATCAATTGGGGACATAGTCCATGTCCGTCTCAAAGACATCAAGATGAGACATTTTGTTCAACCCATCACATGGCTTCTCTCTTGGTGCTCAGACCAATCATCCTCTATATTCTGAGGCCTTCTGCCCTGCCTTCTCCGAGGACCTCGTGGAGACAGAGCCATGGTGGCTGCTACTGCAGGCCACTGTCCAGAGGTCAATGCTGGCTCTTGAAATGACACAGGAGAGCGCTCTGAGAGGGGCAGCTTCTGCACGACCCTCGGAGGAATCAACCCCTTTGCCCACCACTTGCTTTTGAGCACGAGGAATATGCTTTTACCACTTTCAGAAGCATATGGCTCAGGAAATATCAGGTAGGGGCTTGCCTAGCATACACAAAGCCCTAGGTTTGATCCCCAGTGTCACATAAACAAGGCATGGCAACATATAACTGTAATCCCAGCACTTTGGGAGGTAGAGATGGAAGCATCAGAAGTTCAAGGTCATCCTTGCCTCTAAAGAGAACAGAAGACTGCCCCTGTGATTCGTGAAACACTGTTGTCAACAAAAACCCTGCATCATAACGGAACGAAGGGTTCGTAACTCTGAACCTTTAAAGAGTTCATAAAGCCTATGATGGTGTTTTTTATCAATAATGCTCAAAATTACACTTTATTAATAAATCTTGCAAACCAGTCTCAGCCATGGAGCCCTTACAGTGGGGTTACCTCATGCAAAGGTGGACGACAATGGGCAAACAAGGTAGAGCTGTCACCCTTTAAAAAGACACAGTGCAATGAGAACGTACATGGAAAATCTCCTGGAACAACTTTGTCAGCCTAACCAAGAGTATCAAGCCATAGAGCAGGATTTGTTATTTAAAACTAAAAACCACAACATATAACAGAATTGTCACCAGTAAACCACCATAATTATAGACATCCATGGAAAAGTGGGTATGATCATGTGTCAAATTAGAAAAAAACGTAGGAAGCAAACTATCAATCAAAGTTCTACCCAAGGGGCACATGGAAGTTGCCAGAACTTCTTGGAGAGTTCAGTTGTTGTGTGACAAAACTTTTCCTGGGGAAATACAACATACACATCTACCCACCTTAGACAAGTAACCCATGACAGACCAAAGTCCAGATACCACCAAAGTCCAACTTGGTAAACCATGAGTTTTACTGGGGTTACATATGGGTGAGGGGTTATTTATAGGAGCAGAAATGACTCCAACAAGACATGAGCATCACCAAGGCCCACCTTGGACTTGGGTGACAGCTCACAAAGCTAGGAAGCTGGATCATACTGAACAATGAATGGGCAGGCAGCTCAATAGATTGGAGACTGTCTTTTCTAGGTGCCTCAGCTGGTTTCTGCTTCTTCCAGGAAGTGGTTCTGGTCTCAGAATCTGCAACTTTTCCCCATCTGTGCTTTGAAGCTCAACTCTAGGTCTCAGAAAGACTTCAGCTCATATTGTTTACTCTGTCAGGGAGGGCTCTAGTGAATCTGGTCAGCTTTAGTAACTTCCTAAAGTTACTTTGAGTTATTTACTTTTCTGCTTAAGGAGCTTCCTGCAAGATAGAATGTTTCAGTCTTGGAAGAAACTGTTATAAAATAACAATGTCTCCTCAATTGTAGTGAGCATGTCCTCCCACCCCTTCTTCAAGGTTCCCCCATCTTTGTCTTAGGTCAGGAGCACAGGCTAAAAGACAACTTCTCCCCCTCAAATGTTCAGGCCTCCTGCTCCTGTCCCTTCCTGACAGTGTAAAAGGAGCCGTGAATAAAGATGAGGTAAGTATGGACAGAGTTGTCTATTATTCAGAAAGAACAGCATCAACGTCACAGTATACGGGGAACAGTCACTGAACGGGGGGTGGGGGGGCAGGTCAAGGTGACAGCACTCACCTCTTTAAAGTTTAGCCAAATAACTCTACAGATCCAGTATTCACAAACTGCTTCAGGACATATGAACATGTCTCAGTAGTGAGGAAGACCACTTTTAGTGCCACACAATGAACATTCGGGGACATACTGTTTATCCAAGGTTGTGTTCTTCTTTTGTAGCGCTCTGAGTTACTCTAGTCAGTTCAAAACTTAAGAAATACTTCAAGATTATTGACAGTATAAAAGCATCCAGTATTACTTTTAATTGTTTTGTGGAGAAATAAAATATAGGCAGAACTTGGTTTTTCAAAATGAGCTTTTATAAAAAAAAAAAAAAAAAAAAAAAAAAAAAAAAAAAAAAGAACATGCTCATTACTACAAGGTCCATAAACGTGAATGTCTACCACTGACAGAAGCAGAAACTCTCGTTAGCGATTACAAATCAAGTCTGTGAGATGAAACCCTTCCTCACACAGACTGAAAGGGGTTGATAGGTGTGGTATTGGAACTAAAGTCAGAGACTGAGCTAAACATACAAGTCAAAAAATGCAGGACAGAAAAGGCATTGGCTGGCTGGGGTGTTGAGTGTTTAAATTTGCAGCTAGCTATATAGCTCAAAACAACACCAACACCAACCAAAACAGTCAACCTCAGTGATGGGAAACAGAAGACACAAGAGAAATCCCATTTACCATAGCCAAGCTGGTCAACACCACTGGCAAGGCCGCTCTACCACCCCAGGGTCCCTGTAGAGAGGGTTCTCGGGGATAGCACCAGAGTCTGAGTACAGAGCTGTTTCCAAGTGACAGCCAGGGAAGAAGTTTGGCTGTTATCTTTCCCACTCCCAGGATCAGATTCCACTTAAAAGTTTGAAGAAAATATTCACAGTTCAACAGTTTGGAAACCACTGCCTAGAACTAGTTAATGTAATGAAATCTTGATTTTTGTGGTCTGTTTTACAACTGGCTGAGGACTGTCTAGGAGATGGTTGGGGCAGGGGGCGGCCTGGGGGTGCAGGGAGGGAGTGGGAGGAAGGATATGGGATGGGCAAGCTTTAGAATTCCATAACATTTGCATTTTGTATAAAGGAAACCAACACTTTTCTCATTAAAAAAGTGCCTGAGATTGCTCATTCCAGGCTACTTGTCTTTCTTATTTCTCACAGAAGAAAGAATCATATAATACAATATAAATAACTGAATCCAGGTGATTCCTGGAGAAGGATGGAGCCCAGCTGAGGTCCCATACAGTAATTACAGTTTCTGCTCAGACGAAAGAAACTCCCTGTGGTTAGCAGTGAAGACCTGCTCACAACAAACCATTCCGTAAGTTTGAGCACTGCAATCATACTTTTTGTGTCCCCTCCCCAAAAACAACTTTCATAATCCTGTGTGCTGAAGCTGGAGAGACAGCTCAGTGGTTAAACACACTGGATGTCTTTCCAGAGGACCAGGGTTCAATTTCCACCCCACACATGGCAGCTCAAACTGTCTGTAACTCCAGTTCCAGGGGCTCAGATACCTACCCTCAGCTCTCTCTAATTCCTCACAGAGTTACAGAGACCTATGGAGTGCTAGTTTCACCTTCAAAAGGAAGAGACCCAGTAACAATGAGTATCAGATGTCAAAGAGGTAGGCAGCCTGTCCCCTACACAAAAATGAGAAGGCCATGCTCTCCTCTGTTAGGAAAAAGGCCCTCCGTAGTCCCAGGAAGAAGTGCTGAGTTGGACTAGTTTTCCAGGCTCTCTCTCTCAGCTCTCCTGAGACCAACTCATGGCACACATAAGAAGCAATCAGTCAGGGTTAGAAGCACAGTCTGGCCACAGAGCCCCACCCAGCTGACTGGCCCACATAGTAGCTGAACTCTGAGCTCGGCCTGATCATCTCCATTCTCAAATGCATTAGCAGGCACCAAATTCTTGAAGGAGGTCTTAGATGCATTCCTCATCCGACAGTAATAACAAAACTGAGTGATAGGAAGCAACTTTTTTCTACTAAGAAAAAAGTACTTTACTAACTAATAGCTAATGCCTTAGAGTAAACCTAGTTAGTTATAGTCGATGGTAAACAACAACCTATAACTTGTTAGGCCTCTTTCTCTACAAGCTTCTTCAAGGCCAGAGGGCTGCAGATGCCTCGCTGAAGCCTCTGAACAATCTTTCCTCAGAGACCATTTTGCTCACCTCAGGTTTTGTTCCAGAGCGTTTGTTAAGATAAAGCAAGGCCAATCACACTAGGCTGGAACAATTCTTCCTACCACTGGGACCTGTCCTCAGCTACTATGTCACCTTGACACAGCTCAAACCTCAGCACTTTCTGTGTAACTCAAAGTAAGAACACACTCAGAGAGAGACGGCTGTGAGCAGCATCCTTTGGAGAGCAAACTCCAGTCCAGGGAGTTGAGGTCTTGCTGGACCAGGCATATGATAGCATGCACGCGCTATCCCAATACTAGAACAACTAAGGCAGAAACGTCATGAGTTCAAATCCAGCCTGGGCTACTTGGTGAGACTCTAGCTCAAAAACCACCACAAAATTTTGGTTCTGAGCCAGATGGTCCAATAACTACATCCCTCCTAATTCTGTGTTTCTGGTATCATGTTACAAAGCATGTTCCTCAGAGCCTGGTGGGCTCTGATATGCCTCAGAAACTCTGGGGCAGAGGGACCTAATAACAAACCAACCAATGGTGCCACATTATTTGTGTCCTATATTAGGGTTACACATGAGATCAAGGGCCCGCCATTGGGGGTAAACAAACACCCCAAGGAGCCATACTTATGGCAGAACTAACTCAAAACAAAGGAAAGTTTCAAGGGAGAAAGGAACTAAACCCATGACTTCATTTTAATGAGTATGCTCCTTAGAAAACTGAAAGAAAGAAGCCAGCACTAAAGCCAAATGTTGAAGCTCAAGAGGCCTCACATTTAGTTTTGCCTGCCCAATAAAAAAGAAAAGAGGCAGAGAATGTGGAGTTCAGAGACACAGGCCCGCAGTCCTAGATACTCAAAGGCTGAACAGAAATGCGAAGACCAGGAGTTCAAGACCAGCATACATACAGAGAGAAAGTAAACACAAAGAAACAGGATTTTTGCAGATCCCTGAGAAAGTTCTTCACACACACACACACACACACACACACACACACACACACAGCCTCAACTGAGTCAGCTCCAGAGACAGAGTGGCGGCAGACATTTAACCTCCTAATCTATGTTCCTAAATCTTTCTGGGTGGACTGGTACACACACCTGCAATCTCACCTCTGAGGAGCCTGAGGCAGGAGGATGGAAAGCCCCAGGCCAGCTTCAAGTACATAGAAAGCTAGTCTCAAAAATAATAAACAGGAAGCAGGAGGGGTGGCCTAGTGGTTGAAGACTCTTGTTGCTCCTGCAGAGGACCAGGGTTCCATTCCCAGCACCCACATGGCAGCTCACAACCACCACAGCACAGCTCCAATACCAACACTCTCTTTTGATGTTTGCAGGCATCAGGAGTACAGATGATAACAGACATACCTTCAGGCAAAACACTCATGCACATAAAATAATTTTTTGAAAGAATTAAAAATAAATAAAATTCCAAAACCTTTACCCTAAAAACGGAATAAGTGGAAAAACTTAGGAAGTTCTCAAAATTACTAACACATATAAAAATAAAAACTGAGACTTTTACCATTTGAATCCCTCTCTGCTAAGCACCTTCCATGGCTTTCTGTTTCCTCTGCTAAGAAAACCTCCATGTTCTTCTGTGCGCGCACTCACTAGCCTCGGAAGTTTGTCTCTTTAAGGTCAGTGGGAAGGAGGCAGATGGGCTGGCCCACTATGTGGTAGGAGGAAGATCTGGATATAATTTGCAAAAGGAGAAGCAAATGACCCTGGGGACAGGGGAAATTCAGCAAGTCACCAAGAACTATGCTCGCTGTGGTTTGGCATTCCACAAAGAACCTTTTCTCTAGCTTTTCAATTTTTATCATTCTAGGCACATGCTGGAGCCAGATGATTTTAGAGGCTTGTTCCAGATAATCTGCTTAACTCTTTACAGTCAAGAGTCTCCAGTAGCGCAGATCTAAATATCCTTGTGATACAACAGTTCTGTGTCTCTACACTGAACCACGGCCGTTTGATGGCTTCTCTGGACTTTAGCCGGCCAACTGCCTTCTTCACGCCGTCCTCTGAAGAGAGCACGTGCTATTTTCTACAACGAGAACTTCCCTTATTTTCTCACTCCCACTCACCCCTCAATCTGCAGAAGCAGTCCTACCACGCAAGGCAGAAGTCACCGAAAAGCTCAGCATTTAAAGTCCAGGGACGCAAACAAAGGACTGACTATTCTTCTGATCGCGTGATATATGAATACTAACCTGAGTGGTTAAAAAAAATTGGAACACTGCAAAAGACCATTTTGGTCACCCTCCAAGCTGACTTACTTAAGTGACCTAATTTTTATGTTCCACTTTGAAGATCTCCTCGACAGAAATTCCACAATTTCCAGCAGTTGCTTAACTCGTGGTTTCGTTTCTTTTGGCGTCAATGGGGACCGGTTCGACCTCTTTTTAAAGTGAAATGAGAGATTTCCAGATGGAGTTGGGTGGAATGGTGTCAGACACTATGCACCTAAAAGACCCTTGGAAGATGCGTTTCAGAGAAACTGGGCGTTGTCTTAACCCCGGCTCTCTTGATAGAGATGATGCCAGGGATGGGAACACTTCAAAAAGAACAGCCTATGCCCTCAATGGCAGGTCCACAGAAGGTGTCTGGCTTCCCAAGAACACACAAGCTGCTGTCTCCAAGACAGGTCTGCAGTGTATCTGCATTTGAAATCCAAGTTCACAAACTCAATGACCATTACAGCTCCTGCTGGGAAAGTAGGGGGCATGCAATAAAGAAGTGTGTTCTGGTCACTAGAGATGATCTCTGGGTCTTCCAAATTTCTCAAATAAAGAAAGAAATCTGGGGGAGGGGTTATATCCTTTTCCGCTTTGTTTAACAGTTCCTGTTCCCTAAGAGGTATTATATTGCATTTTCTGACATTCTTTCAAAGAAGAATTTCCCACCATGTTACAACCCTGTAACAAGTCTTCCGGAGACTTTGCCCTTGGCTTTCTGGAGTTTTTCAATGAAATTCGAAAGCAATGTTTACCTGACCCCCAAATGCTACCCTAATGAAATCTCTGTTTTTAATTCTTTGAACTCTTCTCCCCCTCTTTCCTTGTCATGCCTTCTGGGAAGGAAAGACAAGTACAGGGGTTGGCTGGACCTCAACTGGCAAACACCAGCACAACTGAGTTTGAATAGTTTCTCAAAACTTGGACAGAGTCACAAAGGTATTAATTATGCTCCCTTCTCTGGCATGACTGCTGTGTTTCACCTGCAGAAAGAATCAATTAAAGATAGTACATGCCAGCACATTGATTTTGCCTCTCATAAACAAAACCAAGATGTCAATCACAAGAAAATAAGAATAAACGGATCTTCTGATTTTTTTTTTTTAAGACAGAGCAGAAAGAACCATAACCTTAGGGTGGAGAGATAGCCCACTGGATAAGGTACTTGGCCTGGAAGCGTGAGGGACAGAGTTCCGATCCCCGGGTATACACATAAAGCTGGCAGGGGCTTTCCCACACAAAGAGATACAGATATACTGGGGGTGGGGGATGTTCTAAGAAGCAAGGAGAAGAGAAGATGATTTTCTGCCAACAAGAGTCTGGATGAGGCTGGTTTAGGCTTTCGCTACCTGGGACCCTTTGAGGAAGTTGAGTTAATAATCTCCTTGCCTTGCCAGAGAGAATTTTCTGTTGTAGGGAGTTTATTTTGTTTTTCAATTTCATTTAAACTGGTTGAATTTAACCATGTTTAGGAGGGTCTGAGAGGGAAGAGTTGTATAATGAGCATAGTAAAACAATGCCTTTTAGGCGTGTAAAAATAGCTTAGTCAGGAACCCCACTACACCCAAGGCTTACCTGATAACCAGAACCTAGTGACATCATGCACTCAGGATAACTAGACACAGGCCTAGAACCCTATGACAGTATATACAAAACCCCACTGGACAGTATATAAACTGAGACCAAGAGCAACGCTCTGCTCTGCACATCTGGAGAGACACCACCTTGAACTGCCCTGCAGCTGGAGAGTCTCCCTCAGGATCCTGACTCTTGAACCAGAGGCTTCTGTTACAGACTGGATTTGATCTTCAGCTAAGATATGTCACATGAGTGAGCAGCTTCGGAGAGACAGACTTAGGATCATAGTTAGGAATTTAGAGTGTGAGCCTGGTGTGATGACCCTCTGCATAATAAAATATAACTTTTCTTATACTATCTGTATCTACCTTCTTGTTCCAGACAAGGTGTGAAGGGGAGATCTGGGGGAGGGGAGGAGAGGAGAAATAGATAGTCAGAGAGACAAACACTCCAGCCTTATCTCATCATCTCATTATCTCAAAAGGGCTTCTGACTGAGGACATGTGCTTTCCTCTGGCAAAAGATCAAGGAGAGAAAGACGGATGTGTACTTCTCCCGGAAGTGTCTGCCTGGAATCTGAAAGTATCTCCAGTTCCATTCCTCTCTATCTGAAAGTCTGGGTGCCCAGGAGCAGGCTTGCTCCCCAATACCTGTCCTGTCACACACAACCTACTGACACAACACATGTGTGCACGTCGGGGCTCACATTCACACCCCACTGCCTGCTCCTAGAAGCTACAAGGGGGAGGGGGATACATATTCATTGAGAAGATACTTCTGAGAAAGTATATCCAGTATAATAGGAAGCTTACTTTTTTCAAATCTCATACAATTTCCTCCACCTTTTGCAATCTGATTCTGCAAAAGAGAAAAATGAAAATTGTCTTCCACCAAAGCAATATGCCCTCCCTCCTGTGGCCTAGAAAGTGAGGCAAGTTTGGTAGTTTTGCTGTTTGTCATAGCTTTGTCCTTTCCCTGCAGTACAGCCTCTGGCCATGGTCAAGAACAATCAGAAAGATACACTTACTGTGGTGCCCATTACCAAATCTTAAACTATGTGTTGACAAAGGCCCCGATTGCCTGACCAGAATCAAGAAAATCTGTGCCTTGGAATTCCATTTACTAAGAAAACCTTTCAGCTATGCTCCAGCTCAGTATTTCAAATCGCAAACTATAAGGGGAGCTTAGAAGGAAAAGCAAATGAGTCCCTGGAACTTCTTCATCCTCATGAATCAGAAGCTGAAGGTTGGGAGACAGCTACAGCAGGGGAAGCCTTGGCTTAGCAGTAATATGAAGTACGTACTTAAACAAATGAGCCATTAGCTCCATTCAGACTAGATTCTTCTTAGTCTGGAGCCACTTCTATAAGGAGGGCCCTGGATTAAAATAAGGGAACTGTTTTGTTCCCATTCAAAGTCTTTTGGCTATGAAGTAATGACTTTCACAGGCAGAGGTGGTACATGCCTTGAATTTCAGAACTTGGGAGGCAGAGGCAGGTAGATCTCTGAGTTCAAGGCCAGCCTGGTCTACAGAGCGAGTTCCAGAACAGGAACAGAGAAACCCTATCTTGAAAAACAAAACAACCAATTTTACAAAGTAGTGCCTTTTAAAGCATTTTTGTTGTGTGTTCATGCCCACATGATGAAAGAAAGGACATTTGCCACAGTGCACCATGAGAGGTCAGACCACAACATCGTGGAGTTGGTTCTCGCCTTCCATCTTTATGTGGGTTCTAAAGACTGAACTCAGGTTGTCGGGGTCATACAGCAAAGCCATTTGCTGAGCAAGATGTAATGACTATAAAAGGGGTTTTGCTTCTAGATGATAAATAAGTCTTCAATCTTAGTGTAGAATGAAATCATCTCATGTCATTGCTATTTGTAAATATCTCTCTAAATGACACTTCTAAACTCCAAACTCCAAATATCAGTTGGGGAGGAGGGTTTGCGGTTTTCACAAATTTTCAATTAAAATGAAAAGAACAGAAGCCTCCTATGACTTTTTTCCAGTTCCCCATAGAAGGTACCAGAGGGAGAAAGTCAGCTAGAAGTAGTAACTTCTCAAGGGGGACCAAGGGGAGCCGAGCAACAGCTTCACCGGGAAGTATATCCTCCCCCCCCCCCATCAAGTTAAGGATGAGCTTTCAGCATGAGTACCCCGTGGGCCTTCCTCTCCCTATTACAAGGAAATGCAGACAGATGCATCTGGTCAAGTGATACACAGAGGGACATAAGTAAGGTACGTGTTTCTACTCCAGTTGAGTTGGTGGAGCCTTGCTTAACATGAAGCTCCTCCTGGCACTTGGGAGGTAGAGGCAGGATGATCAGAAGTGCAAGGTCACTCCTGCTATGTAGTAAGGTTAAAGCCATCCAGGGATACATGAGGTTCCCTCCTCTCAAAAAATTAGAAAAGGAAAAGTATTTGAGGTCAGCAAGATGGATTGGTGGGTAAAAGCACTTGCTACCTAACCCAGCTACTTGAGTTGGGTTTCCAGGGCTAATGTGGTAAAAAAGAGAATACCCACAAGCTGTCCTCTGATATCCACATGCTTGGTGTGATACACACACACACACACACACACACACACACACACACACACAGACACACACACACAATTTTAAAATGTTAAAGTACTCGATTCTGTTGGGGATATGATATTTATATATCTTCAGATAATTCAAAGGGCTTACTCTAGAGAGGCTGTAGGATGCCACTGACCTTCACAAGATACTGAGCCATAGGTCCAGCATGAGCCATAGGTCCAGCATGAGCCATAGGTCCAGCACAAGCCACAGGTCCAGCAGCTTCCATTCTTTGAGGGGGTAGAATGACCTTGAAAGTTTAAACTGGAGCATGTGGAGCAAATAGGAAACAGATGATGAGGGAGACCCCAAAACTGCCATTCTTCCTGGAAACTACAACTCAGGAAGCTACAGGGTGTGTGTGTGTAGCAGGAGAGGCCCATGAGGGTGTATTCATTGAGGACATCACCCATCCTCCCGAGAGTTCAGGAGGACAGAACCTTCCACATTGAAAAACGTCAAGACCACTGAAACCATCATAGCATTAATCACCACACCAAGCCCCTCCCTGCCCTCCTCTTCCCCATCACTGAGCACTGACTGAAAGCCCTCACTAGGTACCAGGCACTGCACTAAGCACCCCCAGCATTCTTTCTGTGGACCATGCACAAAAGGATTACAAGAAGGGCTACTTATAGGTGGAGGCACTGTGGGCTGGAGAAGCTTGGCCAAAGTCATACATCCAAGAAGTAGCAGAGCTCACTCTCATGCTTAGACCTGGCAGTCTGAGGCCATGGAACCTCAGGGTTTAATGAGAAACACAAAGCCATGTTTTACCTTTTAAAACGATTTGGGAATGAGGAACAGCATCAGTCCTGCAGTTGAGATTCTTGGTTTTAAGCAACAAATTTTCCACTTTGATGTGTGGATATAGTCACGTGACCCTACTTAGCTCAGCACCCAGGTCCCACAGCGGGTTAACAACCCCCCTTTTCACACTCTCTTCCCTTGGGCAGGTTATTTTTGTCTTGTCTAACATGGGGATGGTCACTGGGCCACCTTAACGGGCAGCTCTAACATGTGATTTTACAGCAGCACCATAGTCTACACACACTGGCTGCTACTTGATGCTATCCCACTAGACCCCCCACGCCTTCAGAGGGCTGTTATCTGGACAGAACTTCCAGAGGCAACACAGACACAGTAAGGAATACCCAGGCCGAGGAGGACATGGTCACACACAGCTCACACCTCACACACTTCTCCCCTCTGTCCCTTCCTCTACCCTTTGTTGCAGTTGTCATTAAATCTCACCATCTCAGAGAACTGTGTCTGTGATGACATGAGTGACCACTCAACATGGCACAAGTGTCCTAACGGTGCTTCTGAGGAAGGCTGGAACACAGTCCTATTACACTGGCCACACAGCATCAGCATCAGAAACTTTCATGCTTTATGGGGCAATCTCCTCCACTATTCAACGCAGGGTCTTCTGCTTATTCTCCTGGCATTCCCTGTACTTCCTAAAGAAAGTTCTGGAAGAGGGCATCTCAATACAACAAGAATTAGAACACTCTTTTTCTACATACTAACACTTAGAATATTCTTTTAAATTCTTTTTTGCTGCCTTAATGGGGACCGAATAGCTTTTAAACTCAATAAGGTCATTTCTATGTGGTGGGAAGAAACCTGCCAGCTGTCACTTCAGTGACAAGCAACTGGATGATGGTGACCACTCCTTTCAACCCTGACCTTCCTTGTTAGCCATCAAAGTATTTCTAATAGTCATCTAAAGTTCTTGACATAGGAATTTTAAGAAGCATATATAAAACAAGACCAGCCTGAGAACTTTGAACTTTGTGAGCAATATACCAAATTAAAATAAATGGTCGTCTTCATGGTCAGTTAAAGTTGTTCACAAAGACTTGCTTTCTTTCTTCTGCTGGCATGGTGATCCTTATTGGCAAGGAAGCCAATCAAATCCTGCTTAGTAAATAGGTCAGTCGATGCCACCAAGCCATTAGGAAAGAATTCCATCATTTTAAAGGGCCTGTAGGCCAAGAATAAATGAAACAATAGAAAAATAGTCACAGAAAAGACCTCTAAATATTTACTTCTGTCTGTGTGTTCTTTATCTCTGGTATGAAAAGAGATTGACACAGGCCTTCATGAGTCCAAAATGTCTCTTGCCCAAGGTAAAGCCATTGCGGATGACTGTAGGTATTTAACTCCACAGTTGCTCTTCTGGAACCTTTGGGGAGTTCATTAATTCCCCTGACAGCTGTTTGCCAAGGGCATAATCACAGGCATCCCCAGCTAAGGAGCCACATCATCCCACGAGGCCACTGGGCAACACTTTACTTGGTCTCTCATCTTGCTCACACACTGAAACTGTGCTGTTTCCAATGTCCAGGGAGCCAACTGGCTCTGGAAGAAGGTCTCTGTCATTCCATCACAGGGGCCAGGACGGAACCATTAACTCCCTTCCAGGTATGGCCCTCCTTTAAAGGTGCTTCATGGGCAAGTGAGGATGCCTTGGTACCTCATGTTTCCCCTGGTGCTTCTAGCATCTCAGGAGGAACTGTGAAGACGGTCTTCAGCTCAAGGGGCCCAGAAAACAGACACCTCAAACCGTTTCCAGCTCGCATGAAGTCCTCAGAAGTGAGCTAAGTGGCCCCAGGCTAGATCTGCCCTTCTGACCAGAGCTCCTCCAGCAACTTGACTAACATCCTTGTGCTGTCCCACACTAAACAAAGTTTAACAATTTTTCAAAGGATTCGTGATCAGTGTAAACTCAAAAGTCAAAGGGAGAAAAGTTCAAGTACCAACACACAAGCTAGTAACCCCGGGCAGGCATTGTTGTTCTGTGGTCACCTGAGCTTTCTTCTCCAATCTCTAGCCAGCTCCCACTTTTTCTCCTGAGGAGCAAAGGTCATGGGCTTTGTCCAGAGATGAAGGCCTGTAGAGATCTGACGAACCACTGCTGACGTCACTAGTATGATTCAGAGCTGTGGAGCCAGGTGGACGGGACTAGCAAACCCTGTAGCTGCTGCAGCCTCAGAGCTCTCAACTATCAGGCGAGGATGAGATACTCACCCAGTTTGTGTGAGAGATCAGATGGCAAGAAAGGACTTAAAATAACGCCGGCACTATTAACAAATGCTGCCTTCTCGTCATCTACAACTAAGTCCGTCTTCCTGTTTTATCAAACATTTTTCAAAATGTGCTTCCTTGGCTTTCAAGACATTCACCTTTGGGGTGGGGTGGATAAATGTGGTTACTCATCTCACTTATTCCTGCCATCCACATCTGGAAGATCTTATTATCTTTTTTATGGAATTGTCCAGGAAGGTGAAGTGGTTGTTAGGTGGCCGCCTGAACTCAAAGTCAGTCTGAGTGACTCAGATATGGCTTTCACTGCGGCCAGCTCCTAGTTAGAAAGTGGGGAAAGCGGGGGAGTTAAAGCTTCACTACAAAGTTAGAAAATCAACTGACACATAGGTGTATGGATCCAAAACAGACACGGACTGAATCAACCATTGCTCTGCTCAGATGGTACCCAACGCTTGACCTCTTTTCCCTGCCCCTTCCCAAGCTGGCGTGAGCAGCGTGAACAGATGGGCAGGCTCCTCTCCATCCCCAACCCTGCAGTCTCTGAACAGCTCAGGCCTATTCCCACCAACACACCATGTGCTGTGTCCCCAGCAGGACACACAGAATTGCTGGCATGATTGTCTCAAGACAGCTGCTGGTAGAGCCTTCCTGTTGCCCCTAGGGCGGCCTCATCTGCTGATTACTACAAGTTAAAGGGGTCCAGAAGTCCATCAGGATATGGAAGAGTGTTACTTCAGAATATGATCTATAGTCTAGGCGAGACCACAACTTAGAAAAAGTGTTTCATTACTGGGTGTCACTAGAAAGCTATTTAACTGAAATATACTGGTATCACTGTGAAAACAGCCTGTCATGTCCATGGCAACACGCTCTTACATCATCATGCAAATGCCCCCACTTTCACACACATGGCTTCACTACAGCTACTGGCTCATTACGACTCTCTCCGTGCCTTCTGTATCTTCCCCTAGTCCAGCAAGACCTAGTCAGTAACCAGAAGAAGAAGGAAAAGAGAAGGGCGATACTTTAAAGATGTGTCACAATGACAGCGACCTTTGGATCGTTGTGTCTCCTGCTTGGCAAGCACTCTAGCAAAGTCCGTAAGCAGTGGCCTCAGACACACTGGCACATTTATAGCCTTAGCAAAATTATGTAGAGTGACATAAAATCCCACTAGTGCTAAGAAACTTTGTGCAAGTGGATAATCCAGGTTCTGCCTATGTAACCACAGGCTAGACAGCTCTGACAAGCAAGAGCCTCTGATTCTAGTTAGCCACTGCTGATCCTTCACATCTGACAAAAATCACGCTGTGCTCATTGCCAACCTTGGGACACTTGTAGAGGAAAAGGGAAAACTGACAGTTATTTTTGTGAAATCTCGTCCTCAGTCTCTGCCTATACAGAAAGAAACTCAGAAAATGAAGCATCCAGGAATGTTACATTAGTTTGGAAGAGAGAGAGACACAGATCACCCCCCACCCCCCAGATCAACCTGTCTGTTCCTGTGAGCAAACACCACTGAATGAGCCCCAAAGAACAGGAGGGAGCAGGTGACCTCAAGTGCCCCAACATTTTTCCCCTCTGCAGCTTTTGAAACCAGTTACAGTTTCTTTATCTTTATTAGGACATTTTCCTCATCAAATTAATGAGTCACCAAACTGCAGGCTTACTAAGATGTTTACATTTGGAAGTAAACTGTCTATTAAAGTCCTAGTAGAGAACACAGCCATAATTGCCTTTCGATAAAATCATTTGCCAAGGCAAGGCAAGGCAAGGCAGTGTGGCTGGGGTAGAAATCGGATGACAAAGGAACATTCAACATAATAATGAACCCAGTGACCAGCAAAGCAAGTGTTCACAGTCCTGTCTGCCCCACAGTCCCTAACATCTCCACCGCTAGCTTCCTGGTCTTGCGGAGGAACGGTTTCTGGTGATGAATAAACAAGATGTGGCTCTGAAATAATTAGGCTTGTTAAAAACCAAGTTTTGTGCAAGATAAGAAGCTAATGGAAGGCTTGCATCCTGGGACGTGGAGTGAAGAAAAGTGGTTCGTTGAGGCAGCATAGGCAGAGCAGTTAGAATGGAAGGTAGCATGAACACCCAGTGCATCCTCCGACAGTTCTGCTGGGCACACATAACAGGCGTGAACTATGGCTGGTGGGTCGAGAGCTGACTCCTAAGTGAACCCAGGATGGAGAGCCCAAACAAGACAGCTGTGAAGGGCGCACCCACACAGCATCTGGAAAGTATCTGAGAAGACATGCTTCCCTTCTGACCGCTGCCGTCTAGCCATCTTTTCCCAGTGGTCAAGCGGCTCATTATTAAATTAGCCAGCAATGCAGTATTTTTTTCAACACACGACACCAACCTGCAGCTATAGGCCAAAGGAAAGTGTGGTAGGCGAATCCCCGTGGTGGGATTCTGGAAGAGTCTAGACATGGCAAGGCACTCTGTCGCTACAGCTCAAGCAGAGCAGACAGGACTTCCTTCAGAGACACAGGAGGAGGAAGCTGTGCAAATCCATGCACAGAGCTGCTGGGGAATCTCTCCCTCATGAAGACACACTGGGCGTGCCAAAAGTCAGTGCCAACCCAGCCTGGCCTCTTGTGTGATGCCTACAGCTTAGAATAAACTGCTTACAGTCTCCACCTCATGGGGGAAGCAGAACTCTTAACCCTCCTACTCTAGCGAAGATGCCCGGTGGTATACCCCAGGAGATCTTTTAAGCGCTGTCTGCTTTCCTCAACTTTAATTTAGAATGAGTTTGAACATTAGAATGCTGTGTTGAGCGTCATGTGTCATCTATCACTACTGAAAATGAAAATGGTCCCAGCACTTGGGTGGCTGAGCCGGGAGGATCTCGAGTTCAAGGCAAGACTGGGCTATATGAGACCGGGAGAGAAAGAGGGGGAGGGAAGGAAGGAAGAGAGGAAGGGGAAGAGGAAAGGGAGAGGGAGAGGAAATGGAAGGGGAGGAGGGAGGAAGAACAGACATCAGGTACTTTCCACAGCTGGTTTTGGTAATCTACAGATAATCTCAGCTGCTGCAGGTGGCCGGTGAGGTCTGGTCCATTGCTGTGTACTGTAAGGCTATATACTGGCCCCTGAGGTCTGGCTGCTTAAGGGATCAGAAGATCCTTCCGTCTACCAAATGATGCTAGGTAACCTTGCTCCTTAATTTAAAATTATAGGATGAATAACGATGCCTATAGCCTGTAGCTGGGCAGAAGAGAGGTTCCTGGGCTTGGAGTCTGAGACAGTGACCGTGTGGAGAAAAGAGAAGAGGAGAAGAGAGGAGAAGACGCCATGGGGTAGATGAATGGTGAGCACATAGCCATGAGGGCCGGCCTGTTGGAGTAAGAGCGGCCCAGGCGGAACATGGCAAGTTATATCTTGGGGGTTGCTGACAGGAAAGTAGATAAATAGCATAGAGTTGATCTCTGCCCAGCTCAAATGTTGTTAAGGCTTGTTATAAATACATAGGTTTTGTGTCTTTTACCTGGGAACTAAACGATCCAAAGTGGGGTAGAAACCCCCAGTTAATTTTAACTACAACAGTTGCCAGTTGGGAAGCGTCATTCTACAGCCATACTGGGCCCTTCCTGGCCAACAGTCACATGGGCACTGATGGGGGGGTATGTCTGCTGTTCCTCACAGCAAGTCCTTCTGAGGGGAGTGTGGTGATTGTCAAGGAGGGTGATCTCATTTGTCTTCCTCATGGCAATTACAAAACAAACAACAACCAAAACAAACAAACAAAAAGTCCCCCCAAAAACCAATCTACTACCTTGAAGTATGACAAAAAGCCAGACCTCCAGGGCCCCAGAATGTACAGGAAGGAAAGCCAAGTCTCTCAAGATTCCTGGGCCCGATTTGCTGCCTATACCTTTAAAACCG
>JANHMN010000014.1:16968893-16978893 GCA_030674055.1 Rhabdomys pumilio | reverse complement strand
ACAACCACTCCTGACTGTTCAGAATGGTACCAGAGGAAATCTACGTCATTCTTTCTTTCTTTGGAAGCCTCTCTTTTTAGGGAATGCTGGACAAGGAAAGTCAAACAGTGAGCACTTCTGGCAAAGAAGGGTCTGGGAGGAAGGGGGCTTGAGGTGACAGTAGTGACAGAGAGCAATATTTCTTGCATTTTTAGATTTAAAGTAAATTTGTTCCTGATTGTATCAGACACAAAAGCAGAAGTATTCTTTCATCAGTTAAAAACACAGGAAAAAGCTGACGGCTGTGGCTGTTTCAAACTGAAGAAATGGATTATGGGAATTACAATAAATGACCAATGACATCGGACCATATATCTCTCCTTCCAAAACATCATTATGACTCCAGTAAAAGCCAGACAGGAGTCATTCGAAATTGAATTTAGAATCTGTGCAGCTATAGATTACTTCTCAAGTAAAATACAGAAGGCTCTGATTCTGAAAGATGGGGCTTGCGGGAACAATGAGCTCATCCAACACGGGTTATCTCAGGAGGGTAAGAAGCCACTTGCAAATATGCATGACGTCATTCAGGTGAGACAAGGCCATTGGGTGGACCCTTCTTAGATCAACCTGGGATTCTTCTCCACTCATTTCAACTCCAGCTCCACTTAAAAGTGCCACATACCAGTTGAAACCTGTCCAAAGATCCCCGCTCCCTCCCATAATCCCTGAACCTATATAGCAATTCAGCAGCTGAAAGAAACTCTTAGAAAGAGTGGGCTCGGCACCCCCATTCTGATGCTGGGTGGGCATCGTTTGTAAGACCCAAGGCCTAGCAACTGAGCCCTTCCTCTTATGACAATGCTGACTGTTCTACCCTCCAAGTTGGTTGCCTTCTTGCTAAACTACAAGAATTATGTGAGCCTAACCGTGCTCCACAGCCTGTCAATTCATACAAAACAAATATAAACACGTACAAGAATTTAATTGGTAACCATTAGCTAAATAAACCACAAATGAATTTTTGACAAACCGTAATTTTGGGAATAAGCTGCCAACCTAAGTTCTCCGCCACTGCTCACATATGGTGATCACCACGGAATTTGCAGAACTCACAGATGATCCAGCACCCACCCCAGAGAGCAAAGCTAAGAGGACCTGAGGTGACAGCAGGCAGGGAGGATTAACCTTGACCCCAGTGTGGCCTTGCACCATCCAGACAGCCTTAGGATGCTATATCTCTTCCCTGTTTCCTTCCGGGAGCTTGAGAATGGCAGTAGAGGATACCGGATAAAAGTTGAAATTGTGTCTTTTTCTTTTTCCCATTTTCTTTCAATCCCCAGGTTTTTTCCAGGAAATTCAATATCTCACTATATAGCACAGGAGAGAGAGAGAGAAAGAGAGAGAGAGAGAGAGAGAGAGAGAGAGAGAGAGAGAGAGAGAGAGAGAGAAGAACCTCCCCCCCCAAACCAGACACAATGGATCTAAGTGTGTTGTTTAGTGGAATGACTTGACAGTATTCAAGGTTTGCAATGGGTCTGGGAAGGCAGGAGCAAGAAATTTTGGAAAGAAAAAAACCTTTAGGAACAATGTTTTATCCTCTACCCCCTCTCCTATCCTAAAATCAGAGAGCAAAGGAGAGGTGGGTAAGGGGGACAGGAGAGTAAGGGCCATGCAGTCACTGGCCGTTTCGCAAATGAGCATTATGGTGTGTCATACGGACAGGGTTTTATGTAAAACCTGAAAAAACAGAAGCATGAGGCCTGAACTCTAGAGATGTGCGAAGGAATTAATTCAGTGGCCCTACGTTTCAGAGGTATTTGTATCACCAGACATTCCACCCCCTCATCTCAAACATAATGAATCAACTTCCAGGATGCCCAGCTTACTAACGAGTTACTTACTCATTAGAACTTGACAACCAAACAAGCCAAACAATGGAAGCCACCATCTGAATGACACAGACAAATATGCGGATCCCTGGAGGTAATCCTCTTAGTTACACAAACAAGTATCATCTGAGATCAGGGATCCTACATCGTGTGCCCCCAGATTACAGTAATACACATGTGTATGTAGTCCCGGCTATTTAAGGAGCTGAGGCAGGAGGCTCAGGAGTTTGGGGCCAGCCTCTGCAACTTAGTGAAATACCATCTCAGAAAAAAAAGAAAAAGAAAGAAAGAAAGAAAGAAAGAAAGAAAGAAAGAAAGAAAAAAAGAAAGAAAAGCCAGATAAAGCTTTATCATAAACAGACTACCATGTCTCTTCATGGGCCTTGCCTGCAAGTTCAAAAACTAAATGAACAGCAAACACAGAGCTTCCCAGGCTAGCCCCAGGACTTTGCCTGGTGGTGGCCTGGCACAGGAAATGACATAGAAAACAAAAGTGGCCCCAATAGGACACAACTGTCTGCATGTGTAACAGCTTCAGCCATTACATAAGTTTCCTGTCCCCTAAGACCTACAGGTTTTCAAACTGTCCACTAATTATTGGTGACTTCAAAAGTTCTCTTTTGACAACTAGAAGAGACAAGCCGGAGTGACTATCTTGAGGGAAACTTCTGTCTGAAACAAATTTTTCTCGGCGACCACAGAAATCACGAGCTGTGGCCTTTGCCCCTCCACCCTTTTCATAGATGAGTAAGGTGCAAACTTACTCAAACTCTTCCAAGAGCCACCCCAGGGAAGCAGAGGTGAGGTGGCGGGGGTGGGGGTGTCAGCATCCACTTACTTGGGAAAGTTACTAAGAATGACTCAAGTTGACAGTGTGGTACCTGCTAAATTCCTCAACCATTTTCCACCTTGAATCTTTTAAATACAGACAAAAAAAAAAAGAATCACTCACACAGTCTCATTAAATGATCTAACCAGACATCACTCGTAACAACTCTGGTTATCCTCCCAAAGCACAGGCATAGCAAAGCTTCAGAGGAAGGGACGATCGATCGATCACAAGCTCTCCATTAGAGGACAGGGCAGGGAATAATTTAGGTCAAAAGATAATTCCTCCACTCCCTGATTGTCAGCTTCAAATCCTAAGGTTCTCAAGGAGGCAAATAACCCATGCTCCCACTGTACCCACCCTGCCAGAGAGGGTCCTGCTGTAGGAGCTGCTGACTAAAGCACAGGCTCTGCCTGAGAAACCACTTTCCACAATGGAACAAAAATAGCAGATGTCCAGGCCCAGGTTTTATTTCAGCCTGAATCTGAACTCAAATTAACCTTTTTTTTTTTTTTTTTTTTTTTTTTTTTTTTTTTTTTTTTTTTAGCCAACTGAAACTCTGAAAACACTAGAAAGTAAAAGGAATCACACTTAAACCGCCCACCACTCCAGCCATTTGTTCTGAGCTTGCATCAGAATGACCCTGGGGACCAAGAGGGCGCAGGAGTCGAGAGATCAGTGGCCAGGAAGCCTCAGAGGAGAAGCTGTGAAGACACAATTGAGTAAAACAACCCCGACCATTTGGCTCAGTGAGGAGAGGGGAAATGTGTCCTGAAGAAAGACTCAGGCCTGGACCCCTGACTTCTCAGGGATGGTAAGGAGACAGAACAAACACCTTCGCTTCGGGAGGTGATCTTAGATGTGCTGAGCTGACTCCACCACGTTCACAACATCACAGATGAGCAGGCACCGGTCTCGGGGCAGATGGGACCCTGCCCAGGGTAGGTCCTCTCTAACAAAGTCAATTCATGATACTGACGGTTCCTATGAGTCAGGCAGATCTTCCAAAGGAAGATATGTTAAGCTTCAGCAAACAAGTGCAGACTAAAGTCCAGTAAGATCAGCAAACAAATCTGCCCGGGTTCAGCAGTAGCAGCAGAGAAGCCCCTTTCACCTCTCCATGCACATTCAGCAGGGTTGAATTAATCACAAGAAATCTCATGTTTGCCACATTGGAATCAAACCACCAGCTAACAGGTTGGAACAGGCAAGAAACTCGAGCTGTGGCGTGGATTCGAGGGGACACTCACTCCAGCCTTTCGATCTTCTCACAGGAAAGTCATTTCCCTCAGATCACAAGCTCACCCATCAACGGAAACTCAGTTGTCGTCTCAAACGTCATTCAACAATCAACACCATGTACACAAAAGGGGATATGGCGAAACTTTCCTTAAAGCCAAAAAACATTAAAAACTGCTTTTTAAAATATGTTAATATTGAGGTTTGAGCGATGGAGATGGACAGCTAGGAACATTGGTCGCACTTGCAGATGACTGGGATTTGATTCCTAGCACCCCCATGATGGCTCTATACCTGCACCTCCAGCTCCAGGGGTTCTGACACCCTCTTCTGGTCAAACAGACTCAAGGAATTCATGTGGTGCACTTTCATACATGTAAACGTCACACATGAAATAAAAATAAAAATTAAATTCATGAACACAGGAAAAACCAAGACATAACTTTAGGCTTTTCACTCCAAGATGCTTACGAAACAGGATGCTATGTTTAAGAAGGCCCACTGAAGTCTCTAGAAGAAGACAGTACTTCTGACATAGATTCAGGAGTGACACAGCACCGATGTAGACACACACCTACAGCTAAATGGGAGAACACAGACAGTGAAGAAAGAAAAGGAGTCACGGCTTCTTTGGCTTTTCAGAGTTAGCTGGTCCTACGATTTCTGTTCATGTTACAGGCAAGCAAAAGGTACGGCATTTGCAAAGCCCAAGCCACTGAAGACTCACGTCCTCACCTTCTGTAGAAACCGCTTTTAGATGTTTTTTGATTTCACATTTAATGTGTATAAACGTGTATCTGTGTGAGTGTAAAACCACATGTGTGTAGGTGCTCCCTGGCAGCTAGAAGAAGGTGTCAGATCTGCCTGGAGTTACAGGCAGTTATAAGGCCACCTAACTGGGTGCTGGGAACCAAACTTAGGTCTTCTAGAAGACCTGCCAGCCTCCTAATCCCTGAGGCAGCTCCCTAGCTGCCTGTAGAAACACTTTATTCAAGATAATGAGGGAACAAGGTTGAAATAATCACAAGCCTCTCAAGCCTCCTTTTTGTTTTTACCCAAATTAAAACCAACCTGGTGGCAGGGGAATGTGACCAAAGTTTATTCCATAAACCTGGTTGACACTTCCTAGATGATGTCATCCTTATTTCTTTGTCCTTAAAGGAAAAGTGCTTCTCTGGAGAACAGTCTGCCTAGTTCACGAAGTCCCTTCACCATCAGTGTTAATTCACACACAAGCCTGAGAACTTGTCCTGGGCAGAGCAACTCAGACCCCAAATTCAGTGGACATACCGGGAAGACTCGAAGGGGTCACAACCATGAAGAATGGCCACGAGGAACAGATGTGCCAATCCGATACAAGGCCAAATTTCGAAGCTAAATTCCAAGGTCTAATGCCACGGGCCCCAAGCCAGAACAAATCTCTTAGCTATAATTTATGAGCTCTGCTTATGAGCTGGGCTCCATGCCAATCAATTGATACCTTTAAGAGTATACTGCCTTATTTAAACCTCAGCACCACCCGCAGAACGTGGCGGCACATGCATCTAACCACGGTGGAAACCAAGACTCCGGGACATTTAGTGATGGATTTGATCTCTACAGCCTGTGTTCTTAACCACCACACTGAACTGAATAAATTATTGATTAGCCCACAGCAAACAAAATCTTGATTCTGCGCTCTAAAACCCCCCTCTTTTCTTTCCAGTAAAAGGTTGCAAGCCTCAAAGACAATTTCTATCCCTTCCAGATGTTTTTTCTTGCTCGTTCTATGTCCTTAGAGCACTCTTGAAGCAAAAGAGAGGCAGCAATAAGAAACAAAAGCTACAGAGTCCACATCTTTTATCAGGTCCCTCTTTGGAGAAATATTTTGGGGACCAGGAAGGGGTCCCCAAAGAGGGAGTAAAGCAATGCTTATAGATGTTGTGACAACCTCAATCTGAAAAGAGTTCTGAAAGGAGGGGGGTGTTAAACACACAGTGACACATGAAATATGAAACAGTCAACAAGCCGCTTAACATGAGCAGAATAGGGCTAATGCAGACGTATGGCATGTCAGAGTATAAGGGCGGTAAGTGACTTAAACGCAGTAGCTTTCACCCACCACTTAAAGTGATAAGACATTCATTCCCAGAGATACAGCATCAAAACCAGTGATGGGGTGACCACGCCCACTGTCGCCAGAGTTGTGATACTCCAACAGAAAACCAACTGGATGTAAGGTCGGAAGAGACTATACACGGGTTTCTGGGAAATCAGGAATGCTCACACTCAACTCAACACGCACATGTGGGAAGACTGACATGGTGCCGCTGTTCTGAGCTGTGAGAAGTATGGCTTTAAAGTAAAGGCAGCTGCTTCCGGGGGTGGGGGTGTGTGAAAACAGCACACACTCACATCAGCTGCACTCAGGAGGCGTTCCCTTCCTCCTTCACTTGGGTCCTACGCCCAGCATTTAGGAACTCTCTAAATCCCTCCAACCTAAACCATCTCACCAAACCTGGGATTAAAGATGTGACTTAGAGCTGGAGAGATGGCTCAGTGGTTAAGAGCACTGAATGCTCCTCCAAAGGACCAGGGCTCAGTTCCCAGCACCCATATGGCAGTTCTTAACTGTCTGGGAACTGACACCCTTACACAGAGATGAATGCAGACAAAAACACCAACGGAGTAAAATTAAATAAAGATTAATTAAAAAAAAAAAAGATGTGGTGACTCTCCTGTTGGGATGAACTTAGCTTCATGTCTGAGCACTGTGTTTACAGTTGTGCAGTTTGACACTGTGCTAAATTAACCTGTATGCTGGCCAGCTAGGCTGGCACAACCAGACAGCTCCAGAGACAAAGAGGGTCCCTACCTCAGAGAATAAGATGGAAACTCACGGAGGAAGATACCTGATGTCAAATTGTGGCCTTGTATGTATGCATGCACCTGTGTGCGTGCACACACATACACACACACACATACACACACACACACAGAGACAAATGCATGCATACACACACAGCAGACACACTCAAAGTGCTTGGAAATTCATTTGCTAATTTTGCTATATCAGAAGACAATGAGATATTCCCTTTTCTTCCATAAGGCGAGGTTGTCCAGCCCTACAGAAGACTGTGTATGTCATGTAGCTCCTAGATCTAGACATTTAAATCATGATATCAGGTATAAACTGTATTTCTAACATAAGGGAAAACAGTTATCGAAAGTGTTAGAATGAACTATTCCACTCTCCTTGCATGCTAAATGGCAAGCATTCCATAGGACCATTCTGGTATAAGCAACCTAACTGGGCATCAGGAGTGGGGCAGGTACAGATGCACGGCCTGGACTGAGCCGGATGCCCATGTCTTAGGAAATGACAGCATGGCAGGTTCCTCGGGCAGCCCAGGGGACTCCCCTCAAACATAGGCTATCAATTCTTCCTTCACAGTTGTTCAAGACACACTGGGAGTGTTAGGATATCATCACCATTGTGGTCATTTCCACGGCTACTAGATGCCCTGAACTGGATGGAATTCCAGCAAGTATCTTCCATCAGACCTGGCAATACGGCAGAGAAGGTGGGCCTTTAAATCTTCAGTTTAAAATAAATCATGCTTCCTGATGCATGTTCTCTTTGATCTGTCACACCAATTAACTCCGTAAAGAAGACACCACAACCTGCAGACTGATTACCTTTGAGTTAACCGTGTCTGTACCTTGAAACCCCTCAGAATTTCATATAATCCAAAGATGCATCATGGGTCCGTACAATCTAGTCCAGACCTCTTCTGCAGCTTTGAGCTATGCTGCCCATCTAATCCCCACAATCCCAACATAATATAAAGTATCTTCAGCGGCCAGACCCAGTGACACATTTTACAAAATTAGCATCTCCAGGACAAAGTTTTATGAAATAGTAACAAAATTACTACCTGTCAACAGCAAAAACTCTGGCCTGAAATATAGAGATCAATTCAATTTAGGCACTGCCTACTGAGTGCTCAGAAGCCCTGAAAGTGTACCTGAGTTCGGTGTCTTAAAGGAAATAAAACTTGACAAAATTAAGTCAATAACCCTCTGTCAGTCTATGGGCATTTTGTTAAATTGCTCTATGAAACAGAAAGTCTAGAAGCTCTGATCTCAAAGATTAAATTGTACCTTTACTCTACCAATGGGTAAGTGGCCATCTGGTCTCCCAGGCACATGCTGTAAGAAGCATTAACTTACTTATGCCACTGGGGACTAGGCGGTGAGTTATTGCTCCATGCTATGTAATGTACAAGAGCGAAATTTATTAAATGACAATGAAGCAGTAATTACTAAATGGTTCCCTGGTGGCTCAAAAAGTCAGTAATTAAATACCACTTACTGCACCAGGATTGTTAGTTATTAAACGGCACTAATGGAACAGTTCATTAAATGGTACCTTGGTGTCCTGGAGGGGCATTTTCATGTGGCCTGTCATGAGCCAACACAGACCCTGGAGAAATTCAGCTGTTGCAGGGAACATGAATCATCAGACAGTAGACCACTCCAGAACAGTGTTGGCTATGCAGCTGAGCAAACATCCCATGCAGCAACCTCCCTTGGAAGTCGCTGATGTTACGGTTCACCAGGCTGCCCAACTACAAGGTCTAACAAGGCAACATCAAAGGTTGTCCCAGGGCTGGCTCAAGTGTCAATCACACCCAAAGTTCCAGGGCATCCTCTCTCAGAAGTTTCCTTTTGACATTCTAACGTGAACAAAAGACATTTATAATTGAGCCACAATCTAGCTAAAAACTAGACATCACTGAACATATCTGTATTCCTATAATTCCTGTGGTGTGCAATGCGCATGCATGTGCATGCATGTACACATGCACAACGGTTAAAATCTGCCATGTCTCTGTTGTGTCTTTGATTCTCTCCATTTGACTGGTTTCTGACTCTTGTCTTTGTTTTATCTCAGAATGTCCTCTTTACCAGCCAGCGTATCTCTTCCCTCCACACAGCAAGCCCAGGCACGTCAATCAAAATTCATTAAGAAAAATCCACTTCCCAAGATAGCTATATCTGATGATGCTAAATAATGAAAAACTCCACAGCTACGTTAAACCTACTGCTTCACATTCCAGATAAGCTTACAATGAGAACAAGTTGGTAGTGGGTTTTTTTCCTCCCAAAGCTACAGGCTCCCCAATCTTACCTGTTGTGATGAGCTATACCAGTAGACTCCATGTAGGCCCCATCTGTGTAAGTCCCAGACAAAGGGAGCATGCAACGAACGTTAATATAAAATCACTCTGGGCAGGAAAGGAGCACACCGTTGAGAAGCTTTTAAAGGAGATACGTGATATCCTTATCGTTGGATGAAAGTGTCAAATAGTTAAGCAATGAACCAGTGAACGGGTGGCAAGTGTCAGGTGACACAGGGGATGGACAAATGAGATCAAGGAGATAGAGTTCAAAGAAGGGAACAACGGGCCATTAATCACAGAGATGGGGCAGACTCTCCAGACTGAAATGCCGGGAGAGAGCATTCTAGAAGCCAGAGAAGGCCACAAAAGCAGTGTTTCCTCATAAATGCTAGAAAACACATCTTCATAGAAATTTCTTGTAAGAACTCAGCATTGGGTTAAACAATACTCATTCAATTACAGAGAACTACTGGCTACTTTTGACACCCAAAGTTCTCTTAAGTAAAGAAATAACATGAAAGTTAGAAATACCATGAAAATATGGAGTTTCAAAGACTATCCAAAGCATAGACTGAAAGAGGACACTGCTTTAATTATACAACCTTCATGGGACAATTAATTAAAGTCAACGTCAAAAGAAGGTAAGGCATGCCAGGATGACATGAAGGGATGAACTCTAGACAGACAGTTTTGGCTTTTAACTACTGGAGCTATAAAACTGTCAAAACTTTTCCCTAATCGGAACTATCTTTGAAAGGGATAAAAATAAAACCTAAATGGTTTGGGATACTTGATGGGGGCGGGGGAGGGTGTGCCAGTGTGAGTGTACGTGACAGAGGATGAGGGTGCGTGTGCCAGTGCAAGTGCACATGATGGGGGTGTGTGTGCCAGTGCAA
>JANHMN010000014.1:16934515-16968883 GCA_030674055.1 Rhabdomys pumilio | reverse complement strand
AAGTGTACATGATGGGTGTGTGTGTGCCAGTACAAGTGTACATGATGTGTGTGTGTCAGTACAAGTATACATGACAGGGTATATGCCAATGCTAGTGTACGTGTGTGTGTGTGTGTGTGTGTGTGTGTGTGTGTACATGATGGGGTCTTACAGATAGAGGTGTGTGTGTTACATGATGGGGTGGTGTGCACCACAGCACATGTGTGGAGGTGAGAGGACAACTGGTGCAACTGGTTCTATCCAGCCAGCTTTTTATGAGTTTCCAGGCCTGTGCATCCAATTCCCTTACCCACTGAGCTGTCTTACTGGCCCATCAATGGTCATTCTTTCTTTCTGTAATGAAAAGTCACTACTGTCCTAAGCCACTACTATCCTTTGGGGACTCCCAAATGGAAGCAGGTTGACCCTTTGTTTTTAGGTCTCTCAAGCATAGTAAGCCTAAACTTTAAATGCAATATTAACAAGCATAGGGTGACATCTCACAATGAACCTAGTGCACACTGAACAGCTTGCAGGTTTGTGAGCATTCTTTCCAAGTGCCTCAGTTGTTCTAAACCTCTTCAAGGCAGCCTGGCTGGTCTGTGCATCTTCCATGGAGGCAGCTTTTCTCCTGATAATCTTTCTGGTAGCTCAGCTTCCTTCTGTTTGAGGGGTACTCTCAGCTTTCATTGTTTACTCTGGTATGGAGGGGCCTAGTGAATTTGTTCAGTTTCAGGAACTTCCTGAAGCTATATTGAGCTGTTTGCCTTCCTGCTTAAGGAGCTTCCTGTAGGATGGAGAGTTTCATTCCTCAGAGGAAACAGTTACACAGCACAGATACAGCTCTAGCTTAGTATCCAGTTACTTACTGTTAAAGGGTGAAGGGGCAAAGGTCACTACCATGAGAGAACAAACAAACGAAAGAGGTATTAATCCTTTTAAGATACTAGTCTAAAATCAAACATAATCCAGCGCTCTCTCAGCAAGCATCTGTCTTGCCTTCCATGACCAGAGCCCACTAGCCCAAGGCAGCACATTTGAATAGAACTGTGAACTACAGGAAAGGCTATAATGACAGAGCTGAACAAACAAGATCCACGCAGGTTAAGGGGATGGGAGAAAAGGACCGTCAACACAGAAAGCCACTTGGACCTCAACTCTATCCACGTCTGTCTCTGAGTTCTGACAGGGTTGACCTACCCTCTTACCCTGGCCTATGAGCACTCCTGGCTTCTCTCTCCATAACCAACTTAGCAGAGTGTTAGCAGGTGATCTCAAGTCCTCTCACACCCTCCTGGATGCCTGAGCACCAGGAAAACAGACAGCTGTGAATGCCCTAAGAGGCAAGGGCATGGTGGCCAAGGACCTGCAAAGAGGCCTCAAGGCTGAAAGAGAATGAAAACAGAAATGGTTACAAATAAGGTTGGGGAAGCTGTCAAAACCAGATCACACCCCGTGAGTGTGTCTTGACAGTGAATTTGGACTTGATCCTAATGTAAGGGGAGAAACTGCAAGACGTTAAGGCAGTCACTACAGTCTGATTCATGATCTAACTTACCTGCTAATAAAGTTGAGAGTTGCTGTGTATTCGAGGGATCTTGGGGAGCTCAAACTCTAAGCATTACTGAAAATCCACAGCAACAGCTCAGGATATGCCTGCCAGAGCCACAAAGAGAGTCCTCCTAATTCCATTTCCCACACACACTAAAGCCAGGCTTCTAGAGCAAACACAGGGAAGCAACTGGCTTTACTCACTAAAAGCCAGTCTACCGTATGGTGGGCCTTTTCTGGGAAGTGAATTCCTTTCTGGATCAACAAAGTAACTCTAAGTTTTCTGTGTTTGTGTTTTCCTCCAAAGACAAAAGAGAACAGACAAAAAAATTATAATAATAGACTGGCCAGCTGTGACGGTATATATCAGTAAAGATGAGATGCTGAAGGTGCTGAGGCAGGAGGATAAGGAGTTTGCTGCTGGCCTGAGCTACACACAGTCAGTAAGAGGGCTCAACAGGTATAGACACTTACCACCCAGCCTGAGTTCAGTCTGGAGTTTAATCCAAGCAACTCACGTGGTGGAAGAGGAGAACTGAATCCCCAGTTTGACCTTTGACTTCCACATGTATGCCATGCCACATACGCACTACACATGTATGTGTGGGTGTGTATGTATATTATGTATATATGTATATTATGTATATGTATATACATATATACACAAATAAATCTAATAAAAATTATGTGAGGTCGTGCAGTATTAAAAAAATAACATTCTATTACTAACTTAAGCAAAGTTAGCTCTTGATTCACAGTAATGAATTTCCAACCATTTATTACTATCCGAACATCATTACTGTGAAGATGCTTATTCACACAGTTGTTAATGTTATGAAAATAAATAACCACCATAGCTTTTGAAAAAAAAAAAAAAGTCCCTTCAGAAATCCAAAGCAGGAAACTACGCACCACAGCAAACTGCTACAGCAGACCGGGATTGGCATCTCTCACGTGTGGACTGCCCCCTGTGAAATCAGTCCTCCAGAACTCTGAAAATATGACTGCTATTTATCCAGAGCCTTCCTGTCAGCAGTTACAGCGCTTTACAAATATCATCCTCATAATAACCCCATAAAGAGGGGTGAGTTTGCTATAAAAGTTCATTGGGCATGAAAAGTTGGCACAGCTATCCAGCAGCTTGTTCCAAAACCAATTATTAAAATTAATTTTTAACAGCAACAAAAATAATTTGACTGAAAGAGTAAGCTAATAAGCAGCGAACTACCTACCTGTGGCACATTCCCGCCACACAAAGGCTGCCTCTCCTTGCCCACATACCCAGAATTACTCCTGGGAAAATGGCCCCAGGAAAGAACGGTTGCCCGGGGCCTGGTGCCTGCAGCTCTCTGGAAAACACTGAACTTGAAGATCCCTTTGTCTCCAGTGTGCTGGGGAGATTATAGTCTAATGAAAGAAAGCTAGAGGAAGGCCATCCTTCAGAATGCCCAGTGCAGACTCACTAAGAGCCCGGGGACAGACTCACTGATCAGTGTCCCCAGTGATCTCCAATATGTGCACGTCTGCAGACAAGAAGAAACAGAGGACAAAGGCCTCCATGGCCGGGCAACTGGAGATGAAGATAACGTCTGTTCTTAGGCCCTTTCCCAGGTACACCCAAGGGGCAGAGGTCAAGCCTCCTTTTCCCACCTGCTACTTCCCTTGTTGGCTTCCTTCTGCCTCTCTTAAGCCACTGAGCACTATGGGTAAGAGATGACTAAAGCTGGTCCAGTAAGCACTTCCCAGACTCAGAACATGTGCTCATTTCTCACCCCCCATTCGGAGGTCCAGGATTATCCCATGCACCCTGGAGAGAACAAGAAGTGTCCAGGAAGGGATGCCTTTCCAGCCTTTCCACAGCTCAGCTTCACTTCTCTGCTCTGCCATCTGCTAGCCCATCATTACTTAGACTCACAGAGCCTCTGCCAGCTCTGTAGCAAGGTTCTAATCTCCGCTAGGGTGGATGGGAGATTAAACATGATAATCAATGTCCTGTGAACGACATAAAGCAGATGCTGCTAACGGTCACTGTTTCTAGTTTGCAGGAAATCAACCACCTCCCAGCATCAGCTGCTTCCATCCTTCTGTATTAGTCTCAGATTTAAACATTAAAACAGCTCAAAACGGCCATCCATCCCATTCATACTCAGAGAAAGGCCAGCCAGGCCAGTGACGTAAACCGGCTCTCAATCAAGCAGAGCTGAGATCCAAGCAGTTCACAATCTTGGGAAAGTTGTCCCACCGATGACTCAGATTTATAAGGTAGAAAACGGAGGTGGGGTGGGGGCTAGCTAATATCTCCAGCAAAGGATGCTGGGAGGACAGTGGGGAGCAGTAAGTAACTTATCTTTTTTAAACACGCCAGCAGTCGACACTTCAGAATACTTCCTTTCTTGGTCTCCAGAGAAAGCCCCATAGTACAGGGCCTTAGAAATAATGTTTGATTTGGGTGCCAATGTGGATGGCAGGGCTTACCTCCACGTTTTATTACTTTTCTAAAACTTAACTTGTGTGTACGCATAGGTGTGTATATGTGTGTTCACTGCACACATGTGACAGAGGGTGGCTTGCAGCTATTGGTCTGTTCTTTTTACCATGTGGGTTCTGAGGGTTGAACTCGGGACCTCAGCCTTAGAGGCACATGGCTTTACCCTCTGAGCCATCTCACCTGCCTGCCTTCAAGTTGAAAAGGTTCTCATATACCTGCACAGTACTGGCCTTGAGCCTACGGCCATCATCCTCAACTCCCCGGGGAAGCCAGACTGAGTCTGCTCTGCCTGAAAACTTGCAAACTGACTAAGATAAATTTCAGGTGGTTTCCTAAGAAGCAGGCCCTAGACATAAGTCTAGCTCTATCTACCTCCTCCAGCCTCCACTCGGTCTCAGGAAAATGGGAAAATGTCACCCACACTAAGCATGTGAGCCTTTGGGCAAAGCTCGCTCATTTTGAAAAAAAAAAGGATCCTCTTCCAAGCTCCATGTCTGGAATTGAAAAAGCAACGCTAAGGCAGACACAAAGGTTCCTGGCAGTGTCTGGTATACAAACTTGCTGTCACCATGGACATATAAAATAACTCTACCAGCTTCCTTATAAGTCATCAAAATGTAAAGTAATATTGCTATATATGAACTTAAAATTACCGAGTCCATGCTGACTCCACAAATATGGGCATCACCGTAGCTCATGTTGAAAAAAAGAAAAAAATAATAATGAAAAGATTTGGAACAGAAAGAGAATAAAGCATCCACACCATTTAGGGTGATGACCCAAAAGAAGTAAGCACTAGAACACCAGGGACATCCCTAGTATGGTCTTCATAGAAACCCATCAAACACACTAAGCCTCCAAGTTACTGGGAGGCTATGGAAGCAAGGAGACTTCACATAACTTCCCAGAGATCTCTTGGCTGATAAACGGCACAGCAGTCTGGCTCCTAAGCCCGGGAGTTCAGCCACTTGATCCTACCAACTTGTTTTATCTCAGCCAGTCACAGTTTATAAATCAAGATCAAGGCTGTCTCCAGCATGTGTTGCAGAAACATCTTGTCCCTCCACTGCCAGTTTACAGCAGGAACCCTGCAGGGCCAGTGTGTGTGCAGGGAGTCAGGGTTCCTAGACTCTGGTCTCCTCAGGTCTGCAGAACAGTCCCCTTCTATTTCCCAAAGCCCTGGGGGATGGCACCAGGAAGAGAGAGAGGAAAGATAGCCCTGTCCCAACCATCAGAGCAAACAGGAAAGGAGAGCCAAAGAACATCAAGATATTTAAAGTTCCTAATTATGGGCTGAGGATATAGTAATATCCTAATATACATGAAGCCCCAGGTTATGTCTACAGCAATGCACAAATCAGGTATGGTGGTGTAGCCCTGAAATCCCAGTACTTGGAAAGTAGGGGTAAAAAGACCAGAAAGTCATCCTCAGCCATATATATAGTGAGTTCAGGATACCTGGGCTTGACCTGGGGGGAAGGAGAAAAAAGGAGGGAGGAAGGGAGGGAGGGTGGGAGGGAGGGAAGAAGATAAGAGTTCTCTGGTTGCAAGTCAAAGAAAAAGCAAAGATACAAGAACTCACTTTTCCTGCAGCAAAACCTGCATCACCAAATTCATTATGAAACTAACGCAACCCAATTCTTTGGAAAGCTCTCAGGATCCAGCAACTCATAGAAAATTGTTTTCTAAAAGTAGGTTCACATATGGTAGGAATTCGTGGTCCTCAACCTGGAACGCTGGTGTGCTATCTTCCCCTCTCAAGGACTAACCCACTCAGCAATATCTGCAGACACCTCACGTGGTCCCAACTTGGGGAGCAAGGTCCTGCTTGCTGATGGAGTAGAGGCCAGAGATACAGCTACACACCCTGAAGGGCACCCACAACAAAGAATGACCCAATACAAATGTCAATAGTGTCCACCCTGAAAAATCCCCACTTCAAGGCACACACTATACCTGAACAGGGCAGCTAAGCAGGGCCACTCCAGTTCTGTCATGGTTTCTCCACTTTTGAACTGTATACTCGCAGTCAACGTTCTGGGTTAATCACACCCTGCTGTGGCTTTAAAGAAATACTTCATTTTAAAGAGATCTCTCCTATGAAAGCCTGAAGCCCCCAGTTCCCAGGATGAAGCCATTCTTTCAAGAACTCTAATTTAGGTGACCTATCCCATCAATAATACTAAAAACAAACACACAAGCATCTTTAAAGGCAGCTCCCATAGCCTGGCCCTTTGTCTCTTAAAACAATGAACTGAGATGCTTACGGATACAAGTGAAGAAGCCTAGAGTTACAAATTAACAGCAGCTTTCTCAAGCAGGCTCTCCCACCTGTCATCTCCCAGCAGGGGAACAATAGCAGCCATGACACAGACATGGCCTCATCTGACCAAACAGTACCTGGACCCCTGCCACCTGTCCTTAAGAAGACACAGGTGCCAGCCTGTACAGCCATGTGAGTACTGCCTTCCAAGCAGTCGCCCAATCTGACACACACTGCTCTGTGGCAGTCATACATGGGCTAATGCTTACACATCAGAGGCTGTGAGGCTCCCAGACAGAAAACACCATTTATAAACTCTAACATTCACCTTAGGGGAATGCCGGAACCTCATTTTTATTGGGTCTCTTCCACCACAAATTTGTAAAGCTATTTCCTATTTCCAAACATTAATTGCTATTTTCCTCTTAAAACAAGGTTTCAATGACACTGATACACAGTACATAAAACCACATTTCCCTGAGGGAAATAAATTACATTACTAGGCTGGTACATGCTGCCATGAGCAGGCCAGGCCTGTAAATGACACGTGGTATGTTGGTTCTCCCAGGACAAATGTAAACACGTCTTATCCAGGTTTAGGGCTTCATTTCACCCTTTCCAACCTAAATGTTAGACCAGAAAGTAAGCCCACAAACTCTGCTGATCACCCAGAAAGCAATTTTCCCAAGAAACACATACTCTCTAATAAATCAGACCACAGGGAAAATTTAATCTGTTAAGTGGCCACTAAGCTTAATTCACAGCAATGTACACACTCCAAAAGTCTCTTGATCCCAAAGGAAAAGGAAGGCCTGGGAAATGCCAGTTCCCAGAATCCCTGTCTCTTCTGGAGCCAGAATAAACTCAAGAGCGGCAAGACACTGCCCAGTGGCTAACATTGCCCAGCAAAGGACACTGCCCAAAGGCAGAAAGACACTGCCTACTGGCAATCTCCACTCTGACGGAAGGCAGGCAGTTCAGGACAGTAGGTAGACACAGTACATGCTACATGCCTGAAAATAGCACCAGATGACATGCTCCCTGAGGCCTGAGTAGAGAGAGAACAGTCAGCAGCTTCTGGGAAGAACCTGACCACTCAAGTCTTCAACTCTTACCTGTAAGCCTTCTGCTCTTCACTGAATCCTCCCGAGGGTTCTACAGAGCGGGCATGACTAGCCATCCTTCCAGATCATGGAACTAAGCCCTCCTTCCTGAGATCACAGAGTCTGGGATTGGGAAGTGGGGACCAAACCAGTTCTCAGAGCTGCCATGCATACATCCATCCTTCTGTCACGCATCCATCCTGACCCAGCAGAGATCTATCTATGCTCAATACAGGAAATGGGACAGCCCAAGAATTTTTTTTCCTCCAAAGATCCTGATACAGGCTTTCTAATGTTTTCTTTAGTTGATAAAATTATTTAAAGGGGGTACATAGTAAAAACCAACCAAACAAAATCAACCCTAATCCTGTGTGTGTACTCTGTAGATTCAGGTTGCTAGTTTGCTACAGTGGGTTCCAGTAAGGACCTGAGGCTATAATCTAAGACCCTTTGAGGGGCTCATAGGGCTGGATAAGAAATTTTGTCCTTTCAGGAAGACCTAATAGTTCCAGCCTTAGGAAAAGGGGAAGTGGAATGGGCTGATATATAATCAGGGATTTTATATAAGGGGAAAACATACATCATAAGAGGTCATCTAGAGAAGACACAGGGTACAGAGTATAAACGGAAGAGCACATGAGCCACACCAAGGGCCTCACTGGTTTACACTGTAAAAATAGAAGTAGACGCGGGCACGCAGACAGATGCCAGCTTTGCTTGGTTCCCACCTGCTCTATAGAAGCCCTTTCTGAGAAACTTGGATTTTACTTGGGAAGTAATGAATTGACTACTTCCTTTGTAACAAGGAATCTGTGAATTGAAAAACCAAACTTTCAACATTAATTTTTCACAGAGTTTGAATCCCTTGAATACAGAGAACCCTGTCACATCTGTAGCATTTAATTATGTAAACATACACACTATGACATAAATCCCTATTCACTTTTTCGTTGTTACAGACCCCCAAAGAGCGTGGGGCAAGGGACAGGTTTGTGCTGAAAGCCTATATACAATAACCACTTAAATAAAAAGAAGGTGCCTTCAAAGAATATGCTTTCTGTTATAAAATGTCCTCCATTGAAGCATGGGACAGTGTGTGAGGAAGCTGGGAACACCCTTCCTGGCTTTTGTTAACACTTTCAGGAACCCTGAGGAAAAGAATCAAGTTTTCTCTGCAAATGAATGACTGGGGAAAAGGTGTTTCAAGTCAACTTCCTGTCAACATACATGATTCTCAAGTCACTTCTAATTTGCTTCAGGACTATTTGAAGATCAAGTAGACAGTCACACTCCTCTTCTGAAATGCTGGTATTGCTATAACAGGGCCAGGTCACAAGCAACTACACCTCAGCACCAATGGCAGGCTCTATAAGGAGTCCAAGTCTAAACCCCAGGCCATGAGGATGGCACCACAAAAACCAAATCACTCCCCAAGGCCTAGTCTTAACCAAAAGGAAGCTAGTCACGAACGAGCAAGATGAAGTCTGTTCAAATTCCAATAACTCAGAAAACATTAATGACCCCTCTCATGGCCCCTTCTCTCTCAGATCCACCTAAGGGGACTGTAGCAAGCCTGCTAACGTCATAGCATTGAGTCCTGTGATCTACACTGTAGATCAGCCTGGCCTGTGGTTGTCAATGAGAGCTGACTGTAACTGAGCCTCAGACCCACTAGGAACTGAGCTGTCTGCTTCAACACCTGTCCTGGAGAGAAGGAAGAGGACATGCACTGGTAATAGTCAGAGAGCAGAAGGAACTGAGTGCTCCCCCTAGAGGTGACACACAAACTCCACATGAGCCTGGTCAGTTGCCTGCATCGACTTTCCATTACTTTAGCAATACCTGAGATTAGGAACTAGGAGAAAGGATTTATTTCAGCTCACAGCTTTAGAGGTCTCAATGCATTGCCATTAGCCCCATTGCTTTTGGCAAGGCAACAGGTGCTGAGAATAGCGTGTGATAGACCAAACTGTCACCTCGTGACCAACATGAGAGCGATAAGAGGAGCTGGAACCCTGGAATTCCACCCTGTCACCTCAATGACCTAAGACTCATCACTAAGCCTCACTTGTAAAGATTCCGTTTTGTCCTAGTAGCACTAAGGGTTGGGGACCAAGCCATTGACATGGGAGCCTTGGGGAAATATTCCAGACACTCGATACAGAAGCTACAAAGAAGAACTGGCCTCCAACCACAGGCACACAGTGAAATGGAAAGGTTAACTTACAGGAGCCTTAACTTGGCTGGAAGGATAGATGAGAGAGAACAGATGAAACCCACCCAGCATCATACAACGATGCATCCTTGGGTCAACAGGAATGTAAAGGTTCTTGGTTTTACAAGTTCTCTTTACCAACCACTAATGTGTAATTAATCCTCTATAGCCATTCTAAATACTGCAATTCCCTTGTACTGTCTCCATACATGTCCCCTGGTTTATGTGTTAACCAAGTTGAACAACGGAGATGAACACACAGCCAGGCTTTGGGCCTACAGGCAGTGGTGTGCCTCCCTACCACAGTGGGCCTATCACTGTGGAGTCTCAAGAACAGCTGCTGCGAGACCCGGTTTCTTGGTGGCAACCCACAACACCAAGGTTCCAGTCTGCAAACTGGGTTATGACAGCAGTGGATCCCCTATGGATAGTGTCACCCTTTTTCTGTCACTGAAGTAATCAAAGATACCTGGGAGGCTGAGGCAATGGCTCAGTTCCTAAAAGGCTTTGCCATGCAAACATGAGAACCTGAGTTCAGATTCTCAGAGCCCACATAAAAGCTGGGCATGACAGCACTGGTTTGTAATCTCAGCTCTGGGGAGGTAGAGACAAGTGGGTCCCTTGAGCTTGTCAAATCAGTAACAGGCCTAGTCTCAATAAAATAAGGCAGAGAGCAAGTGAGGAAGATACCCAATGCTGTCTGGTTTCTGTTTGCGTGCGTGCGCTTACACACACACACACACACACACACACACACACGCACACGCACACGCGCACGCGCACACGCACGCGCACACGCACACACCTTGACCTCCTGAGCACCCTGCAGCATTCTGTGCACACATATTACACTAAGTCTGATATTACAAGCAGCCCAACCCTCTGAAGACGAGTTGACTAGGCCCCAAAAGGGTATACTTAAGGATAAAGGGAAACTTCAAGCCTACTTTTCCCACATTATCCAGACTCCTCTAGGATCCCTAAGCCATGAGGCCATCGCCTCTATCCCAAGGAGACCATTCCCACAGAACCCAATGTAAATGGTCTCAGGCACACAGCACTGTGGCACATTTGCCTCCTGAGCTCCCTCAAAATTCACAACCAACTTGAAGGAGCCCATTTGATCTTATGTCATCTCAGTTTTGTAATCCGTAAATATTCTCCAGAAAGTACCTCCCTGTCTAAAAGTCACTTGGCACCACTTACATACTATAACTATGTCGCTGCACTGGATTGCTAAACAACAGACAAAGCTTCATTTATAGCAATTGTTCACCTACAAATACAAAATGAGCACCTAACACACACCAGGGGCAAAGGCAGTAAGGGGAGAAAGCAAGACAAACAAGCACCACTACCCGCCACCCTCCATGGGCTTCTGCCAAGTCATCTAGTATCTTACACTAAAATTAATGGCTTGGACCAGAAGCCCCTCCCAGACCCTCCCAGGCCCTCCCAGCCCCTCTCAGCTCTCCTATTTACCACTCTCAGTGCTGCTGCAGAGGGCTACAATACTGTAGACTGTTTCACTCCCTTGAACACAAGCTATTTTAACGCCACATTTATATAGCCTAAGCTGCAGCCATGTGACTTACCTCCAATCCTGCCAACCAGTAACAACCTGTCTTCATCCTGGAGTTTATCAGACAGAGCAGCACCTTGGCCTGGAAGACATGTCAGGCCTCTTGGCACAGGGACCCTTTTCCATGCAGGAAACCTGGTTCCTTCAGGTCACACAACTCAAGAGAAACAGGAACAGGGCAGCCAGGTTTCCTCACATGCTGCCAGGATCTGTTTACTTCTCCATCAACCCCCATCATTTCTGACACTCTGCTTCAACTTCCTAAACACAGTCAGAGAAAAAGCTTTCAAGGGCCCCCAATGTACAGCCAACTTCTGATGAGATGCAGTCATGAAGGGAGAGCCTAACACAGAGACAAAGCAAGCAGAAGCTCACCTCCAAGGCCTGCAGAGCTAATGCACGTGACCAAGACTCATGAGACAAGGAAGCTTGCCCGCTCTACCCTCACCGAGCAGTCCCTTCATGTCAGGAAAACATCTGGCCACTGTCTCACTGTCTAGGAGCTCCCAAGGACACTGTGTCCACCAGACAGAAAAATGTCTGCACCCCCCATTGCCAACCTGCAGGGCTTCCATCAACTATGTCAACAGAGAGCCAAGCTCCAGTTGAATTCGTTCAATGGTGGTTCCTGGTTTCTAATTAGTGCACTACCTATTTTCTCAGCGCTAACCCCACAACAATTAACAGGAGTGGCCACAGTTGAAGAGGACACTCTAAAAACAATCAGATCCGAGACAGCAAGAATGTACCTGAGGCCCATGAGGAGGTGCCCACTGCTCTGCTTAGAAGTGTATCAGACATACTGACAGCCTTTCCTGCCACCCCTAGCTCATCTCCTCGCCCCTCTCCCTGCCCCTTGGTCACCATGAATCTCCTTAGAAGAAGGCGAGCTGCCTTGGGGAACGGTGCCAGCTGCTGGCTGGCACAGAGAACTGTCCACTGGCCACCATTCCCTTTCCCCCTCTCTTTGAAGAATTCATAATGCTCTCTCCTCTTCTCTGTTTCTTCTACTGATGATTCAGAGGAATAATCTGAAGTCAGAGGCTTGCAGACACACTGTCCTCTGAAAGTGTGGAGAGGGGGCTCTCGACCACCTACTAGGGCCCATTAGAAGCAACAGATAAAGAAGACGCAATGTAAACAAATTGGCCCTCACCGCTCCAGTAAGGCCCCACCATGTGGGTCAAGACTTCAAACAAGCTTAGTTGAAAGGTCTGTGGTGGGTAACCAACGCGCTCTGGACTGATCAAGTCCATTTAGAGGTAAAGGACACACCTGCAGGATTTAGTTTCAGCTCCTGTCATGTTCCCGAAGTCATCCATCAAGATGACAGTCATTACTAGCCTCTAACTGACATTTCTGCCCACCGTGCCCTGACTGGTCTGATAGTTTCCAAGCCTCCACGGCTCTACGGGGACCCAGCTCTAGATTCACATGAGGGAAATGACAGCCTTGGGAAGCTCTGTGGCCTCCTCAAATGCCATCTCGCTATGATAGAGATCGCAAAGGGCCTAATGAAATTACCTCTCTTTTTATTCTTCAGTAATAGCCACAAAATTAGATGAAATGACCCCTGCTTCTCTCCCTTAAGCCTTCTTTATTGCTTTCAACCCTGATTCTCTATCCTTTACATGGATCTGAGACCCTGAAGACCCACGGGCCAATGGGATTAGTAACTGATGGCTTCGTCCCCTCAGTGGCTCTCCAGGGGGAGCCTCTCCTTCCCCCAGGTGGGGTCACCATCAGTTCAATCTTCATGCTTCAGAGACATCCCCTTTGAACAATTTCAAATGTTTCTCCACCCGGCCTGGTGTTCTGCCCACGAGCACAGCAGTCCCTTCTCACACAGAGCATTGGCGTCAACTCAGCCAGAAAGGCCAAGGCAAGAAGGGTCAGGGTGGTTAATTGTCCACCAGGCAACAACACAGCCCCCCTAGAGGCAGCACCTCGGGAGAGCTGATTGCCCCCATAAACTGCAAGTATACTTTGAACGCAGGGACCAGGAGAAAGAGAAATATTTTCCCCAGCCTGCTGGGCTGAGATGGGACTTTCAACTCTCTCTTCTCTTTCTCTTCCTCAGATTGCAACCACAAGGGAAAGAACCTTGTTGGTGGGTGTGGACACCAGAGCCACCCGTGGGGAAACCAAAGGAAGGAGTCACAAATGTCAGCATGGCTCCTGGGACTGCCTGAGGCTTCTCTGCTTTGAAGAGTCATCTAAGACCATCCCAGGGCGACACAAAACCACACAATAGAAAAATGACCTCTGCTCTACAAGGAAAAAGTGCACAAAATGTAAGGAATTGACTCCTTGTCACTGAAGAAGACAGGGGAAAGCTATTATTTCAGGATGGGGGTCTTTCTCAAATGTTTCATGACTCCAGATAAAAATTATGAGCTAGTTATCCAAAGGGCCTCTTTCCAACTCAGGTCCACAATCTTAAAAGACCCTAAAGAGAAGGGGAGAGCCGATTCCTAGCTGAAAGAGGCCGTGAGGTAAGGAGAGCAACAACCTTAAGTCTTCTCTAAAGCCAAATGCTGAACACAGTCCACTGGAAATCGACCTTTCCTGGAAACAAGTATCTGCAAATCTCTCAAGTCAACAACAGAACCCAACAGTGGGGAAGACAACCAGCCAAAAATTACAGCTGACAAGCTACCTCATCCAACAAAAAGTGCTCCTAAATTATGCACTGATCCTTATCTGGAAATGGAGGCAGAGAGACTTTCCAGAGATATCAATCTGAGAGCCGGCTCTGCCCTGCTACTTGAAAGGCTATTTGGGAGCTTCCTCTATAAGAACCTATGTCTTAAAAATCAATCAATCAATCAATCAATCAATCTATCAAAAGCTAAAGTAGAGTCAGCAAATGACTCAGCAAGTTAAGGTACTTGATTCCATACCTGACCGTCTGAGGTCAATTTTCAAGACCCAGATGGTAGACAGTAGACTTCTAAAGGTTCATGTTCCTCCCCCACCAAAACCCCCCACACAAAATGTAAAACACAATAAAAACTGTGAAGCCCGGTTGTGGAAAGGGATACAGTTTAGGTGTGTGTGTGTGTGTGTGTGTGTGTGTGTATGCGTTTGCATAAATGTATGTGTGTGTTGGTACCTCCCAGACATCATTTCAGCATTAAAAGAAACTGTCAATCAGAGCCCATACATTAGCCCAAGACTAGTAGGTTAAATGTTGTAGCCACTGACTGCAGTGGCTTTGATGTTTCCAAACTCCTCTCCTGGAAGGGGTCCACACTACAGTGCCCTTGAATCAATGCATGGGAAGGAACAGCTGTCTGAGTAACACACAGACCCAGTGTGTTTGACTAGCTTAGCACCCTCAGACCAGCTCTTAGAACGCTTTCACTGAATGAAAGAATAGCATCATCTCCATACAAGATCAAACCACACAGGACAAGCTCAGAAACTCCAAGGAAATTAAGGAACCAGGTATATTACCTGACCTTTCTAATTAGGATAATGTGAGGTGGTCAAGATTCAACTAGTGATGTCTATTAAGTGACCAGGTCACTACGTGACCAGCCCTGTGAGAAAGGGATCCCAATTATGTGAGGGTGAGACCTATTTTGATGTTTTTAAGGTTTTAATTTAAAAAAAAAAACTTTATTTATATTATGTATGTGAGTTAATCTCTTCAGACATAACAGAAGAGGGCATCAGATCCCATTATAGATGGTTGTGAACCACCATGTGGTTGCTGGGAATTGAACTCAGGACCTCTGGCAGAGCAGTCAGTCCTCTTAACTGCTGAGCCATCTCTCCAGCCCGGTTTTAATTTTTTTAACCACATGTACATGCATGGGGCAGTGCACATGAGCTCACTGCCTGCAGAGGCCAGAAAAGAGTATCAGACCCAGGAGCCAAAGTTACAGGCAGTTGTGTGCTGCTCCTTGTAGGCGCTGGGAATCAGACCTCAGTCCTCTGCAAGAGAAGGGCACACTCTTAGCTCCTTGACCTCTCCAGCCTTGGTTGGTTTGTTTGGTTTTTGTTTCCTGGCTTGCCAAGAATCTTAATGAACAAAACAGGACTCTCTGAAAGCTGAGACCCTCACAGATGCTTTCTGCTCACTGTCACTCCCCATGTGCCACCAAGGGTAGAGACCAGGCCCCACAAAGGCCCCACCCATATGGCTTCTTTAGGGACTTTACAGTACAAATATTTAACAATATCTCAAGTTCCAAAGATGCCCAAACCTCACTCCAATAACACCTGGACCTTCTCATTTCAATTTATTTTCTGGGTATATTTTCAAATGTAATAGATAAATACTATACAGTGACTGGAAATTTCCAGGCAATAGTGAAATCTTTATTCTCTTCAGACCCTAGAAAACATTAGAACCATGGAGAGGGGAGCTGAGAGTCAAATTTTGTCACTGCCGTGTCTTTCACTAACTTCTCTTTGGGGTGAGGCCCTGGGGACATGACTGCTCTGTTACAGCAGCCTCTCAGTGGCCAGGCAGCTCAGCATGCTGGGAAAAGCACCCACAGAACCAAACAGACAACTCCTGTCTCTGGGCCCATGCAGCACACACCCAGCACAACAACTAGAATAGCTGGACAGTGAGCTGAGCCCCTGCAAGAGCAGGATGAGAGGACAGGATGAAGGGGAAAAAACCTCAAGGTCATGCTCCCCTTCATGGTGACAGCCTTAGGTTACATTTAAGCACCACTCCCATGATTCAGTGCAAAAGTGGTATCCAAAGCATAAACGACACTTGGATCAAGACTGACCATAAAGAGAGTGAGTGGACCATTCAGTTTCCAGGGAATGGCCACCCATCACAGCCACTCGTGTGACTGACCTGAAGGACCTCACTGTGCACCACAGGTCCACTGGTACTGTATGAACAGTGGGGATACCCAGAGCACATCCCTGCCCATGGAACCTTTGCATCGTGCAGTTCAGAGGCCTCTGGCTCTGCCACACACACACACACACACACACACACACACACACACACACACACACGCGCGCGCGCGCGCCCTGTACTGCCCACTCTTCCTGTTACATCCACCCCAATCCCACCACACCAACTAGCTCCCACTTCACACGTTTCCCAGGCTGACGTGGCCCTTAGGGTACAGTCAAGATGTATCTTGATCTTGCATCTGTAGAAGCGGAGGCTAGTGGTGTTCTAATGACAGACAAAGCTGCTGCCTTAATCATCCAGCTCTCTCAACTCAGACCCCAGCTGGTCCATGAAGGATGGGGGCCTTTGACGTCCATTTCTGTCCTCCTCTTACTTCAGTGGGAGTTGCTCATCATCTCGAGGGTCTGGGCCAAAGCAGGGGGGTGTGGGGAAACTCAGCAATGGGACAGCCTTCAAAGCCTGCAGAGGCCCAAAGTTCACAACCAGTTACCTCCATAATGGCCCCTGCCCCCATCCCAGGAAGCACTTTGTAATCAGAGTCCATTCCTAAATGTTCCTAGGCTTTGGGGAAGTGACTTCTAACACTACTGACAAAGAGCTCTCTGGTTTGGTGCCATTAAAGTTATCAGCCTCTTCATAAGGACAAGTGTGTCAAAAAGGAAAACAAAAGGCAGATCCACTGGGACTGAACAACTCTTCACAAACTGGAGGGGGAAGCAGGTGAGGCTGGCCCAACCAAAGCCGGGCTAATATCAAAGGCTCCGCCTGATTCTAAAAGCCTTTTAGAAGCTTTGCTTACAAGCTGTGGATTCTTAGGATCAAATCCAAAACTATAGGTCAGAAGGGGGTTGGGGGGGGGGGGGGGGGGAATGCAAATACCTAGCCAGCACCCGACAGAGCCCAGCAAGGTTCAGAAAAAAGCTCCAGAGAAACAATTGGCAACGTTTTAAATGCTTTGTGAGCAGTAACCTCAAAGTTACAGGGTGTGTCGGAGAAAACGCAGGTATAATTGTAGGAAGTCAGAGTCTTCTTTATCTGAAGTATGCACAAACAGCACACAATGTGATGTATGTAGCCAGAACCAAGCCACTCTCAACAGCCATATTGTACCACAAAGACCCCATTAACTCCCCTGCCCTACCTTAAGGACAATTCCCACACAGCTGTTCCTGGCAGCCCCCAGGGCCCCAAAGAAAAGCTTCCAGGCCCTCAATTCCTTGCCTGTAAAAGCCAGCTTTAAGAGCAGGCAGTTTCCAGCCAGACTCCACAAGCTCCTGGCAGGCAAGGTTCAGCCTTTAAGGGCTTCAGCTTAGCCCCACCAGGTAAGTGACAGCAGCACCAAGAAAACTTGCTAGAAATGCAGACAATCTCAGGCCCCACTGTGCCTGCTGGGCCACGGTATATTTCCACAAGACTCAGTGACCCTCAAAAAGAGCAGTATATTTCAGCAAGACTCAGTGACCCCAAGAAGGGCCACTTGAAGGGACAAGAGCATCATGGGGAGGTTTATACCCCCAGTTTTCCCACCCTCGCCCCTGTGGAATCTCAGCCCACGCAGCTCTCCCAGTTCCTCCAGGCCTCTACTATTCCTCGGCTCTTCCTAAGGCTTGTCAGTCCAGCTTTGTCTAGGGCCAAATCACCATCAGCAGGACCCAAGGACAAGATGGCACTCCGGAGACTGTTAGGGAGTTAAAAAGGGTCAGGAAATGCCACCCGTCATTCACACTCGAATCTGCCTCCCTGAGGAGGCAGAAACACAGGCCCATGTCCATAAATCAGCAGAGACAATCCAAAATCAAACAATGCCGTGGAATGCTGGGTCTTGGTTCCAGCACAATGTTAATGAGGCTGAGGTCACGGGTATGATTAGCTTCCTCTGTATCTTGGCAGAGACTTCAGCCCTCTGCCATCAGGCTGCCTGCGCGGGAAAGCTGATGTCCCCTGGGTCACTAAGAGGACTTCAGTGGAATGACAGGGACAGCTCAGCAGCACCAATGAAGGCCTCAAAAGACCTCGGTGACCAATGAGCAAGGCTCACTGAGGAAACACAACAGGCCTGAGGGAGGAAAGACTTGAAAGATGACCAGGTCAGACCAATTATCAGCACAGGCTGGGCAAGCCAGAACGAGAGAACTCAAGATTTACGAGATGAAACGGAAAGTCTTGTGGCGGAGATTTTTAAAACTTCACTTTATTTTTTTGGTAATTTCATACCACGAATACAGTGCATTTAGATCATAACTCATTGGCGGGTTTTTATTTTTTAATGAAATATATGTATCTGAATTGAAAGGAAGCTAACTTGGTGACAGTTCAAAATGTGTTTCTTAATGTTTTCATTCATGGAAACTCTGTTGATAACGGTGCCCGGTGACAAGGCCAGTGTTTTCTTAGAGTCTGTGAATCTCCTTGCCAAAGTTGTCCTGCCACAGTAGTGTAGCTCAGACAATCAGCTGTCCTAACCAGCCCTGGTCGCCAGGCACACAAGGTACACACAGAGCCCTCACTGCTTCCACCGTCCACAGCACTTGCATACTAATTAATAACTGTGGCCTCCTTACCCATATTGTCTGCACCAACAGTTCTTCTTGGTTATGTATCACAAATTAAGTATTCCACACACCCAGTTTGTCTCTTCTGACAACACTCTTCCTCCACCAACTGAGAGAAAAGAGATGGACCCATGGGTAAACTGGGGAAAACCACATGAGCAGACCCTAGGCATGCCCACGTAGCCAATAATGTTCCGATGAAGCCTGACTTACAGACCCCTAGTAAGTATGTCTGTTGTGCCCCACCACAGTGTGGATCCACACAGCCTCCACTGCAGGGAGGATGGTGAGGAAGGATGAAGTTACGAATGTCCTCTGATGGGCCTCACTGGGTGGGATCATCTTTAAGGATGGACTATTGGCCGGTTCCGTGAAAAGGACATGATTTGAACTGATTTTCAAAGTCAGGAGCCATGTTTCTCCAGAGTGTGTGGTGTGTTTAGTACACAGACAGCAGGCCTTTATAAATACAAAACATCGCTCTCCTTCAATGGATGATTATTCGGTTCCTAAATCTTGATCACTATGGGACAGAGGGGGGAAAACCCAACTTCTTAAGAAGTTGTTTTGGCTGGCCAGACAGTGGTGGCATATGCCTTTAATCCCAGCATTTGGGAGGCAGAGGCAGATGGATTTCTGAGTTTGAGGCCAGCCTGGTCTACAGAGTGAGTTCCAGGACAGCCAGGGCTACACAGAGAAACAAACAAAAAAAAAAAAAAAAAAAAAACAAAGGAGAAGGAAAAGGAGGAGGAGGAGGAGGAAGAGGAGGAGGAGGCGGCTGTTGGTTGTTGTTTTGGCCACTTATCTGCAGATAATGGAGGCTACTGTCAACACAGTCAGGGCCTTCCTCAACCACCCAGCTCGGCTCTCTGCTGCCTCTGCAGTGCTGGAAAACAACTTCATATCAGCCCAATGTGGCCTGCCCAAAAGAAAGGAAGCCTGAACTCCAGGTGCCCCTGACAGGCCAGCTCTGCAGGAAAGAAAGAAAACACTGAACAATACAATCAGCAGAGGAAAAGGAACCCCTCTGAACTTTCCAGGCATGTGGGAAGCTTGTTGCGAAAGCTATTTCAGAACCCTCTGCTGCTTCAGGTTCTGCTGAAAACAGCAATTCCAACACCACCCCCAAATCCCTAACTTGCCCCAAAAGTACTTACGGCAGGGCTTTTTATCTATTAGACAGAAATATCAAGATAACCAGTTAAAACTCCAGCCTATATCCTTCCAACCCAGTGGAGCAAGGGAAGCGAGGTGCCAAACTGGTTACACAGACTGACAATGATTCATCAGGCCCCCTGAACTTCGCTTAACTCCAGAGCACTGAGAGCAGCCACAGTTGTGCGCAGGTCACACGGCATGCCTGCGATCCGGCAAGCAGTCATGGGATCAACTTGGCACACTTTCAACGATTCCACAAATGAATGAGATTTAAATTAACAGCAAAAACCCCCGCCCCCCAAGGCCAGAAAGCAACACTACCCTACTTGGGGGCGGGGCATGGGGGCGGGGCGTTGATATGTGCGCTCCCCTCCACAGCATGAGATGTGAAGAACCCTGGCACTGCCAGTAAGGAAAGCAGAAAAGGTTGAGGAGAACAGGTGTGCAGAGCAGGCACAACAGATGCAACAGGTGCCTGCACATCTGTAACAGGTGCCCGAGGCAATCCACAGCCATCCCACGACAGAGGACTGGGTCACGTGACTTCCTGTATTAGCCAATCCACTAAGCTGCAGCCTGGTTGTGCCTAGCTGAAATTCTCCTTATGAAGAAAGTAGAAGAACTGTTATTTTCTGCTACTATTACCTCAATAATGCTGAATAGTAGTCCTCAGGAGTAATATAAAATACCCATTGCTCTTCATTTAAGGGTTATAACCATAGCCCAGTACAAGTATAAACCACATGAAGCTTTTAAAAGTCTTATTAAACCTAATAAGTTCACCCCTAAATAAACAGCTCTGAAATCCTCTTTGTGTTTCACAGAAATAAATATTTTATCAGTGTCAATAAAAACAACCTAGTCAATAAGATGTGGTATTAAATCAAAATCAGAACAAACCCACATGAAGAATAGTAAAAATATACCAAGGGTCACCTTTCTGGCCAGCCAAACCTCAAAGCAGAACCTGGGTATTTCTCTTGACCCCATGGTTTAAGGTTAAACTAAGAAAACATGCAGATAACATACCTTTCAAATTATGTTCAGGGTAGTGTAGACGTGCACAAAACTAACTTATCTTCTTAACTAGTGATGGTCAGTATGCCCACTCTGCACTCACACGTGTGCGTGTGTGTGCGTGTGTGTGCATGTGTGTGCGCGTGTGTGTGCGTGTGTGTGCGCGCGTGTGTGTGCGCGTGTGTGCGCGTGCGTGCGTGTGCGTGTGTGTGTGTGCGTGTGTGTGCGTGTGTGTGTGTGTGTGTGTGTGTGTGTGTAAGACTGTTCAGGTTGCTATTAACAAAATCTATAGACCAGGTGCTCTAAAGAAATACACACTACTTCCTCATTGTGTCCTCAGAATAAAAGAGCCCAAGCTCTCATAAGGTTATTTACCAACCTTAGAACGGGGACCCCCACTCAGTACCTCAATGAAACCTATGCCCTTCTTCAAGGGTGTCTGGCTTCAACATCTGAATACAGGAAAACGCAAACATCTATGACACATGTATGCAGGTTCAGCATCCATTTCATTAGCCAGACATCCTCTCTCCCAAACATGCTCAAAACCATTCTGTGTATCACATGAATTCCAGTTCAAAGCAACAGACCCTACCAAGTCTGCCGGATAGCATCTGAATGAGCTTGGCCGCTGAGGCCAAGGGTCAGGAGTCTAATTACTCCCACTTGGGCCTGTTGAAAGGAGACAAAATTTCAAAATCTTCAGTCACAAGGACACAAATGACTCTCACCTGCAGCACTAAAAAGATATTACCTGAAGGGCAGTGTGGATGAATGAATGAATGAATGAATGAATGAATGAATGAATGAATGAATGAGTTGACATACTCCCAAAATTAGAAGGAGCAACACAGGGTACAGTCACCTGATGAAGAAATATTGCTTTGTTAAGAAAGTCTTTGCTTACTCTGCTCTAACTGTCCAGGCAAGGGAGGGAGGTTGCAGCCTGTAGCCATGTGACACTACTGTGTCACACTCTTTTGGCATCTCTTTAGAAATTCAACTTCTCTTCCCGTCTCTGCACCCAAATACTAGGCTGCACATCTCTCTGGAAGGCCAAAATTCGATTTTTCATTACAAGTAAACTCAAAACTCAAAAACTGCCTTTTGTCATCTGTCTCCAATTGGGGTCCTCACAAGTGCTCCCTCCCAGAGGGGCCCCAGTCCCCAGGGATTCTATGTAGGGAAAGCCCACCCAGGGAGATAAACAGGTAGCAGGATCATTATCTCCCAGGTTCTCTTTGCCCCTCTGCCCTGCTGCCAGGATTCTTGCACTATAGCACTGGCTGGCTGCCTTGTCCCCTGCCTACCCCACGGCCATGGAACTCCTTAAAATCACAATGTGACTTCAGCATCCGTCCCACAGGAGAAGCTTTAAAGATATCTGCTGAATGACAGGATACATGAGTGGGCAGATGAGTAAGCTGGCACTGTAACACACACACACACACACACACACACACACACGCACACACACGCACACACACACAGAAGAACACAAAGGCACAGTTCCCCTTTTCAAGAAATACTGTTTAGTTAAGGATGTCTATGGAATAAATTCTGGAACTTTGTCATTTACAGATCACTTGTATCTTTCTAAGATTAGTGAGCTTTGACTATAACATTGATTTTAGCATTCTTGGGCAGTGTTTATAAAGCCCACCACTAAAGGTTTTAAAATTGTGTTTTCTTTCCAAATAGAATGTGGATATTTCTGTTGATGGGATACAGGACCTGAGGACCTGCTACTGCAAAGAATCTGGAAGGATGAGCCCACTTGGCTCCAACTCTTGAAGACCCCCACACTGCCCTACAAACTCCCTGGAAGAGATGGCCCAGAAAAGGCTTACCACAAGAGGCCAAGGGGAGGAGGAGGAAGGCTGGAGAGATGGCTCAGCAGTTAAGAACACCTACTGCTCTTCCAGAGGTTCTGAGTTCAGTTCTCAGCAACCACTGGGTGACTTACAACCATCTGTAATGAGATCTGATGCCCTCTTCTGGTGTGTCTGAAGACAGCTACAATGTACTCATATATATGAAACTTAAAAATAAAAAGGTGACATAAATTAAAAAGAGATCAAAAGGATCTAGCCTGAAAGTTCTAGAAAGAGTGGGTGTTTCTAGATGTGAATTGTCACTCAGCCTGAAAATTAGGTACTCTTGCATCCCCTTTATCCCAGGGACTCAGGAGTGCTGACAAGCCTTAATGTTTTCTGAGCATTTCCTGTTCGTGGGGACCATCCAAACTCGAACAAACACACCAGTTAACCTTCCAGAGACACTCATGAGAACCCTCACAACCATTACCAATTTTTAAAAATATTTTATTATTATTAGCCTTTTAATTTTGTGTACATTTGTGCCCGTCTATGGGTTTGTGCTTAGGAATTGCAGTGCCGGCCGAGACCAGAAGAGGGTATCTGATCCGTAAGAGCCTGGGTTGTAGGCAATTATGAGCTACCCGACACGGGTGGTGGCAATCAAACTCAGTCCCCTAGAAGAGAAACAAGCACTACTGCAGAGCAACCTCTGAGATTTATTTGTGCATGTGTCTAAGTGTATGCACACATGCATGTGTAAGTGGCAGAGGAGGCCAGAAGAGGGCATGGAATCCCTCAGAGCTGGAGTTACAGGCATTTGTAAGCCACCTGATTCGAGTATTGGGCTTAGAACCCCAGTTCTCAAGAGAGAGCAACAAGAGCTCTTAACACCAGAGCCATGATCCCAGCCCCCACTACCATGAGACAGACACAGAGGCCAGAGCCGAGAACGAGAACAGAGCTTGCTAAATATTCACATAGGTTATACACAATGGGGACTCAACAGACTCAATCTGAGTCTCCTGAAAACCTTTTTAAGATTTATTTTTAATTATGTCTAGTGTGTGCCTGCATCTGGGTATGTGCACGAGTGCAAGTGCCTGTGGAAGTCAGAGGCATTGGATCCCCAGGAGCTAGAGTGGCAGACAGTTGGGAGCTGCTCTCAACCACTGAGTCATCTTTCCAGCCCACATGACTCTCCTAAATTTTAATCCTCCTATGTTGGCAATTCTCTGCAGTAAAGATACAGAAAATGAACATTTTTGCAAGGAAGCACTTGTGTGCACGCACAAGCAAGCATGCAAGCGCACACACACACACACACACACACACACACACACACACACACACACAAAGTTTTCTATCCACTGTTTTGTAACTATCTCCTGCTGTAGACATTTCCTGCTTTGCTCAACCCCTGCTTGCAACAAAATCTGAGCCCATGTCTCTGGTGTTAGCAGGTGCTATCAATTCTGAGCCATGCACAGGGATAAACAGCTTTTTGCTCCCAGAAGGCACTGCTTTGCTCTTATCTACAAAGATCCTTTCTTCCTTCAGACAAATGATTGGTTCATGTATCATGACTCAAATTATATTCACAAATGTTCATTTGCGGTGTAATCATTCTTCCTAACAGGACTGGTTCAAGACAAATGAGCAGCCCCCTCCCCACCCTCTTGAAGCTTACACTCCCGCCATAAAGTGCTACCCTGTCACAGACCACGAGCCAGACTGCTCTGTGTGACCTCGTGGAGGCAACTCTATTATAAAATAAGATGTTGTCTTGTATTGCTTTAAATCTTTTAAGTATTCTTTCATCAGAATCAGATTTTCCAATATAGGCTAACCCTACTAGCCTGATTGCAGAGAGAGATGTTCATCTTCCCTGTCTTTAAAATATTTAACCATCGCACATGTGGCCTCTATCTCTTAATTTGAAAGGGAGTTTTAAAAGTGATTAGGAGAGCATCAGAAGGAGCAAGACAAATGATCCTTCATCCCATCCTCTCTTCAAGCTGGGCGGGAAGAGTGTTCAGAGAATGAAAGTCCCTTCGAAGGAACTCTGGTTTAGTCACCCACACCTTGCCGCCCGCCCTCTGGCTCCAACACACACTCGCCGGCAATGGCTCCACTTTTCCATATGGGTCACCAGCTGTAATCTACAAGCACAAAAACAATCACGGCACAGAATACAGGAAACTGCCCGGAGGGAGGCGGGGAGTGAGGTAGGGTGTGAGGATGAAAGTCTTTGCCTTTCACTCACTCCCCGCGTACTTCCATAGAAACTCCTGAACCTCCTGAAATAACAGAAAAGTTGAGCCGGCTTGGAGAAAATCTTTTCGCTTTTCTCAGTTCAGAGAGCACGAGACCGCGAATAGACAGAGAGAGAAGCGCGGCCGGGTGGGGGTAGGGACTGCATACAAACCCATCTCCCCGAGTCCTTCATCCACCCCAGATGTGGTGTTCCCCCACTCCCCACCCACCTCCTCTTCAGCCCTCACCCCTCTGCACCGGCCACAAAAATGCAGCTCAGGTCTGAGATGCAGCTGAGATCTGTGGCCGGTGAGACCCACGCGGCACGGACCGGAGCTGGCGGGGACCTCTACAGCTCCCCGAGAAAACGCGCTTCCAGGCTCAACTTCTTCCACGTCTACGGCCGGACCGCGCTGCAGCGGCTCCTTCCCGCCCCGGCACCCGCCGCCTGTCCCTCCGCGCCCCCCGTGCGCTGTCGGGGACCGGCCCCCTCCCGGTCTCCCCGCGCAGCGCCTACCTGGCCAGGGCAGCAGCCTTCCCCAGCCGGGGCTCTGCGTGCCGCCTCCTCGCTGCAGCCTCGGTCTGGCCCCGGCGGACCCGCAGGGGCGAGGGCGGGAGCAGACGAGGGTCGGCGGCGCCGGGGCGGAGGCCGAGGGGCGGGCGCAGCGGGAGGAGGCGGCCGAACCTCGCAGCCCAGGCCGGCCGCTGCCACTCAGCATCCCCGCCTCTGGCCGCCGCGCGGGGAGGGGTCGGCGAAGCCCGGCCTCCGGGGGGGAGGGTCCTGCAGGGCCCGGAGGGTTTGGGCGACGCGAGGTCCCCGCGAAGGGGTCCCGGAGCCCAGCGGGGTCCCCTCCCCACGCACTTTGGAGCCGGCGGGACGGGAAGAACGTCGGTCCGCGGCCCAGGAGAACCGCAAGCTGGAGAGAGGCTGGAGGCACAAGTTTACAGGTCCTGCTGTCTACTTAGGAAAACTGCACATTTTCACAGAGTATTCCCAGCTTGGATGCTTGGGTCCAGACATCCTCCAGGCACTCCGGATACACTTTCCAATCGATATCATGAATATCGAAGGCGTTTTAGTCCGTGTGAAAGGGATCCAGAGAGACGACCCACCAAATCCTCTCACCACCGCCCCCACGGGTAGGAGCAACGGACAGAGTCAAATAGCCAGAGGCTGAATTGTCTGAATTCATTGTGTAAGGACGGAACCCAGACAAGAACACCTCCCTTTGTCTCCAGCCACCCCCTTCCGTCAAATTTGCTTCAGTCCCCAAACTCTCAGACATTTGTCTATCCACCGATGTACAGACACAGTCAATCTGGGTTTCCTCACTTCCCCCTGGCCCTCCCCCCACCCTTCCCCTCCCCCACCCCCACTTCCACCCCCACCCAGCAGTTTGCATGTGCTCTTTGCTCTTGAAGTCCTTGCACTTGACCTGTCAGCTTCAGTGGTCCCCTCTTGCTTTTGAAACATCTCTGGCTGCTGGCACTGCACCTATCTGCACAGCCTTACATGGTTAATGGCTCTAGAACACGACTCAGCAGGCCACTTCCTCTATGAGAAGGTATCTGAGGCATTTTACCAGGAATAATAATAATAATAATAATAATAATAATAATAATAATAATAATAATAATAATAATATCTTGAGTTCTTTTCAGTAATAACTCCATTATTGAAAACCATATCCCACAGCTGCCCCGTGCACTGTGTTGTAGATAGCATAAATTAAGTCATCCGCGACTGCAGATCTGTGGAGAAAACATACAAATAAAGTGGCAGTTGGGATGCTTCACCAGCTGCAAGCACAAGTGCATCACGTTGCTGGTCCTCAGTCCAGGTGGGATCCTACCCATGCCCATCTCCGCACTGGTTACTGTTGCTGTTCCCAGGACGTCTCCCACGGTTGAATACCAGTGGCGGGAAAGCTTTCTGGAAGACGGTCTACAAGAGTGTTAAGTGTTCTTTCTGTTTTGCTTAAATCACATGCTAGAATTAACAAGAGAGCTTACAGGGTTAAGAATAAATTTAAAAATCTACATAGTATTGCAATCAGAGAGTTAAAAAAAAACAGCAAACATTCAAAAGAACATACTGAGTTTATAAACTGTGTTAAATTTTACAGTAAATATTACAGTAAATACAAGACAATGGAGGTAATTATGGAGAGTTGTCTGAGGTCAATCAGCTGAGAAGAAACCCAAAACAAATTGTAGAAACAGAAACCTTTGCCTTGTACCCTCTTCCTATGAGCCCTCCCAGGTTATCACTCATGGCTGAACGAATCAAGGAACACAGAACAGATAAACACTATACTGTATATTCACAACACCTTCCCAGTCCCACCCCCCACCCCCACTCCCACCCCCTCATCCCCCCAGCCCTCCATCCCCCCACCTCCTGCTCAGGCAGCTGCTGTCCATTGGTGGTACCAAATGTTCCAGGAACATTTGAATCTGAAGCAGCACTGCTACCTCCATTTTATTAGAAGCCTTCCCTATGTAGAAGCAGTTATGGATGAGGTCATTTGTTACGCTTTGCAGAGACATCCTTGTGAGTCCATGGCCCTATGCGTACAGAGTAGATAGCACTGTGTTCCACACGTCTGTTGAACTGTTATCTACGGCTTATGACAGAGGCTATTGCAAGCACGGAGACACATCAGTGAAAGGGAAGCAAAAATGGCTTCCCTTGTGAATTGTGAGTACTTGACGGACACATCACTAGTTGTTTTGTGTCATTTGGTGGTATCATATGTATTTAGCTTGAGTTGTTGCCTCATCTATGTTTCAGTTTCTTTGAAGTGCACAGTCTATAGCTTACAAACTCTGCCCTCACATCTCCCGCAGTGCTGGCGCATAAATACCCATTGGGATGTATAAACTAAGGTGTTTGTGCCCAGTTGACTGGGTTGTGGTTCAACTCACAGAAGAACCACCTGGGAAATAAAATACTGTTTTGTTTTTGTTGTTGTTTGTTTGCTTGCTTGCTTTCTCTCACAACTATGTGCACAGCTCCTTGGGCTAATATCGAAGCCAGTATTTGCAGTAGAATAATATGGGTCTGAATGTCAGATAAAATTATACTTAAAGGGAAATTAAAGGAGTGACAACACAATGCAGAGCAACACAAAGTACCCGTTAAAGCCGGCAGAAAGGACGCAGCAGAGAAAGACACCTGAGTGGAGGAGCCCTGGGATGTGTCAGTGTCGCTCCTGTCACATGCTTGGGTCAAATTAGGAAAAAAAGAAAGGAGGGAAGAAAGAGAGAAAGAAAGACTGGGAAGGCATGAGTGAGGAGGAAATTAAAGAGTATCTACAAAGGCAAATGACAAGGAGGCCTTGCAGGAAGATTATTATGAGCCACTTGGATCGGTCATAAGGTAAATTACAGTGGTGCTGGCTAAAAAAACATGATTGCAAACTGCCTTGCCCATGCAGATGTCTCTACTCTGAACATCTGGACAAACACCCCATTGGCAAGGCTGGGAGCCTTTCATGTGCGAACCCTCTGCATCGTTTTCTTTCAGGGGAATTGGGGTGGTATCTAAAGAAAGAACACAGTTATCTCAGGAAGGTGGTCTATTTCCCTGACTATCGGTGTATTGGATATCCGTCAACTTCAATTTCCCTGGTTACTGTAAAAATCAACTTCTTAAATGAACCCCCCCACACACAACTTTGAAAGATTGATATTTCCCAAAATTATATAATTATAGAGGCACAAATTTGAAATCCATCCCTTCTGAAGATCTTGAACTGAGGAACTTAGTGGATTTAGGCTTCAAATCCCTTCCAAGAATCAGGCAGAGTGCCGGGCAGTGGTGGCGCACGCCTTTAATCCCAGCACTTGGGAGGCAGAGGCAAGCGGATTTCTGAGTTCGAGGCCAGCCTGGTCTACAGAGTGAGTTCCAGGACAGCCAGGGCTATACAGAAAAACCCTGTCTCGGAAAAAAAAAAAAAAAATCAGGCAGAGTTACAGGTCTGCTGGGCTCTGCAAGGAGCCAGGCTGAAAACTAATCATTCTGCCCTTTCGTCTCATGGATGTAATTATATAAATAAGCTATCTGAAATTTACACATCTATCATTGAGAAAAGGCAAGTTTGGACACCGAGACCTAAAGGGCTCTACTTAGGCTAAAAAAAAAAAAAAATGTCAGCACTTCCTGAGACAGAGGCCACCTTTGTGACCATGGAAAGAGCACATTCAAAGTCACAGAGAGACTAGGAAATACCACATCTGAACTTCAGCCCTGGTGTGGCAGGTTTTAAGACAATGATAAAAATTAAGTGTATACATTCCTTTTCTATGTTTCCAGAAATTGCATCATCAAGGTATGCAGCTGCCAGCTAAAGAAAGCCAACAAAAATGTCTCCAGTAGGCAACAAACACCACAAGTCTGGATGGACACATCAAAGTCAGGAAAATAGGGGCACATAAGACAGGAAGGGCTATGGGCTCCTCAGGAAAAAAAATTCTCAATGGAGACTGAAATCTGTGTGAAAAACTCCCTGTGTTAAGGACACTGTCCACACTCCAACCCAGCCAAAGAAAAACCCAAACTTTGGGCAATTGCGCTCTTCCTGGAAGAAATGAGGGCTGGCAGGTAAGCTTGTTATGCAGCCCCAGCCTGGACGATTTTTTTTTTTCTGAACACAAAATAACTCTCGTTTGCTGTTTCACTCCTTCTAATAGGAGTCTGCATTGCTGGCCGTCAATTCCAAAGTGAGACTAAAGTTGACTGACAAAACTCAACCCTGGAATGTCTCTATTGATCTCCTCCCAGTTAAGTCACCACTGCATGAACACATCCACCTGGCCCTCACCCAGCTGAGGTGACCCTGGAAATACTCATGACATGTGAGCTCCGCCCCCTCGCGCTCTCCCTCTGCAGTATTGTACTATATAACTTACATAAAAGCCTGTAGGATTCTTAACTGCTCAATAACATGTAACCAGCAAGATCAATTAACCAACTCTTTAGTCAGTCCTAATCTTTTCCTTCAGACATTTTCCTGGATTGCAAAACCTTTCTCAGAAGAGTACAAAAATACAAGAAGCCTGCGGGGATTAGCTGTCTAACAGTGCTCATGACAGGCACCCAACTACCCAGAGATGCAGGTTCTCACCGCTATGACCACACTGTGAGTGTCTGCTCTGTGACTTGTGTTTCCCAGCACATTATCTCAGCTGTTATGAATCATGTGCTGCTTTCAAAACTTCTACAAGGGGAAGTTTTGCTCTTCCCCTCACAGGCACCTACAGTAAAATGAGTCAATAGCCAGGCTAAAAAGGAGATGTTGGTAAAAACTAATGCGACTTATTTTTGAAATGCATAAAGGATATATGTCCTTAATTTGACCCAGATTGAATATGAATACATATGTTTATCTATATAATATATACATATATCATATTTATGTGTACTCACATATACAAACAATGTATGTGTGTGTTTCTGTGTGTCATCTTTTGTGAGAGCTAATAAGGATCACATGGTAACCGCATTAATTTCTTCAGAGGCCAATCTCTCCAATGACTTGATAACTTTCTTACCAGGTACCATCGTCTCTCACAGTGCCACCCTGAGCTCCAAGCCCCCAACACACAAATCTTTAGGATACATATTCAAGCCATTTCCAAATCAGAGCCCCAAAGGTACATTTATTTGTATGGTTCCTTTCTCTAGGGGAAAAAATGGAAAAGAGAGTAAAAGAAATGATCTCTGCAGATAAGATTTTCAAATTAGAGATTAGCCACATACACATGCATATATATATATATGTGTATATATATATATGTATATATATATATGTATATATAGATAAATAGATAGATATAGATATAGATATAGATATAGATATAGATATAGATATAGGTATAGGTATAGGTATAGATATATAATGCATATATATGCTATATGCTCTCTCTATATATTTGCTTGTATGCACTTTTCTTGTAAGAAATGATGGCTGGTGGGCACACTGGTTATCCAGCCACAGTCTCTACCATGTTACAAATAGAGATCCACAAAGTATCTTTCTCCCTGCTCTGACTTCCTGCCTCAACAAGTTATCTGTCCTTCAATACTTTAGGACTGTGTTGCCATCTTCCAGGTGACCCAGCCATGGGGACCTACTGCAGAGGTGAGCAGAAGTCACATACCTTTCATTTCAGTTCTCTTGAGGCTATATGCCCAGGCTAGGCAACTGCTCTGCCTTTAAACTATACCCCCAGGGCTATTTTTTACTTTTTATTCTGAGACATTGCCGAGACTAGCCTTGAAGTCGTTCTATAGCCAGACAAGCCTTGACCTTGTGACCCCAGTCCTCAGTCTCCACAGTAGAGGGAATAAAGGCCTGTGCCCCAAGACCCAATGGCATCAGGCTTTTGGAGTCCTAAACCTGTGAGCTGAATAAATATTTTTGAAAACATTTTATTGATTCTTTGTGACTTTCACATCCTACACCCCAAACCCACTCATCTTCATATCTGTCCTCCACCCTTGCAACCTCTGCCCCCCCCAAAGAAAAAAAATAAAAATAGAAATTAAAAAAAAAAAAGAAAGAAAAAGAAAAAACTCATCTCTTCATGGAAGTTGAGGTATGTCACACAGTATACCCTTTTTTAGAAACAGCTTTACTTTCAAATGTTTGTTTCAGTGAGTCATTTAAAAAAGTATCCAGGATTGAATATTTTGTTATAGCAACAAAAGTAGACTGATATATCTGTGAAATAGGCTGATGCATTTGTAGCAATTACTGGTTTAAACATCTTAGTTTAGTTAGTGCTCGAGTTAGGTACTGCATCAGTTTCTGTTAATAAGAAGTATACTGAGTCTGGCAGATCAATGCCTGCATTTTGCATGTTTTCAAAGGGACCCAGGTAACCTCCCTCGTACTGGAAATAGCAGAAGAGTATAAGGGTCCTCCTGCCACTGTCCTGGTTTCCATTAGATGTCGGGCTAGGTTTTCCAGAGCACAGTATACAACCAACAGCGTAGTTCTTGGGGTCCTGTGAACAGTGCTGGGTGCTCCTCGGGTCAGACAAACTTTTCTTAGTGCTGCTTTCAAAAACACATAGATGCAGAACCGTTAGTCAGGGAAAGCAACAGACTCTTCCTCCGAGAAGTGAAAGTAGAAATTAACCAGGATGACAGAATGGTCTAGACTGCCTTTCTGACCCAGCTGAAAAGGCTGAAGTTACATCATCTAAACTTAACTTCCATCCAGACTCTGGTGTCCTCAGAGGAGAAAACACAGTAATGATGAATCAGCCGTGCGTTGTACAATTATACAAAATGGTGCTACTATTCATTTACTTCACAAGTGAAGTTCAGGTTTAAATATCCAGGTACTCCAGGAACTCAGCCACCAAGCTTGACCTATTCCCGTTTCAGAACAGCCTTGGGAGGTGGCAATCAAAGCAAGAACTAAGGAGGAGGCTGGGATTAGTTCTAGTCTTTTGCCCAACAGAACAGAGAATTATACCAGATAGCATTCAGTCCCTTCTGAGGTTCATGGAAATGAAACCATGGAATTAAGATCTAGGAAACCAGTGACAGTCTAACATCAAGAAGACAAAATTAAGTTTTATTGTTGGGATGTTGGCTTTAAATGTCACGTGAAATCTGTTTGGCCAACTCCAAAAAAAAAAAAAAAAAAAAAAGTTACAAATGCCTTCTTCGTTTTCTAGAGTGTCATGAATTAGAGTCACAGATGCTTTATAGATGTGTTTTCTAGATGGACAGAAAGAAAACATCACTGATAAGAAAAAAAATATGGGCTTTGAAGTCTTGGGAATGAATATGAACAAATGTCACTTCCTCTACCAGTTACCAAATGATTTCAAGTTCACTAGTTAACCTCTCCAAACCTCTACCAGTTACCAAATGATTTTAAGTTCACTAGTTAACCTCTCCAAGCCTCTACCAGTTACCAAAAGATTTCAAGTTCACTAGTTAACCTCTCCAAACCTCTACCAGTTACCAAAAGATTTCAAGTTCACTAGTTAACTTCTCCAAACCTCTACCAGTTACCAAATGATTTTAAGTTCACTAGTTAACCTCTCCAAACCTCTACCAGTTACCAAATGATTTCAAGTTCACTAGTTAACCTTTCCAAACCTCTACCAGTTACCAAAAGATTTCAAGTTCACTAGTTAACCTCTCCAAACCTCAGCTTCCTTACCTTTGATTTGTTTTGAGACAGAGTCTCACTATGTAGACCAAGCCGCCCTTGAACTCACAGAGGCCTACCTGCCACTGTCTTTGAGTATTGGGATTAAAGGCATGTGCCACCATGCCTAGCAGTTTCCTTGCTTTTAAATAAGAATAATGTTACTTTCTGCATGGTATTATTCTCTTGATATTATTCCAATGTATGTCAATGTGCTTATTACAAAGCCTAACACACTTGAGATTTTCTACCCTGGGAGATGTAATTAATGACTGCCCCTTCTATACAGTCCATCAAAGTTCACCCTGGGGAACCAAAGAGTCTATTAGACTTACTTATAGTGAATTAGTGAGGGGGTATAGACAGAAGTTGGGTGGCCCTTAAGCAGTCTCACTGGAGGGTCTATCCCTGGAATAGGTGACAGCTTCCTCAGGGCTGTACAGACCAGACAGAGCCTTAAATTCCAGCCTTTCCAGGAACAGTCCCCATCCAATCATGCAAAGGACTGGAAGAAGTGGATACTTAGGTAAGGGTCCTAGGACCCTCCCCCAACCCTTATGTCTGTGAAGGAATATCAGGAATCCACAAGTGCAATGGCAACTTGCTAGGAAGTGTAGTCCATCACGAAGAGGGGGCAGTTTTGTTTAGAGGGCAACTAGGGCAGCTAGCAGGTTTATGCTCTCCTTTTGACACCCCAACTCTCTCCCTACTCTGGGTTCATCTTTCCTATCTGGCCAGTCTCATGACTTTATGATAGGACTTTTACAGAAAATGATACTGAGGAAGTAGATTCTATGCCATAGATAATACAAATAGACACTCAAGGCAGAGAGAGAGAATTGAGAGTCCAGAAATAGACACTCACATTTATGGACAATGGTTTTTTAAAAAGGACATTAAGGTGCTTTGGATGGTAAGGGACAGCTTATCCAAAAGTGGAACCCATGTACTGAACAGAATCATGCTATATTAATCAGGGTTCTCTAGAGTCACAGAACTTATGGAATGTCTCTATATATTAAGGGAATTTATTGTGATGACTTACAGTCTGTAGTCCAACAAACCCAACAATGGGCAGTTATGGATGAGAAGCCCAAGAATCTAGTAGTTGCTCAGTCCCATGAGGCTAGTTGTTTGAGATGGTCTTCTATAGAAGTAGGTTCCAACAGATGTGCTGGCAAGTAAGTGCAAGCAGGTGAAGAAGAGCCTTTCTTCTTCCACTGTCCTTATGTAGGCCTCCAGCAGAAGGTGTGGCCCAGATTAAGATGGGTACCACTATGCCTGGATCTGGGATTTGCTTAGTCCCAGACTGACCT
>JANHMN010000014.1:16896263-16923985 GCA_030674055.1 Rhabdomys pumilio | reverse complement strand
CTATAGTACCTATGAACCAAAGCAATGACCAGCATGGAAACAATGAATAATCCTACCCAGCTATAGTACCTATAAACCAAAGCAAAGACCAGCATGGCATGATAACCCTGAGGGTGAAGCAGTGGCACACATACTTCTGCAGTAACCAACAGCTCTCTAATTGGGCTTAAGACCCACTGAATGAGGGGGAAATCATATGAGGTACTGGGAAGTTAGCCAACCACCCAGGCCTACTGAAGTCATGAATCTCATAGGAGAGCCTACAACGGCAACTTTACTAAACCAGCATAATCCTTAACCAAATTCTAAATATTTATCCTTATGCTCACAGATAAGTGTCGTTCTCCCCCCTCATCAAGACAATTTCTCTTTGCAACAGACGGAGATCATTACAGAAAACCACAACCAATCAAAATGCAGAGTTGTGGAACCCAGTCCCAATGGGTACATCTACAACACAGCTTCTGCACCTAGGCTTGGGGAATGTTGGGGAAGAGGTGGCAGAGAGATTGTAAGAGCCAGAGGATCTGGGAGTTTGCTGGGAGAGCCTGTGGGCAGAAGTATACCTGCAAAGTCTCACGACCTGACTGCACAAACGTGAGCCGAGTGAGGAAGACAGCAAGGGACACGTTAATGTGGAAGGAGAAAAGGTCACAAGGCCTGAAGCCTACACAAGTAGCTGCTGTCAACCAAGGAAGGCTGAGAGCAGGAAATGGTCTCTAGGGAACAGCACACCTGTTGGTTATCTAAGAACAAATAGCCCTGAAAACATACACACAAATAACACAGACTGAGCAGGTTATATTTTGGAATATGTGTGTGTGTGTGTGTGTCTGTGTGTCTCTGTATGTGTATGTTTATGTAATAATTAATGAAAAGAGGAGGCCACAAATTTGAAAGAGAGCAAGGAGGAGTATATAGGAGGGTTTAGAGAGAAAGAAAAGGGAGAAATGTGATCATTTATATTATAATATCAAAAAATAAAAGTAATGAAATAATAAAATTCTAAAAATTAAAAAATACATATGAGAAGAGTATATATATACATACATATATACACATTAATATATACATATATATGTGTGTGTGTGTATATATATGTGTGTGTGTGTATATATATATAAATATATACATATATATTTATATATATAAATATATATATACACACACACACACACATATATATATATATACACACACACATTTATATATATACTGTACCACACACATACATACACACACAGACACACACAGACACACACACACACACACACACACACACACACACACACACACACGAAACTCTTTGACTGACTGTGTACCCCAGCTGGCCTCTCACTCTTTGTCTTCCAGTCCCAGTCTTCTGAGTTCTGGGACCATGTCTGCTTTGCTGTAAAACTGCGAATTGCCTTCGTGTATGACTTAGAAGTCGAGAGCAGTGTGCTCATGTTCGCTGTTTGAGTGCTGTCTGCTTGAAGTACACCATGGAAATGTGTGCAGCACACAGTTTTGTACTTGGAGAGGGGAGTGAATTTAATATCCTCTCTAGATAAACACAGACACTGTACATGGCAGTTTTTAGAGGTTGATTGCAGTGTAGACTAGGAAGACAAGTCAATCATGAGACTGAGAGGTGACAAAGCTTTGTGTGTACACACAGTGCTATACACAAAACATGGGAAAGGCCAGGCATCCCAGCATTAGTGCATGGGTAGCAACAGAATTGTTCAGCTTAAGGGGCATCCTGTGCTGAGTGGCACAGAGATTACTTTAGTTCACAAACACTAAGCTTCCTCACACACAATGGAATTTGGCCACGTGAAGGCATATGGTGCCACGAGGAGACCATAGGGGTGGACACAGCACAGCCCTCAGCCTGCTTCAAGTGTTTGCCAGCCAGGGCTGTGTTTGGGTGGCTTTTCCTGGACTGTGATGTGGAAGACAGGCGACTTCACAGCAGCCACCAGCCGAATACAGACTTCGGAGAACAATGCTAGGACCCTGATGTCACTGAATTCCCAGCATGGAAGATGCCTGAAAATTGTCTTTGGAGGGTGAGAATGTAGAATGTTGCTCAGTATGAGGCCCTTGGTGTGATTCCCCCAGCATCCGGTAAACTGGGCGTGGTGGCACACACCTGTAATCCCAGTATTTAGGAGGCAGAGCAGGAGGATTGGAGGTTCAAGTGCTACAAAGAAGTTTTAAGCGACCTGAGCTAAAGATTGTCTCAAAACAAAACAAAAATCAAACTTTGAACCATGCTAAATTGGGAAAACACTGCGTAAGTGTGAGAAATTTTTTTCTCTGTTACCTGGCTTAAGCCGGTTAAGAGGGGACTGTGGAGATGGCTCAGTGAGGAAAGTGCTGTTTCCCAAGCAGCAAGACCTGAGTTCAAGCCCAGAACCCTCAGAAAAAAAAGTGTGGCAGTGACACACACTTGTAATTCCAGCACGAGGGAGGCAGAGACGGACACTGTCAAGAGCGAGCGCCCAGCTCAGCAGCTCCCAACCTCCCTGACGCTGTGACCTTTAATGATGTGGTGACCCTCAACCACAGGATTATTTCACTGCTACTTCACAACTGTAATGTGCTACTGTTGTCAATCCTAATGTAAATATCATGTTTTGTGATGATCTTAGGTGACTCTTGTAAAAGGGTCATTTGACCTCCAAAGGGGTCATGACCCACAGGCTAAGAACTGCTGGTCTGGGGTCTTCAGTGGTCTCCAAGCCAGTGAGAGAGTCTCAAAATGACAAAACAAAACAAAACAAAACAAAACAAAACAAAACAAAACAAAACAAAGGTAGGCAGCTACTGAGAAATAACACCCATAGTTGGCCTCCACACGTAGGGGTACGGACATGCACACCCTACAGTATGTGAACACACACACACACACACACACACACACACACACACACACACATGATAATGTTGAAAAAATTTAAAAGTCCTTTTTAAAGTCTACAATTTCATCTTTTCTTCCTCTTTTCCTATCAGTGAGCTCATATGCAGATACTGATGCAAGCTTATTCCTTTAACCCTGACACATTTCCTCCTGTTAGCAGAAGTCTGTCTGTTCCACAACCCACATCTTTACCTGGGAATGAGCAACACAGGATGCAGTCCCCATGGAGATCCCTGCTGTCCATGCATTTCGAAAGTCCAGTGATCCTGCAATGATGTTAAAGTATTTCAGTTTGCATCTTGCCACATGTCCCATCTTGCAATCCAGCACTTTCTCTGCCACCACCTGGGGAAAAGCAAGATACACTGAGTCGAGGGTAGAGAAGCCTGGGGATCAGTGATCCAGCTCTACGACCATCATGGAAGACAGAGCCTCACAACACTAAGGAGTGAGCTCGGCACCACAAGTCAGATTCCAGAACATTACATGTTCTGAATCACAGCTTTTCATTCCACACACAAAGTTTCTGCTCTCATAGAAACATAATGGTTTAATTAAAGAAAGCCAAGCCAGTCTTTCCCTGTCATGGTTCCTTACTGTGGACCAAATTAGCGTAGCTTTGGAGTGTACTGTGTTTGAATGCTAGATTTTTATAATTACTGTTTGAACTGCTGAACTGAGTTTCATGAATAATCTTACAATGAATCTTGGCTTGGGATTTAGGATAGAATTTGCATCATTTTCCAAAAGGCCCCTAAATATGCTTTTGTTGTTGTGTCCTGTATACTTCTGAGAAGTAGAATTGTCAAGGTTGACCTTTTTAAAGTCAAAATATCAGTCAAGTCTGAAAAAATATCGAGGGCCTGGGAGGATGGCTCAGTCAGAAAAGTGCTTGTGAGGGAAGCTCAGGAGCCTGAGTTCACCCCCAGAGTACACATGTAATAGCCTAGCTCGGCTACACACACCTATAATCCCTGCATCAGGGAGTGGCAGGCAGAGGAGCCATGGAGGTTTTTGGCTGGCCAGCCTAGCCCACCCAGTGAGCTCTGGGCCACTAGGTCTCAGGAAAAAACAGCCTGAGGAATGACACTTGATATTGAGCTCTGGCTTCCAGAGACACATGCACACATGTCCACATGCATATACATGCATGTACTCCTGGCTTCTAGTCCATCCATGTCACATCACATCACATCACACTGTGATCTCAGAGAAAATACTTCGTTCCTTTACTTAAGTTTTCTCATCAGCAAGTGCAGGAAACGAGCCACTAGTCTCACCCTGTAGGACGGATTGTGGTAAATACATGCAGAGAGCCTCGAACAATGTTTGGGTCACAGTAAACGCTCAGCATCTGTTAACTGTTATCAATTAAATTCAAACAGCCCTGGATCGAAAGCCCTAGTTTTCTATTTGCCCCTGAGTGTTAGTGGGCACCTCACTTACTCTCCCTGCTTTGGTTTGCTCCACTTCAAATTGTCATGACATCTATCTCACCAGGTTGCTACAAGCATTGGCTTTTCTTCTTTATCCTATGTTAAACTCAGAACATGAGCACGCCAGGCTAGAGATTTACCACTGTGCTGTGTTCCCAGCTGAAATTTTATTTTCGTACTTTGCTTTTTCATTTTTGTTTTGTCTTTCGTTTTTTGAGACAGGGTTTCTCTATATAGCCATAGCTGTCCTGGAACTCACTCTGTAGACCAGGCTGGCCTCGAACTCACAGCGATTTGGCTGCATCTGCCTATCAAGTGCTGGGATTAAAAGTGTGCACCAACACCAATGGACTCCTTGTTTTTGGTTTTGAGACAATCTTGCTATGTAGCTCCAGCTAGGCTCAAATTTGTAATCCTCCTCCCAAGCTCCTCAAGTGCTGGGATTACTGTCACATGTCACCATGCCCAGCAAGGATTGTTTTTGAATGGGCTCTGAGTAGAGTAACTTTAGGGCTTACTTACAACTGGTACATAGGTGTTGCATCTTAGAATCCTCTTACAGCCCCTAGCTTGACCTCGCAGGGTAACTATTCAGTTAATTAGAAGGAAAGGGCTGGAGGAGATTGAGGGTCTTCTGGGAAGGAAAGAGGGCCAGGTGTTGGGATTTCTATGGCTTCTTTCTCAGGACTCTGGATCTACTGAGTAGAGCGGCCTCCAGGACATACCTAGCACCCTAAGACCCAACAGGAAGAAAGGGACCACACCAGCCAGCAGGATGTTAGAATGCTCAGTTTCTTCATTTGTTTCTAATCAAATGTTCTGCCTGGAGGATTCTCCCTGCTGCGGTAGGGTGGGAATGTTTCAGTGAATGTTATGTCAGAGAGATCTGGTTCCTCTGTTTGCAAAATATTTATCACAGAAACCTGAGAGCTGCTCATGGAACAGACACCCCAGGTGGCTCCTTTATAGAGTTTCCTTTAGTGATTCCTGCCTGGTTAGCCTTAACTCAGCCCTGAAATTGTGGGACTTGGAGACCAGATGAGACGCTGGCAATCAGCCCTACTCTTGTTTTTTTCCTTGTTCCTGAAGCATGGGACTTGGCCCTTGTGAGGTGCCTAGTGCCCTGAGAATTCAGTAAGGGACCAGAGGTAATCAGTTAATATGCAAGCCTAGTACTCAGCTGACTCATGAATGATTGAGAAATCATTCCAGACATCCACTGGTCTCGGAGGCTGGCCTGTCTCTTTCCTCTCCATCCTCATGATTGCTCATCCAACAGCATCGAGGACAGCACCTTCTCTTTATTTTTGGTCACTTCTGGCACAGTATCTCTGCCTGGAGACTCTTCTTGAGTAATCTCAGTCCCTAGAGACTAGACTTACTGCCTGGATAAGGGGCAACTTCTTCTGTGGTCAAAGCAATGCCATCAAAAACTTTTGCAGTGCAGTTGGGAGTTGTGGTCTTAGTAAGTGTGAAAGCATGGAGAGTTAGCCACTACTGTCAGTAAAAGGCTACTAAAAACACAAAATGGCAAAGACTTCATGGTTTAAATACCAAAGCCTTTCCATTTGCATAAGGCCAGGCATTGACCTGGTTTTGATGTTATTCAAGACTAAATACAATTTGGGTTTCAGAAGATGTGGATTAAAATGACCAATTTTCTTTTAAAATCTACTGGCCCTAAGGAGGAGGTTTTCATATATATAATAATATTTATTGAATATATGATCTCCCCAACCCCTGAAATGTAAGAATCTTTTTTGAGTCATATATATATGTGTGTATATATATATATATATATATATATATATATATATATATATACATATATATGTGTGTATGTATATATATGTCACATATAAAATATAAATGTCACATATATAAACATATATGTCATATACATGTGTATACACACACACACACACACACACACACACACACACACACGTCATAATATTGCCAACTTGACAGGATGTAGACTTACCTCGGCCTCTCAGCATGTTTGTGAGGCACTTTCTAGATTGGGCTAGCTGAGTTGGGAAGACATAAACCTTTAAAGTTGGCCCTGCCCTCATGTAGCTCCCTTTGCTGGTGTGGCTAAAGTATCATAGAAGTCACTGTTGCCCTCGGATCCTGCCTTGGACTACCAGTGGTTTTCTCTCATCAACCACACGTCTCACACCTACCTTGGGTCAGACTTGCCTCTCTAGCCTGGAGTTGCTAATTGATAAATGTTTATGATGATTCTTGGGGGCAACATGCTGTGCTGGGGGGGGGGGCTAAGAATGGAGGGCTCCAAGCCTGGCTTCATCCTCCATGAGCTTCTGAGTTAGGGCAGAGCCATAGCAGGTTGTATCTACTGAGAGGATCAAACTGGCATCCAGAAAGGCTGTACTGTACTGGCGTAGTCAGGCAAGCCTTCCCAGAAGAGATAGGGTTTGAATCAGACAGTAAGGGCTGGCCAGTAGCTAATAGCTCAGTTGGAAGAAATACATGCTACCTAGCCTAGAACGGAGAGTAGTTACAGACGTTTTCTCCTCTTTTTTTCTTTCTCCTTTTTTTAGGTATTGTGGGTAACTGAGTTGAGTTACATGATTAGACATTCTGGTCTGGGCGAGGCAGGGAGAACACACGCAGTTCAAAAGGAGTAACAGCTACAACCATGGAAGAAAAGCAGGGAAGCAAAGAGCTTTCCTTTGAGGACAGCGAGGAAACAGCATCTTTTTCTGTCATGTATATTCACACTTGAAAGGCAGCCCACAGCTTACTTGTGTACTTCCAGTGAGGAGCCACTGGTGGTTTTCTGAGGAGGTCAGAAGTTCTGTGAGATATAAATGTTTTTTCCATAGCAATACTAGCTGGCTCTCTTGGGGTTGGAGGAAGGGGCATTGCTTTCCTGTTTAAATTGCTGATGAAATGCAAAGTTTAGGTCACTTTTGAATCCTGTCCCAGAATGGCTGTCAGTGACTACCTCCAGTGCTGACCTCAAAACCTCCAAGAGATATCACAGACTTAGTCTAGTATCTTCTATCTCAAGATTTCAACCACTTGATTGTATCAATGGAGAAGGACTTTTCATGGATTTGCTTATACTATTGTTGGAACAGAGAGAAGAGAGATATAGCAAAGGGAAAAAAGTAGGAATTTTTGCTCACTTAGATGGAGAAGCAAGCAGCCAAGAAGTATGTAAGGAATCCTTAATTTTCCTATGCTTTATCATTTTAAAATTAACATTTGAATGATAGGCTTAACTATGGCACTTCATACCTATACATTATTATAACTTGTTCTTATACACTCTCTTTCACACGACCCTGTCCCATCTACCCTATCCCCAGTCCTTGGGTTTTGATCTACAAATTGGTGGAATGGGTGATTTCAAAGACCCCAAAGGGGCTGGAGAGATGGCTCAGCCGCTAAAGGCTAGGCTCACAATCAAAGACCCCAAAGGTCAAGGCCTCAGGGTTATCACCCATAATGGTATTCTTCCTCAGGAAGTGAGGGGACATGGGTATTCAGGCTGGTCACAGAGGTGGAGTCACAATATGGGAGGAGTCCCAGCAAGCAGAGTTGAGCCTTGGCAATGAGTTATCACCAACCCAGAACACAATAGCAGCACCACCCAGCGACGACACCTTTCATTTGTATAAGGTCAGAAAGTGACCTAATGTTGAAATTTCTCAAGACTGACCTTCTTCAACCTAGCCATCCCAATATGTTTCCCCAAATACATAAATGTCATGTGTACACAGTATAAGTTTTACTCACTGAAATATTGAATATTGGAAATTGAAAATCCCCCTTCAGGTCCATTCGGTTGTTATTTTGGGTATATGCCGATGCTTCATTCAGTATGGACGTCTCCTGGAGATGTTTAGTAGTATCCAGGAGACGCACGAGGGCTCCTGAAGCATAAACCCTTTAGGGAATAAATGGCTTCATGGGAAAATAGGATAGCTTGACTGGATATCTGTCCACTAAGATACATGTGGAGTTCTCGTCAGGAAAATGCTAAGCAGAAGGCCCCCTTCATTGCTGAGAGTAGGAGGAAACAATCTCAGGTTTAACAAGAATGTCAGGAACCCCTGAGAAGATGTATCAAAATGTTTTCTGTGTAAGTCTGAGGATAATGTAAACCTCTTCTTGAAGATTATGCCCAACTGGACTTATGCTATACATTAGTTATGTGTCCTGTTGCTCAGACAAACTACTTGACAGAAGTAACTTAAGGAAGGAAGGTTTTGTTTTGGATCAGAGTCAAGAGTTCAAGGATGCCATCCCATCCTGGTGGGAAATCATGGCAGCAAAAGTTTGAGGCCGATGACAACATTGTATCTGTAGGAGGCAGGTGGGTGGGTGGGATGGGGGAGGGGGGCCTGGAGAGAAGAGAGAAGGAGAAACAAAGGGAGACCTAGAGAGGGGGGAGGAGGGGAAGAGGGAGGAGGAGGTTAGGTGGTTACATTGTATCTATAGTGGTAGGAGGAGGGGAATGAGAGGGGGAGAGAGAGAGGGAGAGGGGGAGAGAGAGAGAGAGAGAGGTGTCAAGTATCAGCTTTTGTTTTGGGTTTCTACTGCTGTGAAGAGAAACCATGACCATGGCAACTTTTATAAAGAAAAACATTTGATTGGGACATGCTTACACTTTCAGAGGTTTAGTCTGTTATCATTATGGCAGGAAGCATGGTGGCATTCAGTAGACACGGTACTGGAGGAGCTGAGAGTTCTACATATTGATCCACAGGCAGCAAGGAGGAGACTGAAAGTCACAGTGGCCATGGCTTGAGGGTATGAGACCTTAAAACCTACCACCACAGAGACACATTTCCTCCAACAAGGCCACACCCACTCCAACAAGGCCACACCTCCTAATAGTTCCACTCCCTACGGGCTAAGCATTCAAACACGTGAGTCTATGGAGACCATTCCTGTTCTAACCACCACAGTTTCTTTTCACCTTTTGATTCTGTCCAGGACCCAAGCCAATGACTGGTATGGCCTACACTAATGATAGGTCTTCCTATTTATGCTTGATCTGGAAGATCTCTCAGAGACATGTCTAGCGATTTGTTTCCATGGTGATTTTTAATTCTGCTAAGTCAATAATCAAGTCAATCATCACACTCTACAATCTCTACACTGTTGTTTTGTTTGGAGACAGGGTCTCACTATATAGCTGTGGTTGATCTCAAATTTTCATTATCCTGCCTCTGTCTCCCAAGTCCTGGGTGCCACTGAGCCTGCTAGTTAGTAGTTAGATGTCTTGAGGAGACATCTGCTAGACAGTTAGAACTCTGGTGGTGGTCATTATTGAATGTCTGGGATCAAGCCCAATGCCTGCTTTGTTGGAGGCATGCATCCAGCCTTTGATTAAAGGAAAGATAGATGGCTTCCATTACCCACTGCCTGAGAGTATTGCATAGTTGATATCTTATTTATGAAAGTGACGTTGCCAGAGAGAGAGAGAGAGAGAGAGAGACCACCAGCACTGCCAGGCTCCCTGCACAGCAAACAGCTTAAAGAGTAAAGAATCTCAGATAACAATTAAGAGTTATGAGGACTGATCACTAGAAATCAAATATGGAGACTTGGAAATGGACCAGAAGTGTTCAGGCAGATCCTGAGCTCAGTCTGTAGAAGATTGGAGCCAGAAATTGAGTTTAGGTCGCACTTAAATGAGTCACAAATGGGAATCTGCAATAAGTGGACTTTCAGATTCACGTAAACTCTGTATTTCCATAAGGAACCGTCTGCAAATGGCCTCAGGGTTACAGGGTCTTCAAGCTTTCAATACCTTTACTCTAAGATATGGTGGCTTGATATATTGTGATGGAGTGAGAAAGCATATCAAAAGCAAGCCAAACAGATGCTGTGTGTATGTGTGTGTGTGCATGCATACGTGTGTGTATGTGTGTGCATGTATGTGTGTGCGCGCACGTGCGCATATGTGTGTAGGTCAGAGGACAACTTCGAAGAATCAGTTCTCTCCTTCCACCCTTACATTTGTTCTGGGAATTGGACTCAGGTCTCCAGGTTTGCAAGAGAAGAGCTTTCTCCACTGAGCCATCCTCTGGCCCAGATGCTATGGATAATTAGAACAGCAGTTCTCAAGCTGTGGGTTGAGACCCACTTGGCAAACCTCTTATCTCCAAATATATTTACATTATAATTCATAACGGTAGCAAAATTCCAGTTATGAAGTAGCAACAAAAGTAATTTTATGGTTGTGGGGTGACCACAGCATGGGGAACTGTATTAAAGGGTCGTAGCAATTGGAGAGTGAGAACCACTGGATTAGAAGTACCCACTCCCTTCTTGAGCCAACAAGGTAACTGAGTGCAGGGTAAAAGCCTGGAATCTGTGCCTTGTCTGTCTGTCTGTCTCCTGTACCGTGGACCACCTGCTCACTTTAGCACATAGGCACATTTGTTGTTCAGGAAGTTCCTGGCTAATCTACTTTTCCCCCATTCAGAGGCTGCAGGCACAGAGATAACTCCTGGTCTAAGACCCTTGGATTCCTGAAACAGCAAAACCGTGAAAACTAAGCCCCTCCCCACTACCAGATGAGGGCAAGGCTTCACCCTGGAGCAGAAGCAATCATCCTCTGAGACAGATCCCTCCACTAATGGCACTGATCGAGAAGCAAGATGTCTGACCAGACCAGATCATGACCAGGATGCTACGTCACTCCAACCTTCTGCCATGGCCTAGTTCTTTCTCCTTGTAAACCCAAATCTTATCCATTATCCCAGGGCAGAACTGGGGTAACTGGGCTCCTCCATTTGTTCCCTTTCCCGATATGACCACAATGAATACATCTCTGCTTCTCACCATTTACTCATTTACTTAAACAGAATACGGGACAGGTGATGGGGTCTACCCTGCAGGGGCTCCCGGAGCCCAGACATCTGCTCTAAAATCTTCAGCAATAAAGGGATCTTTGAAGTCTCATTTTTGAAGTGTGTGTGTGTGCGTGTGTGTATGTGTGTGTGTGTAGTGACTCACTCCTGTAATCACAACACTGGGAAGCAAAGGCAGGCAGGTCTCAAAGTTTGAAGCCAGACTGGTTGGTAAGTTCTAGGCTAGGCGGGACTGTACGGTGAGACTGTTTCAAACAAACAAATGTAAAGCTCTCACACACACATCTTAGAAGGACAGGGTGACATCCAGTTTATATTGTTACAAAGATCTGGCTCCCCTATGAGTCTTTCCTTCTTTGGAGAAATACTGTCTCCAATTGCCTATCACTCACCTGTGCCAAAGAGAGCTGTGTGTAGGTGAACTGTTGGCCACAGTCAAGTGTGTCACCCAACTCCACTGAAACCCCATGGCTGTCACCTCCTCTCTCTCATCTTACACATGGGTCTTTTTCCACATTCTTTTTCTTTTTTTTAAGACTTATTAATTTTCTATTTATATGAGTACACACTGCAGCTATCTTCAGACACACTATAAGAGGGCATCAGATCCCATTACAGATGGTTGTGAGCTACCATGTGGTTGCTGGGAATTGAACTCAGGACCTCTGGAAGAGCAGTCAGTGTTCTTAACCGCTGAGCCATCTCTCCAGCCACCCCCACCCCTATCTCTCCAGCCATCTCTCCAGCCAATTTCTTTTCTACCACTTACATAAAACTGAAATGTATCTTCAGTGACTTATTTTCATGTGACCTTATGAGAGCTCCTAAGACACCTGCATCACCCACCTAAAGAACCGACACTGCCCAGAGAGTTTCTCCATGGAACCAGAGGATGACAGCTGGTTCACCGCCCAAGGCCAGGCATTTGCTGAAGTACACATGGTTGTCTCTTCCACTTGGTTTTCCAATGTTATCTAAATACAAGAGCACTAATTTCCAACAGTGTCCATTCCTGTTATATTTCATCTACACTTCACATGAAGTACCCATCCTAAGAGTTGGTCATGGCCCACAGACAGAACCTGGTAACTTCATAGCCTCCTCCCTGAGTCCTTCATGGGACTGAGGGTCTTCATCTTGGACATGGGTTCTTGAGGCATGGTTCAGTGTGGTCTCCTAGCCCAGGTTTCCAAGACCCTTCTCAGTGTCTGTCTAGATTTCTGACAATCCCACAGCCATCATGCCATGCCTTTTCTTCTCTGAAGCCAGAAGTCTGAATCACAGTTTCCATCTTTGTCCACACGGCTATGAGTAGAGAGCTGGGAAAGGAACGTGAGGGTGGAGAGGAAGCAACTGGTCTTCTTCCTACAATTCCTCACAAACCTCCTGTCTGTAGGAACCTATTTAGGTGATGGGCAGATTCCTGCTTCTTACTTTCTCAGATTCTAATCACAATAATCAATAATTAATTAATTAATTAATGTCTACCAAACTATTGAGTTTATCCTGTAAGCATTAGTGGCTAATTTTTCCAGACTCTAGTTGTTCATTCTATAAAATAACCTGCTCTTGGGACAGACCATAAGTCCTTTCTGGTTAACACAGAGCCCAGGATCTTGATATAAAGACCACACTAAGTCCTTACAGTCATGTTCGCTGTGCAGTTCTCTGTTGACTCACAGAGCAAAACACAACAGGCAAGGTCTGTGTGGCTCTTTGCGGACCCTGCCTGTACCTCCCAGTGAGGCATCATGACTTCTACTCGCTCACTGTGTTAACAGCTTACCTGCATTTTGACAGGAATGGACAAGAACCTCAAAGAAAGCCTTTTCCAGTTGAAATCGCTGGGGCTTTTTCAACAAATAGTTATGAAGTTGGGACTAGGTGCCAGGGGCAAAGAAGCCACATTGGTGATCTGTCTTCATGAAGGAGACCAGGAAACACAATGTTAACAGCACAAGATTTAAAGAGCTCATAAAAGGTCACTGGTGGCTGAGGGAGAACTCTATGCAGGAGGCCTTGTCTGATTTTTATAGGATCAGCTTTGCAGATAGCAGGAACTACAGGAAAGACATTCTGACCTCCCAGACAAGTTTTATTTGGAGTTTTTTGTTTGTTTGTTTGTTTGTTTGTTGTTTGTTGTTTCCTGCGTCTTCTACCCCTGGATTGGGAAAGACAGAATCTAAGTTGTGATGGCTGGCCATTCTTGGTTGTCAATTTGACTATATCCAGATTTAACTAAAACTCAAATGGCTGGGTAGACCAGTTTTTTTCTTTTATTAAATCATTTAATGTGGGAGGACCCACTCTAATCCAGACCTTTTGAAGTGGGAAGATTCACTTTTAATCTGGGTCACATCATCTGCTGGCACTCAGTAGAAAGGACATGGGAGAAGGTCTCTTTGCCTGCTTGCCCTCACTCTGGACGGCAAGCCTTTACTGGTATTAGAGCCTACTCTGGGATTCCGGCTTATACTGAAGATTGGCTGAGACATCCAGCCTCCTCATGGGCTGAACAACTACTGCATTTTTGGACCTTTTGTTTGTAGACAGCCATTGTCAGACTAGCTGAACCATAGCCTGTAATAAATCCTTCATGTATATACTTGTGTGTGTGTGTGTGTGTGTGTGTGTGTGTGTGTGTGTGTTCTCTAAGTTCTGTTCTTCTAGAGAACCCTGATTAGTGCACCAGAAATGCAAAGATAGTTAATTAATACCCAGAGCAGTACACAGAGCTACAGAATTTTCCCCAAGACTAGTCCAGTGTCTCCAAGGAGTTTTCCGTTATTTTTGCCTTTGATTTCGTTTGCTTTCAGTTGGGCACCGTAGAAAATTTAAATTATTTTGCGGGAAGACACACATCACTTTTGTTCATGTACACAGCTTCTTCTAAAAAAAACATCTGGGGAGCAAAATGGGTGAGATAAGTGTAAAATAAATTTGAGACTCTGTTCCTAGAAATAGAACAGAACTGCTTTCTTATGTGGACTGAGTGGTGGCCAGGGGTCTGCAGGCCGCCCTGGATCTAGGCCTAGGAAGTGACTCAGTTGTGGCAAAGGAACCACGCTATGGAAGAACATCTCGGGGCCGGGTGTGGGAATGGGACATACTGGATGATATAAATTCTGCTCTTGTGCACATATTGTTTTGCAAAATCCATGCATGAGATCATTTGGCCTGGATGTTTTCTCTGAGGGTTTCTCACGGACGAACACAGATATCCGAATTGAGTTAGAGCAGGAGAAAGGCATTTGAGGGGATTATCTGATTGTGCGTGGGGACAGTTATGCACATCTCTGTTGGGCCAAATGCTTTTCTATTTGTTCCCTAGAGGCACGGCCATGAATATGTGATCATATCAGTGTTTCCTGCCAAGTTCCAGAAAAGAGCTTGTGATTCTTTTTCCAAACAGTGGCCAGGAAGCTCAGTGGGTATTGCTTTCCTTTCAGGCTGGTGTTAACAGTTTTCATATCAGTCACAGGTTTAAAACACGTTATGTCAATGGAAACGCCTCTTTCTAGAAGGGATGGGCTTGATGATGTCACATGTTTAAAGTGTTTCTGATCACTTACTTGCATGGGAATGTCCCCAGAAAAACCAATTCATTGTGGATATTTTAACCACACTCCTGTCAGCCTTGGTCTTTGGTCTGTGGTTAGGTCAGGAGTCTTTGGTTTTTCTGTGCCCACAACACTTTCCGTCTGCAGGACTTTGGTCAGAGTTCTTTGTTCTGTTCAACTGTCACTTGATTCTGCTTAAAGTTGTCTCCCTAACAGAAGGGTTCCCTGTGCTGCAAGTGTCATACCTCAATAGAAAAGTAGGAGGAATTATGGCTTCTCTAGGAGATACTGACATTCTAGAAGGAGCTGGAGTCTACAGTCTCTTGAGGAGGAAGAGAGAGACAGAGGCGGGGAAGAGGCGGGGGGGGGGGGGGGGGGGGGGGGGGGGGGGGGGGGGGGGGGAGGAGAGTATGGTGGCTGAAGTTGTCCTTCAGGCTGGGGTAGTAGGCTCACACACAATGTGGAGATCCTCCAAACACAAGGCAGCCTGTGGGAGAGTGCAGGTGAACATGGTTGAGCCCTTCTCTCACCTCAGGCTGTGGTAGGGTCAGTTCCTGCAATTCAAAGGCTGGCTGATGAGGACAGACTGTGACAGACCCAGAAACCAAACACCCTCAATTAAGGAAGATGCTGATATAAAATATTATGAAATCTACAGGTATGGGAGGGTGAGGTATAGCCTACCACTGGCATCCAGAAAGGCTGATGTTTGAAAGATGTTTTAAGTAAAGGGAGAACATAGCAATAACTGAATAGAATTTCTAGTCACAAACTTAAAGGCCTTCTTATGAAGTCAAGACACCAAGAAACTTAAATATCACACTTCTGTTTAGTTGTTGAGAAAGGTGGTGACATCTAGGACACATGACTCACTGGAGGTAGAGTTCCTAGGGGGAGAATAGATTATTCCAGCCATTTTCCTGGAGTTCGGAGATCAAAATGCACAAGAATTGCCATATCTAAGTTCCTTGAGGTATCTATATTTATATTTATCTATATCATATCTATAGTTCTTGTGCATCAGCAACCCTGGGTTGCTGTAGGACTTGAATTTCAATTATTTTTCCCTTTTTTTCATACATGTGAAAAACATTGATTGGATAAGGTATTTATTTTATTCTGGGATTTGGTTTCTTCACCCATCCATGTATACATGGATATATGTATACATGTTTATATACATATATATACACACATATCATATAGTATATATTTATCCATTATAGATATATTTACCCTATATATAATATATACAGAATATGTATACATACCTATTTGGGCTTATGTGTACAAATTATAAGTATATTTATGATATGTCATATACATCATATATATATTTAAGATTAAATATGTACACATATACCTATCATTACCAAGAGAAGAATGAATTATTCCCTTGAAGCTATTAAATTATTGTAGTGGCTCTGGCCTCTTGATCTAGCACAGCGTGTAAAAAGAACTATGTGTTTGATCTCTGTGTTGTTTTGTTGTGTGGTCCTGGTGACGTATCCTAGCCTCTTGCTCTTTCTAGGCATAGGCTAGACTGAGATACAGCCCATTTCTGAGCAACATGACACTGGGGTTACATGAGTGCTGGGTTAGGGTCTATGCTACAGCTTGATCTTCTTGATTCTACTTCTTTAAACTTCCGTTATTTTAATTACATTCTATAAGCATCAATAATAATCTATAAACACATGCTTCTATATGGCAATGGAAGTGACATATAGCTGTGCTTGTGAAAGCGGACATCCTGGAGAAGCTCACCACAAATGTTCTGCACGGTGTCATCCTAGGCTGGATCCTGTTGAGATGCGAGCTCTGTCTGTGTTTCCATGTGTGGTGACTTCAGATACACAGTAACTATCGGGATATCTATGCAAAAAATGCATGGGGAAAATGGATGAGTGCACAGATCCTTCAGCAAATGAAACACACAGCTTGATCCCTTTATTTCTAGGTTTTAGAAACAATTTATAACAAATAACAAATGCTTAGTCTCTATCCAGTAGAAGAGTGGTTTCTTAGTTGAGGCATGGAAATCTATATCAGTTGGGTAAGTTGGGAGACAGCTGTGTCAAAGGCTCTTTTCTTTCTTTCTCTCTATTTCTCTCTCTCTTTCTCTCTCTTTCTTTCTCTCTCTTTCTTTCATTCATGTGTGTGTGTGTGTCTGTGTGTGTGTGTGTGTATGTGCTGCTCCTGGAGGTACAGCAAGCTCCTATTCCAACTCCTAGTTCCAAAAATTCATTTAATATTCTGTTCTCAGATAGAGAATATATCAGATATTAAACTGATAAGAACAGATACTACACTTGATCTTAGCCAAAATGCCAAGAATCGACAAAGGCCTCTTTCTTGCCTCCTCTTTCCTTGGTAGATGAGGAAGACTAGAGCTGGACCAAATGCTGACATGCCAGGTCTCAAGAAGGAGGAAGAGACTTAGATGCTTAGGCTGACTGCCTGGCATTGCTCATACATTATGGATGGCACAATTAAATCTTTTCCATTCCGAGTACATATACTGTCTCTGTTCCCAAATGTAACTTAGATTCCATATTTCCTTCTCCCACATGGCTCCGATGGAGGTTAAATAATTTACATTTCTAATAACATCTTCTTAAAATGTAATTATTAGGGTCTCAAAAAGAATTTCAAGGGTTGGGACAGTAGATCTGTGAAGAGAGTCTACCTACTATGCTCAAGACCCTGGATTTGATTTCCAGCAGTTGAGGGGAAGTGGGGTTAAGAGAAAGGAAGAGAGAAGAGGGGAGGAGAGGGGAGGGAGGGGAAGGAGAGGGGAGAGGAGGAGAGGAGTTCCAGGTGGTATGTTGAAACTGTATCATCTAGACAACTAAATGCAGATGTTTGGATGTGTACGCAGATGGGCCATGCTTCTGAGCCACTAAACTACTGTGTCAGACTCAGCATGTGAGGCTCTGTCACATGTGGAAGTGCCGTGTTCCCTTTGCACTGACTTGAGATCCAGGTATAGCTCAGCCTTCTTGGTGTCTGTCATCTGTTTCCTGTTGGAAATAACACAATAAGGTAGACTGGATAAATAGGAAAGGGTTGAGGCTTGTGGTTCTGCTCCCAGGTTAGAAGGCTGCACTCGACAATGGCCTTCCTGCTGCTGAGTCCTGAGGCAGAGCAGGGCATCATATGATGAGACTGGACGTGTAGAAGAGCCCTAGCCAAGTTGGCTTGTGGGGTAGATCCTCACTGAAGATAACCTATCAGCTCATAAGTTCAATAATCACAAGGATGGATCAGTCCACCAATGAGGGCAGAGCCCTAATCTCCTCTTAGAAGTGTTTCTTCTCACTATCACATAATGGTTTGAGAGGAAACTTAGTAGTTTAACCATCCATTTTGGACAAGACAAACCACATGTAAGCAGGATCCATTTCTTACAGCTTTTATTTTCATAGAAAAATTGCAACTTGCTCCTGCTATCAGATTAATTTTTTTCCAGGGAGCAGGCTCTTATAATTTCTAATAAACTCAAATGTAAGGAAAGTCACAGTAAAAACTTTTTACTGGCAGTGAGCATTTATATAGCATTGCGCGTTTACGTGCCCAGTTCTGACCTCTGTGGGAGAGACAGGATGCAATTATTTGTTTTACAAGTTAGGATACAGGCCAGACATTTTGGAGAGGATTTAAGGCAACTTTATGCTTGTTCATTTAAATAACTACAGATACCTTCTTGCTATGATAAGTATCCTGTGGCATTCTCGATTTTCAAATCAACAGCCTAACAAAGCAGAGTCCAGCCAGTACGAGGGCATACATCTGTAATCCCAGCACCCAAGAAGCAGAGGCAGGAGGATTGCTTTAAATTTGAGACTGGCTTATTCTACAGAGCAAGTTCCAGGTGAGCTAGGGCCATCTTCTGTCAAGGCTCAATCTTTGGAGATTTAGTTCAGCCATTCGGAGTGCTTGCTGCTCTGCCAGAGAGCTGGAGGTTGGGTCACTGCACCCAGGTGGCTCACAGTCACCTGTAAGTCCAACACCAAAGGATCCATTGTCTTCTCCTGGCTTTTTTGGGTGTCTGTACTCATGTCATACATACATACATACACACACACACACACACACACACAGAGAGAGAGAGAGAGAGAGAGAGAGAGAGAGAGAGAGAGAGAGAGAAACTATACTTTAAAATGTAGAGTCCATGGTTTATGTTCTTGTACAAACTGTGATATTGAAAGGAATGCTGTTCTTTTTCTTTTTTTTTTTTTTTGTTTTGTTTTGTTTTTTTTGAGACAGGGTTTCTCTGTGTAGTCCCAGCTGTCCTGGAACTCACTCTGTAGACCAGGCTGGCCTCGAACTCAGAAATTCGCCTGCCTCTGCCTCCCAAGTGCTAGGATTAAAGGCATGCGCCACCACCGCCCGGCAGGAATGCTGTTCTAATGAAAGTAATTAACAGAAGTGACTCACGCTGACCATCAGTTATGGACCAGGTCCTATTTCATATGCTTCATGTGTTTGGTCTCCTTGGATCCCTATGATAGCTCTGAAAAGAGAGGCCCTGTTATCACCTCTATTTTATATATGAGACAGGTGCAGATGGGCTTGGGAAAATATAACCTGTCCAAAGCTGTGGGAGCAAGTTTGTTGACTTGAGTAATGGGCTTAGTTCAACCTGCCTCCTGGTTCCAGACTTATTCTTTTTCTTTCCCCTCATTTCTCCCTCTCTTCTACCCTCCTCATACCATCTCTCTTGTGAGAAAGGGACCCTCTGTTCAGGGCGATGGAGACAGTCTTCGTCTTAATTATCAGAGTGGCTTTGCAAGAATATACATTTACTGAAATGTACACATTTGATTTTCTCTATTAAAAATTCTTAAAAATATTTTTAAATCATGTGTATGAATGTGTTTATAAGTGGAGTGTATGTATATAAGACTCTGGTAACAGACAAAGGCATCAGACCCTCTGGAGCTGGAGTTACAGGTAGGTGGTGGGAACTGAACTCAGGTTCTCTGGGAGAGTAATATTCACTACTCTGACCTGTTGAGCTATCTCTCTGACCCATATGTGTGACTTCAAAGGGTGAATGATCAGTCAGGTGCAGCAGCTCCTGACCATAATCAAAACCCTCAAGAAGCTGCAGCAGAAAGATTGGCAACAGTTTAAGAGCAGCGTGGGCCACAAGTGTGAGATTCTCTCTCAAGAAACCAAAGACAAAACAGATCTACCCTGTGTAAATTATATCTTATAACAGGTCCTGGGAGGCCCACCTGCCTTAGATGGCTCACTAATCTAAATGTCAGTCTCATGCTATACACCCCCACAGAAAGCCCCAGCATAGTCTGACTACATATCTGAACAGCATGGTCCATACAAACACAGCCACCGTGGTCCTCACTAGGCCCTCCTCATCTTCCCTTTCCTTAGGGGGTAGGAGGTTGGAGGAGTCAGAGTGTGTGGTGGTGGCAGTGGTGGTGGTGGTGGTGGTGGTGGTGGTGGTGGTGGTGGTGGTATACACCTGTAAGTCCAGTACCAGAAGGGTAGAGAGAGCAGGATTAGGTAATCAAGGGGCAGCCTAAACTTCATAAGACCTTGTCAAAAAAACAAACAAACAAAACAAACAAACAAACAAATAAACAACCAAACCAAACCTTGAAAATTAACACCTGTTAGAGACTGGAACTTCAGGCAAGGGGCTCCACAAAGTGGTGCTTGCCAAACAGGTGATGATGTGACTCTTTAGGCTGGCTCATGGAAGGCCTCTCTCCCTCTTTGGATGCTCTGACTTAGTAGGAAAGGCCTTTATGGGGTCTAGGACTCTGTAGTTTACATAAACGTGTCTAGGAGTCAATCCAGGAAGATTTGAGCAACTGTATAGAAAAACGGAGCTCTTGTCATTGAGGAACTGGCTGTCTCTAAGATGTATGTGACACTGACTCTAAGTCAATCCATGATCTGAAGTTGCTTCAACAAAATCTATTTTAAAAAAATCTATTTAAATCTCTTTTCCTTAGCTGAGGGTGGTGGTGTCCACCTGTAAGTCCAGCATGAGAGAGGTAGAGAGAGGAAAGCTGGGTGATCTAGAACCAGCCTGAGCTTCACAGTGAGACCTTGTCAAAAAACAAAACAAAACAAAACAAAACAAAACAAAACAAAACAAAACAAAACCCCTGAAAAACAGTTTCTACAGGCAATTGCTGTGGCCTTGACATTCCCCCAGGTCTCCTCCTGATGGAATCCCATTAGCATTGGGGCAATGCACTGGCTGTGCTTGGTGAAGGTCAAAGAGAGGCAGTGTTGGGTAGAGGGCAGGGTCACTGCAAATCCCCACTGCAGGTTCCTGCCTCAGCTTCCTGCATGCCTTCTAGAAGGTTGACTGAGCTTTGAATGGGAGGTGAGCTTAGAAACCAGAGGAGGTGGATGGCCAACGCTCCCGAAGCAGATACCCATATTCAGTATTTTTCCTCCTCCAAGAAAGCTTTAGCCTAGACCGGAATGAACATCAGATAAATATCTTAAAATAGCTGAAGAGTGATCATGTGGAAAAGATGTTTGACTTTTTCCTCCGTGTTCCCAAAGGCCAGAACTAGCCGTAATGAGTGGAGACTATAGAAGGGGGTTGGGGGTGATGGAATGGCCAAGAGGGTAAACCAAGAGCAAGGAGTCACACCCAGAGCAATATCGGCCACCTACTGGCCCTGCACTCCACTGGCCAGAGGGCTTTGTCAAGGGATGGTGCTCTCTGAGCTTCCTCCACTGCAGATGAGTGCAAGGCTCTCAGGGCTGTCCTGAGGATGCTCACCATGGCTGTAAGGCTTTAGCAGAGAGCTAGCCATTGTCAGTGTTCAATAAGATACAGGACAGGACAAGGTGAAGGTGGCTCTTGTTCCCAAAGGTGAGCAAGCACAGCTCACCCTCTGTGAGGGATGGTGGGAGGGGGCTCTGAGTGCCCTTGGGATGGGTGGATGGACATTCGAGGTCCTTTCTTCCCGAGCATCTTGCTGTGCTTATAAAAGACTGGATTTTTGTTGTTGTTGTTGTTGTTCTCAATGAAAATACTTTCTCTCTCTAGGCAGCCAACACCCAGCCTCAGAGTGTAAAATCTTGAGAGCTTACAATCCGGCTTTCTGCTGGGAAGTTATGACATTACACAATGTTCACTATATTTTACTCTTAATATCAAAGTTTGGAGTATGAATCACAAAATGAAGTTATGAAAAATGCATATAAAATGCAAAGAAAATAACCAAGCAGGTTTCACTGACACATTCATGCATAAAGAACACTCTGTTGCATTGGGGACAGTTAAGAAAATACCACCAGAGCACCGTGGGACGCTGAGACTCATTTTCCCTAGACATGTCACAAGAATGCCCAAGTAGTCACAAGAACTGGAATAAAGCCAAACAGAAAATGCTACTGTCTTCCTATAAGCCCATCAAAAGCTTGTAGCAGAGTTTCAACCAAGCATGCCCCATTAAATACATGCATTTCTATCTTTTGTCTCTGAAAAGTCAGTAGAAAAATGAAATAAAATAAACACACATAAACACAAGCACACAACCCTCTGATACTCACACATGCCCACACATGCTTGTACACACATATATACACACATTAATGCACACATACTACACATATACATACTCACAAAGTCACATGCACACTGACACAAGCACATATACATACATACACACTCATATACATATATACACACATACATACATATACATGTACATACACACACATACACACATGCACACACACATAAAGCATACACATATTCACAACATAGTTTGATCATAGTTTGTCACAGAAAAATCCAGGTACTGGAAGCTTAGTAACAGATGGTAGGATCATCATGCAGTGAGGCCTAGTGTAAAGTGGTTAAATCAGAAGCCCAGCCTCAGACAGGACTAATTAGTGTTTTACCGGGATGGGTGAGGTCTCTCTCTACTCCCTCTGTCTTGATGTTCATGTATATGAGGGTACAGGTGCTTAGAGATCAGAGGTTAGCCTTCAGTGCCCTTTGAAGCTATCAACATTAAAACTGGGGCTCCCCAGGCTAGCCTGGCTATCTGGTAAACCCCAGTAATGCACCTGTCTCTGCCTGTACAATTCTAATTGCTGAAATTACAAGTAATTGATACTATACATGCTTCATTCATGGGTGCTGGGAATTGAACTCTGGTCCCCATGCTTGTGGAGCAAACACTTTACCAACAAACCTGTCTCCTCTGCCCCCTGGGTCACACCTCTTGCTAGCTTTCATACTTTGAGAATGGGATATTATAAAGTGAGTGTGACCTCCTTGGCTTCTCCATTGCTTCGTCCCTCTGTGTCACTACTGTACACATCTCTGTAATTCTTCATATGTTCTTGTCATGTAATCCACACGCAATGTGCCATGCTACTCTTACCAGAAATCAATGCCAGGACCATGCTCTTGGACTCCCAGAACTGTTTAAGCTTAAAACTGTTTAAGCTTAAAACTGTTTAAGCTTAAAACTGTTTAAGACATAAATGTCATCTTATAAAGTCCTTTTGCTATGGGTATTTTGTTATAGCAACACAAACCAGACGAGGACACACAGTGGAGCATGGTGTGCTTGGAGCAGGCCTACAGTTTAGTCACTTTGCATAGGCCCCACCTGAACAGTCATCACACTCTTAAACCTTGTCAGAAGGTTAAAGAAACACCAAGTGTCTAAAGGAAGCTTCCCACATGAGAGCAAGGGGACAGATCATACAAGGAAAAAAAAATCTTAAAGAACATGCAGAAATAGAGATAACTCAGAACAGGGCAACAACAGCCCTTTAATGTCCTCAAAATGAGAAGCTGTAGGATGTCTAATAAATAGGAAGGGGATAACATGGAGGAATCATTAGAAACTAAAGAAATGACCATATTGGGCAGTTTAGGAGATTTAAGGCTTCAGGAATGTATACTCCACATGTCTTCTATGAGACTGTGCATCACCAAAACGTGCATCTACAACAAAAACAAAGACATCCAGTTCAGAAACTCAGATCCAATGATTTGAAAATAGAACACTGCTCAAGTTCCTTTAAATAACCATGGGCCAACTGAAAAGTGTCATCAACTGATTGCCTCAAGCTGGCCCTCCTTTGTAGTTGACCTCAGTGTTTCTTAGAGTGGCTCTAGTCAAACACTGAGCAAGCTGTTGTAGAGCCTTTCTCTCCATCCTGGGTTCCCAAAGGAATGATGTTTGTCCTGATATTCCCCACTGGGTCATCAGATTCTCTGTCAGGTTTGTAACACAGGGATAGCGCAAGTCTCCCAGCATAGTCCCACTCTTCCCTTTGTATTTCAGATACGTAAGTCTTAAGACACTACTGCCTTAATTTTTCTCAAAGAATGCAACTGCCTAGGGTGTAACAGGGAAGACGGAAAGAAAAACCCTCGAATAAGGGCCGTTCAGCCCTAAGAGAAGCCAGAAGGCAACATCCAGGCTTAAAAACAAAACCAAGAAGATAATCTGGTAGGCTCCAGCATGTGAGAAATGGTTCCAAGATAAATTATACAGGGCTGGGGGAACCGTCTAGAAAAACACAGGGGTGAGTATAGACAAAGCTAAGAAAACAGAAGGGCAAATAATAACTGTAGACAAAACAGAAGGTTGTAAAAAAATGGAAATATAATCATATTATACCTCTTGGCTGGCCTAATATAAAATTATATAAATAAACATCAAATTAATTTCTTTTTTCAAAAAGTTCCTGGATTTGGGAAGGTAGTGAAAGCTAAATTCCCACTCCATGGTAAGCTAGAAAGTCACGAGGGGATGTCCAAAATCAGTACATCCGCCAGAGAAGTAAAAGTTTAATGAATAGCAGAAACCTGAAGGGGCCCCATTTTTGTTTCTAAGGTGCATGATGGAAGTGTCAGGTGGAGAAATGTTGTCCCTAGCCACGGAGATACAGTTTACAGAGAGAAGAAAAACATGGAGGAAGTAGAACACCATCAGCAGATATCGGTTCCCAGTAGGAAGAAATTCTGTAGGCAGAATGGTGGGAGGGACGAGTGGTCAGAGTCTGAGATGGTTTTAGTCCTACAGGTAGCAGGCCCTAAGATAATTCGGGGCTGTAAGTTTCCTCTACCCAGAAGCCAGGATTCTGAATGTTCTGCTACTGGAGGCCCTGGCTGGGAAGTTCGATACTGAATGTTTTATCAAAATTGGAATTTCCTGGTCAGCTCAAGAAGTGCTATTAGGCTTACCAAGACTGAACCACCAACCAAAGAGCATGCAGGGGCTGGACTTAGGCCCCCTACACATTTGTAGCAGATGTGCAGCTTGGTCTTCATGTGGGTCCTCTAAGAACTGGAGCTGGAGCAATGTCTGACTTGGTTGCCTCTCATTGGATGCCCTTCCCCTAGCTGGACTGCCTGCTTGGGCCTCAGTGGGAGAGAATGTGCTTAGTCCTACTGTGACTGGATATTCCAGGGCAGGGTGGTACCCAAAGGGGGACATGCCCTTCTCTGAAGAGAAGGGGAGAGGGTGATAAGTGAGGAATTTGTAAGGGTGGGACTTCTAGGAGAGGCAGTGGGGCTGCTACCAGGATGTAAAGTGAATAAATAATTAATGACTCTGCCCTCAAGAAATGATATTGATTCTGGCTAGAATTCATTTATTGGAAAGAAAGAAAAGAAGAGGGTAGAGGAGGAAGTATGGGAGGGAAGGGGAGAGAGGAGGAGAGGGAGAGGAGACAGGAGGGGAGTGGCGGGGAGGAGGGGGAGGAGAGGGGAGAGAAGGGGAGGGGAGTGGAAGAGAAAAGAGAGGGAAGAAAGAAGAGGAAACGAGTGAATTCAAAACATATAAATATAATAATAAAAGACAAAGAAGAAACACATCAAGTCCCAGTGGAAAGTCCCTCTCCTCTCCTCTCCTCTCCTCTCCTCTCCTCTCCTCCCCTCCCCTCCTCTCCTCTCCTCTCTCCTCTCCTCTCCTCTCCTCTCTTTTCCTCTTCCCTCTTTTCCTCTCCCCTCCCTTTCCTCTTCTCTCCTCTCCTCTCCTGTCTTCCCCCCACTCCTTTCTCCCCTGCTCTCTCCTCTTCTCTCCCCTTCCCTCCAACATCTCCTCTCCTGCCCAGCTTTTCCCACACAGTATGTTGAATTGCTGCCCAGGGTTGGACTTGATAACAACAGGCAACCTGGCAGGCTTGGACAGAGATTTAGGTGCAAAACATAGAGGAAAGTTCCATCAGGTCACAATATGAGGAGAAGCAGGCTTCGCTCCTGTGTGGAGGAACAGACTGTGATAGAAAGATTAGATGCCAGACTCCTGGTAAGGCACAAAGAATGAGCCAGAAAGTTCCATGAACACAGCAGACTGGGAGGGAATTCCCAAGAAAAGGTGTAAGGCCTCTTGGGTAGAGATTCTCAGAAGAAACAAGTTCCTCATGTCAGGAAGGGGGATTCTGAGGTGATGCAGAACAGCCAGACCATGAGGATGTGACCCTATGTAACAAACATGGCAGGTTGGATTGAGGTGAGGGTGTTGAGTTGAGAAAACCAGCCCCAATTATCCATTTGGGCCCCAAGTGAAACTACAAGTGCCTTAGTAAAGTGAAACGGAGGGATATTTGACATGGAAGGAAGACAAGGGGACCACAGAGAGAGGAGGCCAAGGGGACCACAGAGGGAAGAGGCCAAGAAGAGGCAAGAAATACACGAAGTCTCCAGAAAAAGCACACCATCATGACATTCACCTGGTAAAAACTCATTTTTACCTGCTGGCTTCTCAAACTGAGAGAGAACAGTCACCTTTTGTTTCTATCTGACAGGTTTGTGATCATCTGTTGTAGGAGCCACACAGGAAACTGAGATAGACACAGCATTAAATACATATTATTAAAACATCCGTCTATCTATCTATCTATCTATCTATCTATCTATCTATCTATCCATCTACCTATCTATTTAGTTCATTTATTGGACCTAATCATTCCCAAATAATTAAACATGTGGATAGATTCTAGGGTTGATCTTTTTCACTTAATGTATGTTTAAGGTTTTCTGTTTTATTTGATGTAACTGTAGTTCATTTTTGTTGCTAAAATTTACTCGATTGTGGTTATCCATTCTCAGTAAGATTTTCATAGTTGCCCTTCATTAAATTAGAGAAGACTGGTTTTTTTCCTTACCCAAGGCTGTTCCCAGGACACCACATTTCTGTGCTCTTTCACTAGAATTAAGATGAGATAAAATCCCACAAATGTGATTCCAAACACTCCACCAAGAATGACCATGAGTCACTCCCTCACAGGAAGACAGAGGGGATAGTGTCAGGGAGTGTGATACAGGCAGCCTGGTATATTCAATCTCAGCAGAAGGATCAGTCTTCAGCCTCCATCTCCCAGTCCAAAGGAGCAGGAGGAGACAGGACGGAAGTACCAGCGAGTCTAGAGGGCTATCCCAGGACACATTGTCCCACCAGTGTGAGCATAGCATAGGAGATAAAAACTAAATGTAAGGTGACTTTAAAATGTTGATTGGTAGCGACACAAAGGTAACCAGCCTCTCTCATATAGCCTGGAAAATATGAGCCCTGGGTACCTTGACATTCACCTTGGATGATTTAGCCTGGCATAGAATGGGTGGGTGTCCATGAGACATTGTCCCCTCATCCCGGGAGGGCTTGTCCCCAGCAGTCTTGCCCAGTAGCAGGTGAGTCAGCTCACAGACCTGTGACTCATTACTCTGGCCCTCACCAGTTAGCCACTCACTTTATTACAGTAATCCGTTTTGCCAAACACACCCTCGTTGAATGCACAAATGCTTTCTGGGGGAAGGTACGGGGAAAGGGTGTCGTTGTGCTCCCCAAGTAAATGAAACCACATTTTCCACATGAATTCTCTCTCTGGTAACAGTTGAGTCAAAGGGCAGTCACTTCCTCTCTCTTTCTCTCTCTCTCTCTCTCTCTCTCTCTCTCTCTCTCTCTCTCTCCCTCCCTCCCTCCCTCCCTCC
>JANHMN010000014.1:16885962-16896163 GCA_030674055.1 Rhabdomys pumilio | reverse complement strand
CCCCCCCCCCCCCCCCCCCGTGTAATGTGTGTGCATGTGTGCAGACCAGAAGTCAGTATCAGGTTTCTTCCTTGGTCTCTCTCTATCTCATTTTTTGAGACTAGGTCTCTCACTGAACCTATAGCTCACTGACAGGGATTTGCCTACCTCTGCCTCCTGACTCCTAGCATCGGGTTACAAATGTATGTTGTCTTGCCTGGAGATTTGAACTTAGCTCCTCATGCTTGCATGGAAGCCACTTTACTGAGTGAGCTACCTCCCCAGCCCACTTATATTTCTCAGTTTAGTATATTTCCTTTACTGGGAACCCCACGTGCTGTTGCTCATAAGTTTGTGAGTGCTCCCCATGGAGGGATACCTCCTCCCTATTCCTCTGTAAGAATTCTTGCTGGAGGCCATGGTCTGAGAAAGGGAGACACCTGGCTGAACCCACAAACATGGAAGGCTCCAGCTAGCACCTGAGACACCTAGACAAAGGCTTCCCTGTGGTCCTCTTCATGACCTATCTGGGACTGAATCTGCCTAGCTCACCTCTCTCCACGATGCTTTCTGTATATTCTTAGGCAGCCTTCAACTGTTCAGTATCACCCAGCTGGTAGATAGCTTACATGTTTCCCATCATTCTTTTCTCCTGTTTGTCCTTTGGCCACCTAATTTCTTGTAGGTCTACTCTGGGAAAAACCAGGGGATAACTGAGAAAGGCAAGAAGTAAGATAATCTTCACTGTCCACATTAGCCCTTGCCATTCAGGAACCATCTAGAATGGTCTGTGTTCTACCATTTCCTCTTCATGGCTTATTCATGTGTCTCTCCAGAGACTCAGGAGGAATTCCACCCATCCATATTGAAGTGCATTTGGGCCTCCTGGCTCGCCCACAAGCTTCTCTTCCCACAACACCATACCCTAGTATTTGGTGACCATGAAGCCAAACACATGCTCTCAGTGATTCGGCTGGACATTTGACAGGTCACTCCTGGCTCTTATTGTCATGATGTGTCTTATGTCACAGATGACAACTCTGAAGGTCTTTGCCAACAGCTGTCAGCAGTCTTTATTTTCACAGTTCCAGACTGGTATGGTAAACCTAGCTCATGGCTGCTCTCATGCCTTCAGTAGCCACGCTGAGATTGGGTCTGTGTCCAAATGCTCCCGACATTTCCAGATCGTTTTGAAACCAATGACTCTCTGCAAAGGGCAGAGGCGAACACCGGAGCCATCCAAAATCAATACAGAAGAGTGATAGATGGGGAAATAAGTCTGGGTAGCACAAAGCAAAAGAAATAACAGAGCCAAAGGTCATGGAGCGATTGCTTTCTAATTTGTCTTTATAAAAAGGAGAAGAAATCGAAGGAGAAATTGGCAAGTCCAAGTGAGACTGTCAGAAACACTTAACGGTCTGAGGCTGTGCCACTAACTGTCTTGCACAATGTCAGAGGAAGTGAAGCTGAAATTGAGAATATTTTCACAAGTCTGGGCCAGCCAGGAAGCCGGGGAAAATACTCTTAAATTTAGGAAAATTACAGGCTTGCTATTTGACATTAGTTGGAGAAAAACACAAAACCTCAGACCTTATGTGAAGAACTTGAATGGAAGAAGGTATTTTAAACTCTGTTCTTAGCCCAGGAAGGTCAGAAACCCTTTGGTAGAAGCTGCAGGAAGACATCAACCTGGGGTAATGGGGAAGGAGGTCTCACATTTTTCTTACCTTGTTAACTGTTCAGGGAAGGGCTTAGAGAAGCTGACCTGGAGGAATGGGCCTGGTGAGAAGTCTTGAGGAACACTGGAGACCCTATGGGGGGGCCTAACTCTGTCGGGCCTTGGACAAGGTAACTCCATTTAACCTGCGCCCTTTAGTCACGCCCTCAGTAGAGGGAGTGATTAACAAGTCTCCACCTCCAGAGATTAAAATATTAATGAGTTATTTAAAGGCCAGAGGCAGTAGCTAATTAAGTTATTCCCACCCCTTTTCCACCTCCCTATAAATAGCCAGACCCCCTGACTTGGCGGGGGATAGCGCACACCATGTACACTCATTCACCACACCATGAACAATAAAAGCTTTGGAAAACTCCATGTGTCACCTGGGCCTTCCTGCGCCAGCTTTTGGAACCCTGAACCTTCCCTACACAGCTGCTGCGTGAATGTGGACCCTTCCGCCTGCGGTGTGGGAAGCGTGGCAGGACTCCGGCCCTCATGACTTCGCCCCCACCGCCGGACCCCACCCCACCCCCCAACCCCCACCCCCCGTGCACGAGAGTTTTTTTTTTTACCACATAACTCTAGCATTACAGGGGAGTAAAAACCAACAAATATACCTAATGCTTTCAAAAAACGAGAGAGATGAGGGAGCATGATAAGATACATTATCAGAATCTAATGAGCCGTCATGGGGGCAGCTATAGAGTTTAAGGAAACAGACCCAAAGGCCCTTTAGTACAATCAGATTTGTCCAGAAATGTATACAAATAGAAAACCAGTGAGTATTTCAAAGCACTAGGGTACATGGCTCACTTTAAAAACTGATATTATGACAATTGGATAGTCATACAAACAAGGATAAATTCTAGATAGTTGAAGACCTGGGGAGAACTATATAGTCACTAGAAGACGGGAGATTTCAAGGGTAATTTTTTATAGATGTACTAGTCTAGAAGTATGAGTATTTTGTATAAGGCTCAAGACCAACAACCTTGATTGTAGGAAAGCACAGGAGCCCTTTGCAAAAGTAAAGTCTAAAGAAATATGTCAGAGCAAGGGAGGGGAGTAAGGGACCAGTGCACACTTGATGCAGAAGGAGCAATCTTTAACGTACGAAGACCGAAGACCGAGTCTGGGCTTTTGTTCCTATGTCTGTAGTAAGAGAAAGGCAATGTAAGTGAAAATAGTGTATTTGTCTTAGGACTCCAGGTTACAACCCTCTCTTTTGGGTAAACCAAGGCAGCACTGGATCAGCTAGTTATATTCCTTCTCTAGTCAAGAGCAGAGAGTAAGGAAGCTGCTTGCGATACAGCTTCCCCCTGCATAGGAGTGGTACTCACAGAGGTGAATCTGCCCACTAATTAAGATTATCTCCCATAGATATGAGCACAAACCCACTTAATCCAGACAATCAAGCTAGACTCCCTTCCCAGGTGATTCTTGGTTGTGTCAAGTTTACAATCAAAACCAACTAAAATGAAAGACCAGTAATTCATGACCGGCTTTATCTATGAGAACTATGATAAGAACAATATTGCTTTCACCTAATAGATAGATCCTGGGATGGGCAGAGGAGGGGTGGAGCCTCTGGGGAAATGGCCACTGTCCTGTTGGTTGGTGATAGTAGCTTGATTCCTTTAATTTCCTGGAAAATATCTTGGAAAAGATCTATTTGCATTTTAATCACACCATGAACACTTGGTCCAGGAAGCTCACTCTGGGAATGTGATGCACATATCTCGTTGTGCAATTGTGAAGTGAGTTGTGTCTGTGAGAAAGCACTTTGTGATGTTATTTATGCCTGTAGATGTTTCATTTCAAATTCTTGAGACACAAAAGTGTTTCGTAATTCTGTCTTTTTTAAAAAAAAAAAAAATTGGATGTTTACATAGCTTTGATTAACTAAGCATCCCTAATCCAAGAACTGTCTGTCTGTCTGTCTGTCTGTTTATTATTTATTGCATGAAGTCACCACTTGAAAGGTCTCATCTGGGACTTTCAGGTTAGTGATTCTCACTGTTCTTCAGGCTGAGGAAAGGACTAGTCATTGTCCAGTGTAGAGAGCAGAGAGAAATGTCTTGCAATCTATTAGATAACAGGCTACGGATGTGGCTGAGTGGCAAAGCCCTTGCTGAGTGTGTGTGTGTGAGCCTGGGTTCGGTCCACAGCGCTACAAAGCAATCCCCGAAGCAGAGAGCACTTTCATCGAAATCCTTCAAGACAGCGTTTTCAGTATCAATTAATAAATGTAAGCATATCCAACCAAATTATTAAACCTTTATTTTCTATGTAGAGCAAGATTGAATGATTTCAAAAAGCTGGATAAGAAAGTAAATATGCAAATTAGATTTCCTCCCTTCCGTTGGAAAGATATTATAGTAGTTTTAAAGGAGAAGAACAAACCTGAAAACCTCTAGGATGGTGTGCGCCCGGTTCCACCGCTCATCCGCTGGAGATCCTGTGGGAATACCTGAGCTCTCGGAGCCTGAAGCCAAATCAGGTTGAGCTCCCTTAATCTGAAAAGTCTGAGAGACTCAGACCTTTTAAATGCTCCGCTGATACCACAAGAGAAATACACCCCTGACCTCACGTGACCTTTGGCAGTTAAAACTCAGAAGCGGAGGTGTGTTTTGTCTAATCACCTTCAGGCTCTGCGTGGTGGGGGAGGGTAAATAAAACACAGCTGAACTAGCCTCTAGACTGGGGTCCTCTCCCAAGGTATTTTATGGAGAATATACAGATATTCCAACATTTAAAGCATCTGAAGTCCAAAGCACTTTTGCTCTCCTATATTTTGAACAGAAGTTAATCTGTAGCAGAACCTTAAGGTGCCTAGCTTTGCAGAGACACCAGCTTTACTTAATCATACGTTTAAGCTTCCCCCATGTCATTTAATGCTTGAGAACCTTATTCCTTATAGTGACATAGGAAATGTTCACCAGCTGAATATCACATTGGTCATTCCCAAGTTTTGGTCATTATCAATAAAGCCGCTATCAACATCTCTGGCCTATTGTCTATACTATGGACGATACATAGGACCATTTATAGGGACCTGAGTTTCATTCCGTGCTAGTTTACCCCACAGCAGATCTGCGTAATCCCTACCACAGTCTAGGTAGATGGTTGCTCAGTCACCTCCGTAGGACTCCTGCCTTCTGCCTCTCTACGGCTGCACTCACTCCCACCCTCCCCTCTACCATCCCCCAACACACACAGCATTCCTGTCCACTACCAGCCGCTAATCTAGTCTCTATCATATGGTTTTATTTTTTCAAAACTGTTATATAATTGAGATGCAAGTTGAGATTACATTAAGTATTCTCGAGTAAGGCAGAAGCACTAGAATTGTATTGGCTTAGTATATATAGACAACATGTATGCTCAGATATGCAAGGATGGTTGAGCAAACATCTTATCCAGGACAATAGGTGCCACTGGAGTGCTACATTCCTTGGCAGGCAGGGGGAAGTTCTCCGTACCAGGGAGACACTGACATCTTTAGAAGTTTGATGAGAGCTGCTCTCGCCAGAAGACACTGTTATGGAAAAACCTCCCCAGTGTCAACAGAAATGGTACAAACACTCGAAAGTATATTTAGGAACACGTGGCAGTTAATGCTTCATAAGACACGTCATAAGGACGTAGGGGACAATTATCTCCCAACACTGACCCCACAAATCGAAACAAACAGAAACCAACTTGGGGCCCACATGCTTTTTTGTAAACACGCAACAGAGATCTTTCTGGTGACCTTTTATGGGGGTGAAGACCTAGCTTGGTGGGTGGTAGGCTGTCACTATGCTGGGGTTGCTGTCAGGGGTGCTTATCTGCTCATACAGTGCGGGCGGCCAGCACTGGCTGGAGCCAGATGACAGTGGCTCTTGCATCCAGTAGTCTTGGCCACAGCACCCACTCCTCTCATGAAGAAGAGGTCCACCTTCCTAATCCTTGAATCTGGCCTTAGCCATGTGACTCCGCTAGTGGAATGTTACCATAGCACCAGGATGAATCGAATGGTGTCTGGCATGATCTCACTCACTCTCTCCACCCTTATAAGAAACATGCCCAGGCAAGATGCAGGGTGCTGAGCCCAGTCATCCAGCCTGAGGCCAGCTGACTCAGCGGCCCAGTCCAGCTACTGACCCACAAGCCAACGGTCTGCGGTTCTGTGGTTATGTATTATGTAGAACTCGTATGATAAGAGGGGCAGAGATGTAAGGATGAGAGTGACCTAACAGCAGGAAGGCCTGCAAGGAGCCGAGTGTTCTCTTTGCTCCAGCAACTGCCAGTTAGAATTAAAAACATATATCTCGGTGGTAATTTAACAAGAACATGAAAATCATACATATGAGCTGGTGTAAGCTGGCACACGTGTAAGCTCAACCCTTGTGTAAAGCTCTGTATTAGTGACTGTTGTATCCCTGTGACCAAATACCTGAGAACCATACCTTAAAGGAGGGAGGCTGTATTCCCTGCTCACGGTTTTGGCTCACGGTTTTGACTCACTGGTTTGGCTCACGGGTTTGGCTCACGGTTTTGGAGGGTTCAGCACATGGTCTCTGGGTCCATGTGCTTACAGGCCATTTTGGAAGCAGGAGAGAGAGAGAGAGAGAGAGAGAGAGAGAGAGAGAGAGAGAGAAAGAGAGAAAGAGAGAGAGAGAGTGAGTGTTGGGGGAATTTCACTTCATGGTAGACAGGAACAGAGAAAGACAGAAAGTGGGTCCAAGTAAAACCTTCAAAGGCATACCCCAAGTCTCTTAACATTCGCCCAAACCTTCCGAAACCATGCCATCAGCCAGGAACCAAGCATTCAAATGAGGGGCACTCAAAATGAGAGACGTTCAAGTGAGGGACATTTCAGACTCAAAGCATGGCTAACACTTCTTAGGAATGGCTTCTAATATCTAGTACTTTAGATACTACTACTGTCACATAATCATGCAGTGTTAACTATTTGCAGTTTTTCAATGACCTGGAGCTCACCAATTAGGTCAGGTTAGGTTAGGTCCTGTCTCTTGTCTCCCTGAGCTGGGATTACAAACATGCACCAAGTGCCTGGCATTCTTAGGTGAGTTCTGGGAATTGAACTCAGGGCCATCCTGCTTTTGAGGTAAGCATGTTCCCAGGTGAGGTATCTTTTCTGAACCAACTGTAGAGCAGCAGAGTGCTTCATAGGAGCAGTCCAGGGGAGAGGCTTACCACCACCGCAGCTGCCTGCTGGGCCTCCTGTTTCCATGAGCTCCATTCCCCATCTTTCTTCCCACTGTTAGAGAGGAAGGGCTGGGCGGGAGTCTCAGATCAGTAAACATTTCATTAAGATCCATGATACTTGCTGCCCTGCTGAGGAAGGAGGGAACCTGCTTCAAAGGAAGACTGAGCAGAGTTCCTGCCCTAGCTGGCTCTACCTCCTGTCAGTGATACAAGTGTGGGTTCAGTGTTGACCTTGGAGACTCATGATACACATCCCCAGACTGCCAGTCACTAGCTGTGAGCCTGTGGGAAAGTCCTGTCTCCTGCCCGTGCCTCAGTTTCCTACTTTGTAAAGTAAGAGTGACAATGACTGCCTCACACCTGTGGGATGAGTGAAAGGCACGCAAGACCTTGCAGGGGTCAGAAAGAAATTCTGAGGTAGAGTTGGTGGTAGGGAGTCACAAAAGCCAGGCACTGACAAGTCCAGGGTAAGTTACCTGGCTCTGTAGTGGGGGAGAGGGAGTGGGTGGTCCCTGAGGGTGTGGAATCCCAGAACAGGTAGGTGCGCCTTTACACAAGCCTTGCTCAACAGGGAAGGGGAGACCCAAGCCTAGAGGCGTCTGTCTGCCCTCACTAGAGCCATATTATCAAACTCTCACCAACTTCATTTTTTTTGGCCCTGCCTGAGTTCCGATTCCTTGGCTACTCTGTTGGAAGACTCCACAAGCTTCCATTTTCCTCCTTACCCATCAACACCACCCGTCCAGTGTAGCATGCTCAAGACACAAATGCAGATATACCCTTGGCTATGAGTGCTAGGATATCTTCTAAGGAGTGGGAGACCTCCTGGGATTTGAGTACCCTCCTAGAGCTCAGAGCCACCCATGGAGTCAGACCTCCACAGGAGTAGAACATCAATTTACATGACCCAACCAGACTTAGGGTCAACAGCTTTTTATTTATGAGCCTTTGGGGTGTTGCAAGAGCTGAAGTCCCACTTGTCACCTGAGAAATGGCTGTATGGATAGCAGATGACTGGTGTGGAGCCCCATAATATCGGGAGCTATATGATGAGGAGGGAGTCTGACAGTGAATACCCAGGATGGGAGGAATTGGCTTCTTTAAGAGTGGGTAAGCCTCCCGGGGCAGGTGGTGGTGGTAGGGTGGTGGTGGTGGTGGTGGTTTCTGGGCTGGTTGGAACCCTAGGCCTTCCTTCTTTCCTTGTGGTGAGAAATACACTCTTTCCTTAGGCTTCCTCCTTCTAGTCACATGAGTAGGCCCCATCTGATTCTTTGTGAACTAGAAACTCCTCACCCTTGGGCCCTGTCCTGTGTCAGAGCCCCTGTGATATCTATTCTGGTCCCTCCAGGGCTCTTTGATTGCACACCCATGAAGTGTGAAATTTAGGCTCAGTACCCTACCTCACCTTCAGCTGGGGAAGGAGATCCTTTGATTAGAGTTGGTCTTGGCTGCTGAGCAGGCAGATTCTGAGGCTGGTTCTACAGAGGAACCATGTGACATGACGAGGGCCAGAGCAGGTGGGGGGAGGGGGAGGAGGTGGGTGGTAGGTGGGACCTGCCCAGGGCTAGAACTTTCTTGACCTTTGCAGACCTGTGATTGGTGTCAGTCTCTGGCACAATGAGACCACCATCTCTCCCAAGATCTTTGACTTAGGAAGAGATCCTGGACTGTCAAACTTCCTGTAAAAAATAAATCTATCTGGTTGTCTCAACAGGGACCCAATCATAGATGCTTTTTTAAAAAATCCACTCAGACCCGGGGGGTTGTCTTTTCTCTTTGTAGCACAAGGGTACCTTCAGAGTCACAGTGGCCCTGCTGGGGCTGCGAGTGCGGTGCATGCTACAGGCTGGGCCACATTCATCTCCAGGCGCAACTGAGTGTCTTCTCACAGAGGCAGAGCAGGTGAGCAGATAGCTGCTCTTAAATCCCCATGGCAGTTTCTCTTGGCCCCGCACTGAGCTCTCTCCATGAGCTGGTACTGCTCTCTGGATACACAGGGACCCTTAAAGCTCTGAGGCCCACCTTCTCACAGGACTGCTCTTAGCAAGCCTGCAGTAAAACCCACAGAACCAGAAAAGTAACGTCCACAGAGGAGGGGCTGCATTAATGGCGTTGCTTGTCACTAGGACTCAGCCTCTAACTTGAGTGATTTGTTCAGAGGACCAGGCCTTCAAAGAGCTGCACCTGCTGGGTGGTGGTGGCACACGCCTTTAATCCCAGCACTTGGGAGGCAGAGGCAGGCAGATTTCTGAGTTCGAGGCCAACCTGGTCTACAGAGTGAGTTTCAGGACAGCCAGGACTACACAAAGAAACCCTGTCTTGAGGGAAAAAAAAAAAAAAAAAAAAAACAAAGCTACACCAAGCCATTATACTGAGCAGGGAAGGGAAAACTCAAGGCGTTAGAAGAGAACACTAGAGTTAAGGAGGTGTGCATGTGTGTTCATGTGCACATGCACGCTTGTAAATAACAAAAACAGACATTCATCTTCTCAGACAAATGCTATCTCCATTCAGGAAGGCAAAGAAGCTATTATTAGAAGGGGATTTCCCCGGGCCCAACCAACACCCAGCACTGCAGGAAAAGGACCAGAGGCACTGGGCAGAGTTGGAAGGTGACACCGGCCATAAGAAACACCTTCTTTTCTCAAGCTGGCTTAACTGGAAACCTCACCTAGGTTCCTTACTTTATTGGCTTGGAAAAAATCTGACACATTTTCTGCCTTACTCCCATGTGAAGCAAGCAGGAGATTGGAAGCAGCTCAGGAGTAGAGCACTTGCCTAGCGTGCATGAAGGCCTGGATCCCTAGCAGTGACCCAGTCTCACACACACACACACACACACACACACACACACACGCACACACAAGCACACGCACATGCGTGTGCATACATGCACACACAGAGGCACATATTCACCACACAAGCACAACCAACCATCCCCCCATGTACACACATGTACACATGAACACATACACATGTACACACATACCACTACACTAAAATAGTCAAATCTGTCACATTTGAAAAAAATCACATTTAAAAAAAAATCTGAAATGTAGAGTTTCATTCATTCTTTCTTTTCTTTTTTATATTTTTTCTTATTTATTTATTTATTTATTTATTTATTTATTTATTTATTTATTTATTTATTTATGAGACAGGGTTTCTTCATGTAGCTCTGGCTGCTCTGGAAATTGCTCATAGACCAGACAGGCTGGTTATGAACTCAGAGATCCACCTGCCTCTGCCCCTCTGCCCCTCTGCCCCTCTGCCCCTCTGCCCCTCTGC